>JAVTVX010000026.1:4735000-5335000 GCA_033439265.1 Dillenia suffruticosa | reverse complement strand
AATTAGCGACGAATTTAGCGACGAAAAATTTTTGTAACTAATTAACGAAAGAATTTCCCACGAAATTTTTTCGTTGCTAAATTTAGTAACGAAAGTTGTCACGAACTTTTTTTGTCGATAAATTTAGCTATGGATAATTGTATCCGTGGTAAAATTTAGCCACGAAATATTATTCGTTGCTAATTAGCGACAAAATTTGTAACGAAAAATTTTTTATCGTCAATTAGCGACAAATTTAGCTATGAAAACTTTTTCGTCACTAATTAGCGATGAATTTAGCCACGAATGATGTATCCGTCGTTAATTTAGCCACGACTTCCTTTTTATAGCAAATTTTGTGGCAAATTAGCGACTAAAAAGTTTTCGTCACTAAATTCATCGTGAAAATCCGTGACTAAAAGCGTATTTTTTTGTAGTGTCTTATAATTATATTAAATCTGATTAAATTTAATATTGATCGGATTGGATCCTTAAAAAAATAAAACTTTTCAAACACTTATTTTTTTCATACATAAAAATCGAAACCTAAACTTTATTTAAAGTATATCGATACTAAACTACTAAATCAAGTAGGTATATACATCTCTCTCTCTCTTATCTCCATGCGGATATGTGTCCCCTCATTGTTTAATGGTTTTATTTTGAAATATAAAAGGTATTACTATTAAACAAGGAACAAATCAAAAGATAGTATTTTGAGAATTCATCTCCATTCATTCGATTTCAAACTATAATATTTAAGCTGGTTTTTGAAATTCATCCATCATGTTGTGTTTTGCTTTGTTAGGGTCAAATCTTGCTTGGTGAGTCATCATGAAATCATTTTTTTTTGAATTTTTTATTTTTACTATATTGTAGTTATTGTTGTAATACCCAATTAAAAAAAAAAAAAAAAAAAAGGGAAAAATAAAAATTAGGGCTTAAAGCCCAATTTTCTCCCCTCTCTCCCTCTCTCCCTCTCTCCCTTTCCCCCTCTCTTCTCTTTCTCTCTCTCCCTCTCCCTCTCTCCTTTTCTTCTCTCTTCTCCCGATCCCACGCCGAAGCGCCTCTCTCCCCTCCCGCTGCCACCGCCAGCACCGCCGGTCACCACCATCGCCACCGTACCCAGTCGCCGCAGCTCCTCTGTAACACTGCACAAAAAAAAAAAAAAAAAAAAAAAAAAAAAAAAAAAAAAAAAGTCAAAATTAGGGCTTAAAGCCCTAATTCTTTTTTTAATTCTCTCTCTCTCTCTCTCTCTCTCTCTCTCTCTCTCTCTCCCTCTTTCCCTCTTTCTCCCTTTCTCTTCTCCGCCGTGGTCTCTCTCCCGCCACCGCACGCCGCCCACTGCTCCACCCTCCTCCCGCGATCGCGGCAGCTGCAGCGCCTCCCGCGAGCAGCTCCTTCCTCCACGCGAGCGCTGCCTCCTAGCGCGCGAGCCCAGCACGCCACAGCTCGCGATCCCCCGCGAGCCAGCGCGCCACAGCTCGCGATCTCCCGCGAGCCAGCGTCCCGCGAGCCAGCGCGCTACCCCTGCTCGACCCAGCTCGCGACTCATCGCGAGCCAACGCGCGACCCAGCTCGCGACCTAGCGCGAGCTAGCGCACGAGCCAGCGCGCGACCCAGCCCGCGTCCCAGCACGAGCCAGCGCGCGACCCAGCTCGCGACCCAGCGCGAGCTAGCGCGCGAGCCAGCGCGCGACCCAGCTCGCGACCCAGCGCGAGCCAGCGCGCGACCCAGCTCGTGACCTAGAGCGAGCCCTAACCGTGAGCGGGCCAGCCCACCAGCGGCCCAAGGCCCAGTCCAGCCGCGGCCCACTGCATCCCGCGAAGCCCGCTGCGGCCAGCAAGCCGGGCTGAGAGCCCGTGAACCACCAGCGGGCCAGCCCGCTAGCAGCCAGCCACCGGCCCGCGAGCCCGTGACGGCCCGCGAGCCCGCGACCGGCTTTCCCCTGTGAGAGCTCACCTGCATCTTTTGTATTGCAGGTAACGACTGTATTGATTGAAGTTCTATGGTTTGCTGGTAGAAATTTAGTGGTTTCTAATACATCTGAAGTTTGGGAAATATTACAGGTTTTAAACCAACCCGACGGGCGAACGACAACTAGGTCTGAAACCCGAGGAACCTTAGGTGAGAGATGAATAAATTTTATTGATAGAATCCCTTATTAGGGTTTTAATCGTTATAAATTTGACGATTTGATTAGGTTTGTCTTTTGGAGAGTCGTTGAAAAAAAAAAAATAGGGAGTGACCACCCTCCCTAGATAAAGTGAGTGGGACTCTAATCTCTTGCATAAAATAGTAAAACGTATTTTCTGTCGCATTTTCGATAAAACATGCTTTGATATGCATTCGTTGACGTGTGATATTAAATTTGGAAATCTGTTTTGTGATTTTTGGAGTGTCTTGAATTATATTTGCAATGACTATGCATCCATGGTTTGAGATGAATCAATAGTTGTGCCATTTTTGAAAATGTATAAATTTCATTTTATACCAATGTAGTGATATGCTGTTTTGAAATGAATTTGATGAGACGTATTGGCACGCAAAATTTAAAAAATGTTTTTGATGAACTATGTGGGTTGGATGCCTACTAGTTGTGCGATGATGTGATGATACTCGTGGGACGTTGTGCCCTGGGACGTTGTGCCCTTGTGATACTATGGGACGTTGTGCCCTTGTGATATTATGATATTCCGTAGCTACGAAGGGCGTTTGTAGAGGCACGGGTTGCCCGGATACGCTTCTGCAGGAGGTATCCGCAAACGTCATTTATTCTAAAGGCTATAGGCGCGGCCGGTTGAACCCACGTAGGGGGAGGACGTGTGTGACGCCACCGTCTAGCACCGGGCGGGGTCCTATACACGTTGATGAGTTGGCCCCAGCGAGCTCATGGCCAACGTCGGGGTAGAGAGCGTTTCAAAGTCTATGCATAATAAAACCCCCGACGCGCCTGTCCTTGGTCACGGTTGACCTTTGCCAGGACTATTTTTGGCTCGCTCTGACATTACTTGATTTTAAATGGATGCATACATGCTTGCTATCGTGTGTTTGATTAAATGATTTCAAAATGATAAATATATCATGTTTTGCTGCGAAGTGTAAATTGTTGTTTCGAATGATATTATTTGACACTCCAATTGTTCACCTATGCTATTTATGCTTGATATTACCCCCCTCACTCACTGAGTATCTTCCCATGATACTCACCCCTCTATTTTCTCTCCTCAGACAGGTTTATTGTGATAGAGCGGTGTTACAGGCTCTAGTGCGGATTTATTGTTCTGACGGTGAGATTTACTTCTAATTTAGTTTCGACCCTGCGAGGTCTTGACATTAAGGTCCGTAGTTGGCCATGTACTTATTTTGGGATGACTGTATAGTTTAACTCTCATATTTCATTTGCATTGAGGCGATTGTACGTACTTGAACGTTACTTGGGAAATGTGATATATATTGTATAAACTTAGGTCCGCTCGATATAGCGGCTGCTCATGCTCTAGTTGGGCATGACAGTAGAGGTCTGTGGCTAGGTTTGTTTATAGCCTTGCGTTGTTCTGAATGTTGGCTGTGGTGTTAGTTGATTTTGGAGAGGCCGGGATGGCCATTTGTGTATTGTACAGGATGATTTGGATTATACAGGTATAATTGTACATGGGAAACCTCCGATTTATGGGGAGGTTCTGCCCAATTTTCTGTAAAAATACAGCCGACATTCAGGGGCAACGGGCGGCTGTTCACGATCCCGGTTTGGGGCGTGACAGTTCTATTGGTATCAGAGACAGGTTTGAGAAAAGATCAAAGTTTTCCCAAGTATACGCAAAGTTCTCAATGCATTAGAGAGTTTCATACAGTCATTTAAAGTCCCGTACTTGGCCATAGGCATATAAGTTCGCCTATTTTATGGAGTTGGATACATAACGCATCTAACTCATTACTTTGCATTCGAATGTTTTAAATTATAGTTCATTTATTTTAGGGGGTTAGTTACGGAGCAACTAACCCTAAATCTCGATTTCTATCCGTTGACAATGTATTTTTTCGCAGAATTATGCCACCTAGACGTGGTAGGAGAGGTGCTAGATTCGCCTCACTTGAGGGCCTTACAGTGCCGGATACACCTAGGGCACCTGAGGCGCCACGAGTACCAGAGGTTGCTTCCTCTACTCGAGCACGCTCACCAGCGCCACCCCCAGCACCTCCACCGGCTGCTACAGCCGAGATTCCTCCACCACCACTTGATGCCTTGAGACAATGGCAGGAGTGGTGCAGTAGATATGGGGCGCAGATGCCACCACCTTCACTACAGACTCCAGCGACCGCACCTGCGGCCGTACCTGCTCCTTCGGCACCGATTCTTCCTTCGGTGGCCGGCCCTTCCGTGTCTACCCCGACCGACGAGACGTCGGCTACTTTGAGGCGCATCCATGAGCTCACTCAGTTAGTGAAAGAGTCACGGCAGCTCGGATGCACAGATTTTTCGGGATCCAGTGATGCAGTAGCGGCGAAACACTGGATCAACAGGATTCGTAGGATCCTTACGGATTTGGGGTTGTCAGAGGAGCTCAGATTGAGAGTTGCTGAGAGACTCCTCGACGGAGATGCCCTCTCGTGGTGGGAGGCTATCCGTGACAGTGCCACACAGACCCTGCGGTGGGAGGACTTTTTACGAGAGTTCGACCGCAGGTACTTTACCCCGTTCCAGCAGGACCGGATGAGGACGGAGTTCCTGCACTTACGTCAGGGGACGAGGTCAGTTTCAGAGTACGAGGCTGAGCTTAGACGACTAGCGGCCTTTGTCCCCGATATGGCTACACCGGTTCAGTTGAGGTTCAAGTTTGAAGATGGCCTCCAATTGAGCATCAGGAAATATATGACGGTGACTCCCTCTTTTACACTATCGGAGGTGATTGATTCAGCGTATCGGGCGGAGGAGATCGTCCGAGCGGAGGCGAGACAGAGGGAGAGTCACCAGAAGAGGAAGACTGGGTCACAGAGTGGACAGTCTTCGAAGAGGGGTAGAGGTTCTGGATATCCCGGAGGTTTTTCTAGCTTCAGACCAGCAGCACCGGGACAGGGACCTCGACCACAGGGCTTTGGGGCACCAGCCCCTAGTGTCTCTACACAGTCTACTACACAGAGACCGCCCTTCTGCCGTAGATGCAACTGTCACCATGCCTTTGGGGCATGTAGAGCACCAGTTACTTGCTTCCAGTGTGGGAAGCAAGGGCACGTTAGGAGTGTCTGTCCCGATTTAGGTCGGGGAGGATTGACTTTACAGAGTCGTACTGGTACGTCTGGCACCGGCCAGCAGGGGGCACCTGCGCACTCAGCTCTTACCGCTCCCCGGACTGCAGCCGGGAGTAATACAGTGCCAGGATCGTCGCGACAGCAGCCTAGGGCCCAGGCTCGTGTGTTTGCGATGACACAGGAGGACGCACAGGCAAACCCTGATGTTATTATGGGTAATCCTCCCGCAGACCCCTCAGTGTAGTACTTTTGTGTACTTTCTGTATGAGCTTATTGTATATCATGATATCGATGTACAGTTTTGACTAGTTAAAGCTTTAGAAGCTTAACTAGTTTGATATATATATATATATTCGTTCACTTTTTCTTCGCATTTTAAATGCCGTTGATCTTCTTTCTTACTTTTAGGTACCATGCGAATATTCGGTATCGATGCCCGTATTCTCATAGATACCGGGTCAAATTTTTCTTATGTGAGCGATACGTTCGCTTGTCATTCTGATAGACCTCTCTCGCCACTTGATGCGGAGATTTTGGTAGTCACTCCTCTTGACAAGCATATTGTTCGAGATACAGTCTATAGGGGCTGTGAGGTCGGAATTGGGGAGACAGTATTAGAGGCAGATCTGATTCCGCTCCCTATCACGGATTTCGATGCCATCCTAGGGATGGATTGGCTGAGTTTACACCGGGCTTCCGTGGATTGTTTCACGAAGGAGGTTGAGTTTAGGAGGTCCGAGCAGCCACCGTTAGTATTCCGAGGTGAGAGACGAGTGTTGCCCCGCAGTATTATCTCTGTTATGAAGGCCAGACGTTTGGTACGCCATGGTTGTGCGGCTTATCTGGCTTATGTTGTTGACACCACCGTTGAGGGACCGAGGCTTGAAGACGTCCCTGTGGTGCAGGAATTTTTAGATGTGTTCCCCGAGGAGCTTCCCGGATTACCACCAGTTCGGGAGTTCGATTTCGAGATTGATTTAGTACCGGGGACCAATCCTATTTCTATTCCGCCATACAGAATGGCGCCTGCTGAACTGAGAGAGCTTAAAACTCAGTTACAGGAACTTCTGGACAAGGGGTTTATTCGTCCGAGCACCTCACCTTGGGGCGCTCCGGTACTGTTTGTAAAGAAGAAGGATGGTACATTTCGGCTTTGTGTGGATTACAGGCAATTGAACAAAGCCACCATCAAGAACCGATATCCCCTGCCTCGTATCGATGACTTGTTTGATCAGCTGCAGGGAGCTAAGGTTTTCTCTAAGATTGATCTCCGTTCGGGTTATCATCAGTTGAGGATTCAGGCCGAAGATGTGCCCAAGACAGCTTTTCGCACCCGATACGGCCATTACGAGTTTCTAGTCATGCCGTTTGGGCTGACTAATGCCCCAGCTGCTTTTATGGATCTGATGAACCGAGTTTTTCACGACTATTTGGATCGGTTCGTCATCGTATTCATCGATGACATCTTGATATATTCACGGAGCGATGAAGATCATGTTCAGCACCTTCGGGTGGTATTACAGATACTCCGTGAGAAGCAGCTATATGCCAAATTCTCAAAATGTGAGTTTTGGCTAAGACAAATTGGATTCTTGGGGCACATTGTCTCCGCGGAAGGTATTTATGTTGATCCGCGGAAGGTTGAGGCTATAGTGAAGTGGGAGCAGCCACAAACAGTTACCGAGATTCGTAGTTTTCTCGGTTTGGCCGGGTATTATCGCAGATTTGTAGAGGGATTCTCCCGGATAGCTGCCCCGTTGTCGAGATTGACCCAAAAGGGGGTCAAGTTTGCTTGGGATGACCGTTGTGAGGCAAGCTTCCAGGAGCTCAAACAACGGTTAACATCCGCCCCTATTTTAGCCCTTCCCACTAGTAGTCGGGAGTATACAGTGTACAGTGATGCTAGCCAACAGGGATTGGGTTGTGTTCTGATGCAGGATGGTCGGGTTATTGCGTATGCCTCGCGACAGCTGAAGAAACACGAGGGTAACTACCCGACACATGATTTAGAGTTGGCAGCCATAGTCTTCGCGTTGAAGATATGGCGGCATTATCTTTATGGGGTAACCTGCAGGGTATTTACCGACCACAGGAGTTTGAAATATCTGTTTACCCAAAAAGAGCTGAATTTGAGACAGAGGAGATGGTTGGAGTTATTGAAAGACTATGATCTCATTATTGACTATCATCCGGGCAAGGCAAATGTTGTAGCAGATGCCTTGAGTCGGAAGTCAGCATCATCCTCACAGTCGACAGAGAAAGCCTACCTTTCTTGTTTAGTGGGACTCCGAGCCTTAGGAGTCAGTTTGACTAACGATGATCAGGGAGGCTTATTAGCCAGATTTGAGGTCAGGCCGACTTTGTTCGACCGTATCAGGGAGCTCCAGAGTACGGATGAGGAGATCCAGGGTATTGCAGATAGAGTCCGCAGAGCTGAGGGCGGAGACTTTAGAGTCCGTGATGATGGACTCATGGTATTCAGAGACAGAGTGTGTATTCCGGCCGATAGTGATCTTCGGCGTGCTATCCTTGAGGAAGCACATTCTTCTGCATATGCTATGCATCCCGGGGGTACGAAGATGTATCGGACCATCAGAGGTAGCTACTGGTGGTCAGGCATGAAGAGGGATATAGCAGAGTTTGTGGCACGATGCTTGGTGTGCCAGCAGGTGAAGGCCGAACATCAGCGTCCAGCGGGCACACTGCAGCCTCTTCCTATTCCTGAGTGGAAATGGGAGCATATTACTATGGATTTCGTGATGGGATTGCCGCGGACTTCTACAGGCATGATGCGATTTGGGTGATTGTCGATCGACTCACCAAATCTGCGCATTTCATCCCTATCCGCAGTGACTATTCTTTAGAGGCGTTGGCACGTCTCTACATTGATACCATAGTTCGACTTCACGGGGTACCTGTGTCGATTGTTTCAGATAGGGACCCCAGGTTCACATCTAGGTTTTGGCCCAAATTGCAGGAGGCATTGGGTACTAGATTGAATTTCAGTACGGCATATCACCCTCAGACGGACGGCCAGTCTGAGAGGACCATTCAGACCCTTGAGGACATGCTGAGAGCATGTGTGATGGATTTCCGGGGTAGTTGGGATCGGCACCTTCCACTAGTCGAGTTCGCATATAATAACAGTTATCAAGCCAGTATAGGGATGCCCCCGTATGAGGCACTATATGGCAGGAAGTGCCGCACCCCGATATGCTGGGATGAGATCGGAGAGCGACGTCTCAACAGCGTTGAGTTGATTGAACAAACAAAGGATAAAGTTAAGGTTATCCGTGAGCGGATGAAAGCCGCCCAGGACAGACAGAAGACGTATGCTGATCGTAGGCGGCGACCTCTTGAGTTTGCTACGGGAGATATGGTTTTCTTGAGAATATCTCCCTGGAAGGGAGTTATACGGTTCAGGCAGCGGGGCAAGTTGAGCCCTAGATATATTGGGCCCTTCCGTATCCTTGAAAGGGTCGGGAGTGTGGCATATAGATTGGAGCTGCCAGATGAACTATCCCGCATTCACGACGTATTCCATGTCTCAGTACTCAGGAAATACTTGACCGATCCTTCTCATGTACTTGAGCCGCCACCTCTTGAGTTGCGAGAGGATCTTCATTTTCCAGTTCAGCCCGTGGCTATTCTAGATCGACAAGTCAGGAAGCTACGGAGTAAGGAAATTTCATTAGTCAAAGTTTTGTGGAGAAGTGATCAGGTCAAGGAGGAGACCTGGGAGCAAGAGGAAGCTATGAGGAGTCAATACCCCCACCGCACGCCGCCCACTGCTCCACCCTCCTCCCGCGATCGCGGCAGCTGCAGCGCCTCCCGCGAGCAGCTCCTTCCTCCACGCGAGCGCTGCCTCCTAGCGCGCGAGCCCAGCACGCCACAGCTCGCGATCCCCCGCGAGCCAGCGCGCCACAGCTCGCGATCTCCCGCGAGCCAGCGTCCCGCGAGCCAGCGCGCTACCCCTGCTCGACCCAGCTCGCGACTCATCGCGAGCCAACGCGCGACCCAGCTCGCGACCTAGCGCGAGCTAGCGCACGAGCCAGCGCGCGACCCAGCCCGCGTCCCAGCACGAGCCAGCGCGCGACCCAGCTCGCGACCCAGCGCGAGCTAGCGCGCGAGCCAGCGCGCGACCCAGCTCGCGACCCAGCGCGAGCCAGCGCGCGACCCAGCTCGTGACCTAGAGCGAGCCCTAACCGTGAGCGGGCCAGCCCACCAGCGGCCCAAGGCCCAGTCCAGCCGCGGCCCACTGCATCCCGCGAAGCCCGCTGCGGCCAGCAAGCCGGGCTGAGAGCCCGTGAACCACCAGCGGGCCAGCCCGCTAGCAGCCAGCCACCGGCCCGCGAGCCCGTGACGGCCCGTGAGCCCGCGACCGGCTTTCCCCTGTGAGAGCTCACCTGCATCTTTTGTATTGCAGGTAACGACTGTATTGATTGAAGTTCTATGGTTTGCTGGTAGAAATTTAGTGGTTTCTAATACATCTGAAGTTTGGGAAATATTACAGGTTTTAAACCAACCCGACGGGCGAACGACAACTAGGTCTGAAACCCGAGGAACCTTAGGTGAGAGATGAATAAATTTTATTGATAGAATCCCTTATTAGGGTTTTAATCGTTATAAATTTGACGATTTGATTAGGTTTGTCTTTTGGAGAGTCGTTGAAAAAAAAAAAATAGGGAGTGACCACCCTCCCTAGATAAAGTGAGTGGGACTCTAATCTCTTGCATAAAATAGTAAAACGTATTTTCTGTCGCATTTTCGATAAAACATGCTTTGATATGCATTCGTTGACGTGTGATATTAAATTTGGAAATCTGTTTTGTGATTTTTGGAGTGTCTTGAATTATATTTGCAATGACTATGCATCCATGGTTTGAGATGAATCAATAGTTGTGCCATTTTTGAAAATGTATAAATTTCATTTTATACCAATGTAGTGATATGCTGTTTTGAAATGAATTTGATGAGACGTATTGGCACGCAAAATTTAAAAAATGTTTTTGATGAACTATGTGGGTTGGATGCCTACTAGTTGTGCGATGATGTGATGATACTCGTGGGACGTTGTGCCCTGGGACGTTGTGCCCTTGTGATACTATGGGACGTTGTGCCCTTGTGATATTATGATATTCCGTAGCTACGAAGGGCGTTTGTAGAGGCACGGGTTGCCCGGATACGCTTCTGCAGGAGGTATCCGCAAACGTCATTTATTCTAAAGGCTATAGGCGCGGCCGGTTGAACCCACGTAGGGGGAGGACGTGTGTGACGCCACCGTCTAGCACCGGGCGGGGTCCTATACACGTTGATGAGTTGGCCCCAGCGAGCTCATGGCCAACGTCGGGGTAGAGATCGTTTCAAAGTCTATGCATAATAAAACCCCCGACGCGCCTGTCCTTGGTCACGGTTGACCTTTGCCAGGACTATTTTTGGCTCGCTCTGACATTACTTGATTTTAAATGGATGCATACATGCTTGCTATCGTGTGTTTGATTAAATGATTTCAAAATGATAAATATATCATGTTTTGCTGCGAAGTGTAAATTGTTGTTTCGAATGATATTATTTGACACTCCAATTGTTCACCTATGCTATTTATGCTTGATATTACCCCCCTCACTCACTGAGTATCTTCCCATGATACTCACCCCTCTATTTTCTCTCCTCAGACAGGTTTATTGTGATAGAGCGGTGTTACAGGCTCTAGTGCGGATTTATTGTTCTGACGGTGAGATTTACTTCTAATTTAGTTTCGACCCTGCGAGGTCTTGACATTGAGGTCCGTAGTTGGCCATGTACTTATTTTGGGATGACTGTATAGTTTAACTCTCATATTTCATTTGCATTGAGGCGATTGTACGTACTTGAACGTTACTTGGGAAATGTGATATATATTGTATAAACTTAGGTCCGCTCGATATAGCGGCTGCTCATGCTCTAGTTGGGCATGACAGTAGAGGTCTGTGGCTAGGTTTGTTTATAGCCTTGCGTTGTTCTGAATGTTGGCTGTGGTGTTAGTTGATTTTGGAGAGGCCGGGATGGCCATTTGTGTATTGTACAGGATGATTTGGATTATACAGGTATAATTGTACATGGGAAACCTCCGATTTATGGGGAGGTTCTGCCCAATTTTCTGTAAAAATACAGCCGACATTCAGGGGCAACGGGCGGCTGTTCACGATCCCGGTTTGGGGCGTGACATCCTCTCTGCACGAGCGCCGCTGCAGCTCCTCTCCTTCGCACAACAGCGCGCAAGCCAGCGCGAGCAGCGCGCGAGCCCAGCGCGAGCAGCGCGCGAGCCCAGCGCGAGCAGCGCCCGAGCAGCTCGCGAGCAGCGCGCGAGCAGCCGCGATCCCCAGCGCGTGACCCCAGCGCGCCTCAGCACGCCCTAGCACGAGCCAGCGTGCACTCCAGCGCGCGATCCACTGCTCCAGCACGCCCCAGCACGAGCGCGAGCGCTCCAGCGTGCGACCCACAGCGCGAGCAGCGCACGAACCAGCTTGCGAGTGCGCTTCAGCGCGCGAGCCAGCGCCAGCGCCAGCGCCAGCACGAGCGCGAGCGCACTCCAGCGCGCGATCCGGCTTGCCAGGCCCACCAGGCCGCAGGCCCACCAGGCCGCAGACCCATCAGGCCCGCCGGCCCACCAGGCCTGCCAGCCCATCAGCCCGCGGCCCACGGCCCGCGACGGCCCGCGACAATCCGTGAGCCTCTGCGAAGGTAAATGACTCTAAGTTTCGATTTTTCGCACTTGGGTTTCGAATCTCTTTAGTAATTGGACTTAAATTGTTCACAATTGTTTTAAATTTGGAAACATTCAGCTTTTAGACCAAACCGACGGGCGAACGAAAGCTAAATCTAAGATCCGAAGAATCCTAGGTGAGAGAAATGAAATCTCTTCAACCCTTGAATAAATTTTGTCAAATTAGGTAGCATTAGTTGATTTGTTTATAAATTGAGGAATTTAAGGTTCGTACGAAATTAAGAAAAACGATAAACCCTGAAATAGTCGGAAATTGATGAAAATCGTGATGACTTGATTAGGTTGGCTTTCTTGGTGACTCGATTGAGGGGCGCCTTGTTTTGCGTATTTTGGTGTTATTGGGGAGTGCGCTACCTTTCCCAAAACTGTGAGTGAGATTTATTTCAATGATTTTGTTTAATATGTAAATCCTGTTTTACAACATTTTGATAATGAACATGATTTGTCGTATGTTAGAAATGTTTTGACTGGTTTTAAAATTGACTTTTGTGAACCGTTGGAGTGTCCAAAAACTGTGTTGAATTATGAAATTATGCATCCATGTGGTTGAAATGTATAATGTGCCATTTTATACTCTATGTTGCATTGGTTTATGAACCTGACTTTGACACATTTTGATATGATATTGATTTTGGCCTTGAGGGCTTTGGATTGTATTGTTCCGTAGCTACGAAGGACACCGTGAGAGACGCTTTGGTGGCGTCCGGATATGCCTAGGCCTGGGGTATCCCACGAGTTATCGTGATTTGATTATCTACACGGTACTAGCCAGGTTGAACCCGAAAGGGGGAGGATTTGGATTTGGATTGGATATCCTCTCCAAGTCTAGCATCTGGACGAGGTTCGTCGCCAACGCCGGGGTAGAGAGCACTTTAAAGAAATTTGCATATAACACCCCCGGTGCGCCTGTCATAGGTCGCGGTAGACTTCTGCCAGGATATTTTCGGCTGGCAGCTCTATGATTTTAAATGATGGTACTTTGGATGCATATTTGACTTGAAAATGCGTGAAGTGATATATTGTTGAAATGAAAAGTATGATGATTTGAAATATGATTTATATACTTATGTTTTGACACTCCAGTTTCACACTCCATATTTGATGACTGCATTGACCCACTCACTCACTGAGTATTCTTTCCCGAGTACTCACCCCTCATTTCCCTTTTGTTTCAGAGATAGTATTTGACAAGGAGTGTCGCTTTTAGGACGTTCAGTTTCTTTGGGAGATCAGGCCTGGACTTGAGGAATTATTGTGTATTTCCGCTGCAAATTTGTATTGGTGATGTATATGTATTTTGAGGTCTATAGATGACCATTTTTTATAATTCTGGGATGACTGTATAAATATGGACATTTAAATTGTGGAACTCTCATGTCACTGCATGACATTGCATTGAGGCATTTCTTTTTCGTTGCGTCTGTATTTGGGAATGTGTCATGTCTTAGAAGTGTCCTCTAGAACCGCTCGGTGCCTCCTCTAAATCATAGGAGGGGCGACTGGCGGCTGTCCATGCCTTTGATGGGGGCATGGCAATAGAGGTCTGTGGTTAGGACTGTGGAGAATTGTTTGTTAGCCTTGCGTTGCCCTGGATTGTGCAGTAGGATGATCTGGTTTATTGTTGAGGATAATATATACATTTTGAGGTCGGGATGACCCCTTTTGGACAGGTAACAGGTTTATTTTAATATGGGAGACCTCCGATATATGGGGAGGTTCTGCCCGATTTTCTGTAAAAATACAGCCGGCATCCAGGGTAACGGGCGGCTGCTCACGCTCCAGGTTTGGGGTGTGACAGTTGGATTGGTATCAGAGAGACATGGTTGAGAGCTATGTAGGAAGAGAGCCTTGGAAACATTCCCGAATATGTTGGTTTTTAAAGTCCTCAATGCATGAGAATTTCATGCAGTCATGAAGTCCCAGTGCATGGTCATAGGCATATGAGTTCATCTATTTTAGGGGGTTAGATACGGTTGTATCTAACCTAACTTGCTACATTCTTCTCCTATTGAATTAAGAATTTCATTCTTTTGTGAGGGTAGCCAAGCTATGATTAGTTCAAAATTCTTGAACCGTGCCTATTCTTTTTATGATAATAAGTATCTTTCTCTTGCAGAATTATGCCACCTAGACGTGGAAGGAGAGGTGCTAGATTCGCATCGCTTGAGGGTCTGTTAGTGCCAGATGCACCTCGGGCACCCGAGACCCCACGAGTACCAGAGGACTTAGACGAGCCAGAGGATCGTACCTCGACTCGCGTGCCGCTACCGGCACCTACTCAGCCAGCTGCTCAGGCTGAGACTCCTGTACCCACACTCGACGCCTTTAGGCAGGTGTACGAGTGGTACGCTTCGCATGGGGTCCAGATTCCGCCCCCACCACCTCCTACAGCGGTGCCTGCACCTGCAGCAGCGCCAGTTCCTACGGCACCGGTTCCACCGTCGGTGGCCGGTCCTTCTACTTTGTCCGAGCCGAGTGAGGCCACTTCGGCTATTCTTAGAAGGGTACATGAGCTGACTCAGTTGGTTAAGGAGGCCCGTCAGCTAGGGTGCACAGATTTTGTAGGGCTTGGTGATGCTGCGGCAGCCAAGCATTGGATCAACCGCACCCGCAGGATTCTGACCGATCTGGGGATTGGAGAGGAGCTCTGCCTGAAAGTGGCAGAGCGATTATTAGAGGGAGAGGCCCTCTCATGGTGGGAGGCCCTCACTGATGAGGCGATAGAGCCATTGCGGTGGGACGACTTCCTTCGGGAGTTTGACCGCAGATTTTTCCCACTCTACCAGCAGGACCGGATGAGGTCAGAGTTGGGACGGCTTACACAGGGGTCCAGATCTGTCTCGGAGTATGAGGCAGACATGCGGAGACTTGCCGCATTTGTACCAGATCTGGCCACACCTCAGTATTTGCGCTTCAAGTTTGAGGACGGTCTTAGCCTCAGCATAAAGAGGTATATGACTGTTACTCCACAGTTTACACTGGCTGAGGTGATAGACTCTGCTCACCGCGCGGAAGCTTTGGTCCGCGCTGAGACAAGGCAGAGAGAGAGCAGAGAGCAGAAGAGAAAGAAGGAGAAGTCTCATTTTGCGGAGAATTCCAAGAGGGGCAGGGGATCCAGTTCGTACAGAGGCGGATTTGGATCTGGATTTCCTGAGCTGGGACGGGGACAGTACTCCCAGGGGTTTAGACAGCCCGCACCGACTCACCCTGCACAGTTTACTACTCAGCGGCACCCTTATTGCCGCAGGTGCAGTCAGTCCCATCCGAGCGGAGCTTGTTCAGTGACGGTCACTTGCTTCCACTGTGGGATGCCGGGGCATATTAGGAGTTCTTGCCCTGAGTTAGGACTCGGAGCACAGAGTTCACTGAGCCGCACTAGTACTCTTCGTATGGGACAGCAGGGGCAGCCTGTTCGGCCAGCAGTTTCTACTCCCAGGGTGACCACTGGGAGTAACACAGTGCAGACTCAGGCACGACAGCAGCCTAGGGCTCAGGCCCGGGTTTATGCCATGACGCATGAGGACGCTCAGGCGAACCCCGACATCATCATGGGTACTCCTCCTTCTGATCCTGTAGAATAGGATCTCTATTCGTATTTTCACTTCTTTTGAGGATGTCAGCATTGTATCAGTCGTATAGGTATTTTGAGTTGTGTTCCCTTTTGTCAACATGATACCTCTCTGACATCTTTGTACACCGAGATTGTATAAGCCCTAGAGGCTCAACTATTTTGACATATATATATACATATCAGGTTTGAAATTATTCTAAGTTTATGTGCATTTGTTCAAATGATAGGTACTCTACCCATTTTCGGAATAGATGCTCGTATCCTTAACAGACCGCTCTCACCCTTGGACGAGGAGATATCGGTCATCACTCCTCTGGGTGAGCAGATTGTGCGCAGCACAGTGTATAGAGAATGTGAGATCAAAGTTGGGGATACAGTGCTGAAGGCAGATCTAATCCCTCTCGCTATGACTGATTTTGATGCCATCTTGGAGATGGACTGGCTACATATTCATCGGGCTTCAGTTGACTGCTTTAAGAAGCAGGTGGAATTTCGAAGACCCGATCGGCCAGTGTTGATTTTTGAGGGCGAGAGGCGGGTTTTACCCCGCTGTGTCATTTCAGTTTTGGAGGCCAGACGCATGATTCGCCGCGGATGTGCGACTTACCTGGCTCATATCATTGACACCACTGCTCAGGGACCGAGACTGGAGGATGTCCCAGTGGTACAGGACTTTCCTGATATTTTCCCCGAGGAGCTGCCCGGACTACCACCTGTTCGGGAGTTTGACTTTGAGATCGATTTAGCTCCGGGGACTACCCCTATCTCTATGCCGCCATACAGGATGGCGCCGGCTGAGCTGAGAGAGCTCAAGGTCCAGCTGCAGGAGTTGCTGGATAAGGGGTTTATCCGTCCTAGCACGTCTCCGTGGGGTGCACCGGTGTTGTTTGTGAAAAAGAAGGACGGCACATTTCGGCTATGTGTAGATTATAGACAGCTGAACAAAGTTACCGTTAAAAATCGGTACCCACTACCACGTATTGATGATCTCTTTGATCAATTACAGGGTGCCAGAGTATTCTCGAAGATAGATCTCCGGTCGGGTTACCATCAACTGCGGATTGGGGCCGAGGATGTGCCTAAGACGGCTTTCCGCACCCGATACGGACATTATGAGTTTTTGGTCATGCCGTTTGGGCTGACTAATGCCCCTGCCGCATTTATGGACCTAATGAACCGAATTTTTCACGATTATTTGGATCGGTTCGTCATTGTTTTTATTGATGATATCTTAGTCTACTCGCGGAGTGATGATGAGCATGCTCAGCACCTTAGGGTGATTTTGCAGACTCTTCGTGAGAGACAACTTTATGCCAAGTTCACCAAGTGTGAATTTTGGTTGCGGCAGATTGGTTTTCTTGGCCATGTAGTTTCTGCGGAGGGTATCTTTGTTGATCCGCAGAAAGTTGAGGCTATATTGAGATGGGAGCAACCACAGACAGTATCAGAAATCAGGAGTTTTCTTGGTCTAGCCGGGTATTATCGCAGATTTGTAGAGGACTTTTCTCGAATTGCTGCTCCGTTATCTAGATTGACGCGAAAAGGTGTAAAGTTTGTATGGGATGATCGTTGTGAGGTGAGCTTTCAGGAGCTCAAACAGCGATTGACGTCCGCTCCGATTCTAGCCCTTCCCACGAGTAGTCAAGAGTATGTGGTGTACAGTGACGCCAGCAGGCAGGGATTGGGCTGTGTATTGATGCAGGATGGTAGAGTTATCGCCTATGCTTCGCGACAGCTAAAGAAGCAAGAGGTGAATTATCCTACGCACGATTTGGAGTTGGCGGCCATAGTCTTTGCACTAAAGATATGGCGCCACTATTTATATGGAGTCACATGCAGAGTGTTTATAGATCACAAGAGTCTAAAGTATCTGTTCACTCAGAGGGAGCTGAATTTGAGGCAGCGGAGATGGTTAGAGCTGCTAAAGGATTATGACCTCATCATTGATTATCATCCGGGCAAGGCTAATGTGGTGGCTGATGCCTTGAGTCAGAAGTCATCTTCCTCTTCTCAGACTACCGAGAGTACTTATCTCTCGTGTTTATTGGGACTCCGAGCTTTGGGAGTCAGGTTGGCTAGTGATGATCAGGGAGCTATACTAGCCAGATTTGAGGTTCGGCCGAGTTTGCTCGATCGTATCAGGGAGCTTCAGTAGAGTGACGAAGAGCTCCGAGGTATTTATGAGAAAGCCAGCAGAGGTGATATTGACGACTTTAGAGTTCGCAAGGATAGACTGTTGGTTTTTCGAGATCGGGTATGTGTACCGGCAGATAGTGATCTTCGCAGGGCTATTCTCGAGGAGGCCCATTCATCTGCCTATGCTTTACATCCCGGTAGTACTAAAATGTACCGCACCATCAGAGACAGTTATTGGTGGTCGGGTATGAAACGGGAAATTGCAGAATTTATTGCTCGTTGCCTTGTATGTCAGCAGGTGAAGGCTGAGCACCAGCGTCCAGCTGGCACATTGCAGCCCCTTCCCATTCCTGAGTGGAAGTGGGAGCATATCACGATGGATTTTGTAGTGGGATTACCGCGGACTTCGGCACAGCATGATGCTATTTGGGTGATAGTTGACCGACTTACTAAGTCCGCACATTTCATCCCGATTAGGAGTGATTACTCGCTTGAAAGGTTGGCACGCCTCTATATTGATATGATTGTGAGACTGCATGGGGTTCCAGTGTCGATAGTATCAGATCGAGACCCCAGATTTACATCCCGTTTTTGGCCCAGTTGCAGGAGGCTTTGGGTATTAGACTGAATTTCAGCACAGCATATCACCCCCAGACAGATGGTCAGTCAGAGAGAACTATTCAGACTTTAGAGGACATGCTTAGGGCATGTGTTATGGATTTCCGGGGGAGTTGGGATCAGTATCTTCCGTTGGTGGAATTCGCCTATAATAATAGCTATCAGGCGAGCATTGGTATGCCACCTTACGAGGCATTGTATGGGAGGAAGTGTCGTACCCCGTTGTGCTGGGATGAGGTTGGTGAGCGACGACTCACCAATGTTGAGCTGGTAAAGGAGACGAAGGAGAAAGTGAGGATTATCCGTACGCGGATGAAAGCCGCCCAGGATAGACAGAAATCCTATGCAGATCGTAGGCGGCGACCTCTAGAGTTTACTGTGGGAGACATGGTATTCTTAAAGATATCTCCCTTGAAGGGAGTCATTCGATTTGGGCAGCGAGGAAAGTTGAGCCCCAGGTATATTGGGCCCTTCCGTATCCTTGAGAGGGTCGGAAGTGTAGCATATAAATTGGAGCTGCCAGCAGATCTATCGCGTGTTTACGATGTATTTCATGTCTCAGTACTTAGGAGATATCAGCCAGATCCCTCACACATTTTAGAAGCTCCGCGAGTTGAGCTTCGAGAGGACTTGAGTTTACCTGTTCAGCCCGTGACTATTCTGGATCGACAGGTCAGAAAGCTACGGAGCAAAGAGGTTCCTCTTGTCAAAGTTTTGTGGAGGAGCGACCAGGTCGAGGAACAAACCTGGGAGCCTGAGGAAGCCATGAGGAAACAGTACTCCCATCTATTTTCTGTATAGTTTTCTTTTAGTCTCGAGGACGAGACTTGTTTTTAGGGGGTTAGAAAATGTAATACCCAATTAAAAAAAAAAAAAAAAAAAAAGGGGAAAAATAAAAATTAGGGCTTAAAGCCCAATTTTCTCCCCTCTCTCCCTCTCTCTCTTTCCCCCTCTCTTCTCTTTCTCTCTCTCCCTCTCCCTCTCTCCTTTTCTTCTCTCTTCTCCCGATCCCACGCCGCCGTGCCTCTCTCCCCTCCCGCTGCCGCCGCCAGCACCGCCGGTCACCACCATCGCCACCGTACCCAGCCGCCGCAGCTCCTCCCTCCCGCGAGCGAGCCGCTGCAGCTCCTCTCTGCACGAGCGCCGCTGCAGCTCCTCTCCTTCGCACAACAGCGCGCGAGCTAGCGCGAGCCAGCGCGAGCAGCGCGCGAGCCCAGCGCGAGCCCAGCGCGAGCAGCGCGCGAGCCCAGCGCGAGCCCAGCGCGAGCAGCTCCCGAGCAGCACGCGAGCAGCCACGATCCCCAGCGCGTGACCCCAGTGCGCCTCAGCACGCCCTAGCACGAGCCAGCGTGCACTCCACCGCGCGATCCACTTCTCCAGCACGCCCCAGCACGAGCGCGAGCGCTCCAGCATGCGACCCACAGCGCGAGCAGCGCACGAACCAGCTTGCGAGTGCGCTTCAGCGCGCGAGCCAGCGCCAGCGCCAGCACGAGCGCGAGCGCACTCCAGCGCGCGATCCGGCTTGCCAGGCCCACCAGGCCGCAGGCCCACCAGGCCGCAGACCCATCAGGCCCGCCGGCCCACCAGGCTTGCCAGCCCATCAGCCCGCGGCCCACGGCCCGCGACGGCCCGCGACAATCCGTGAGCCTCTGCGAAGGTAAATGACTCTAAGTTTCGATTTTTCGCACTTGGGTTTCGAATCTCTTTAGTAATTGGACTTAAATTGTTCACAATTGTTTCAAATTTGGAAACATTCAGCTTTTAGACCAAACCGACGGGCGAACGAAAGCTAAATCTAAGATCCGAAGAATCCTAGGTGAGAGAAATGAAATCTCTTCAACCCTTGAATAAATTTTGTCAAATTAGGTAGCATTAGTTGATTTGTTTATAAATTGAGGAATTTAGGGTTCGTACGAAATTAAGAAAAACGATAAACCCTGAAATAGTCGGAAATTGATGAAAATCGTGATGACTTGATTAGGTTGGCTTTCTTGGTGACTCGATTGAGGGGCGCCTTGTTTTGCGTATTTTGGTGTTATTGGGGAGTGCGCTACCTTCCCCAAAACTGTGAGTGAGATTTATTTCAATACTTTTGTTTAATATGTAAATTCTGTTTTATAACATTTTGATAATGAGCATGATTTGTCGTATGTTAGAAATGTTTTGACTGGTTTTAAAATTGACTTTTGTGAACCGTTGGAGTGTCCAAAAACTGTGTTGAATTATGAAATTATGCATCCATGTGGTTGAAATGTATAATGTGCCATTTTATACTTTATGTTGCATTGGTTTATGAACCTGACTTTGGCACATTTTGATATGATATTGATTTTGGCCTTGAGGGCTTTGGATTGTATTGTTCCGTAGCTACGAAGGACACCGTGAGAGACGCTTTGGTGGCGTCCGGATATGCCTAGGCCTGGGGTATCCCACGAGTTGTCGTGATTTGATTATCTACACGGTACTAGCCAGGTTGAACCCGAAAGGGGGAGGATTTGGATTTGGATTGGATATCCTCTCCAAGTCTAGCATCTGGACGAGGTTCGTCGCCAACGCCGGGGTAGAGAGCACTTTAAAAAAATTTGCATATAACACCCCCGGTGCGCCTGTCATAGGTCGCGGTAGACCTCTGCCAGGACATTTTCGGCTGGCAGCTCTATGATTTTAAATGATGGTACTTTGGATGCATATTTGACTTGAAAATGCGTGAAGTGATATATTGTTGAAATGAAAAGTATGATGATTTGAAATATGATTTATATACTTATGTTTTGACACTCCAGTTTCACACTCCATATTTGATGACTGCATTGACCCACTCACTCACTGAGTATTCTTTCCCGAGTACTCACCCCTCATTTCCCTTTTGTTTCAGAGATAGTATTTGACAAGGAGTGTCGCTTTTAGGACGTTCAGTTTCTTTGGGAGATCAGGCCTGGACTTGAGGAATTATTGTGTATTTCCGCTGCAAATTTGTATTGGTGATGTATATGTATTTTGAGATCTATAGATGACCATTTTTTATAATTCTGGGATGACTGTATAAATATGGACATTTAAATTGTGGAACTCTCATGTCACTGCATGACATTGCATTGAGGCATTTCTTTTTCGTTGCGTCTGTATTTGGGAATGTGTCATGTCTTAGAAGTGTCCTCTAGAACCGCTCGGTGCCTCCTCTAAATCACAGGAGGGGCGACTGGCGGCTGTCCATGCCTTTGATGGGGGCATGGCAATAGAGGTCTGTGGTTAGAACTGTGGAGAATTGTTTGTTAGCCTTGCGTTGCCCTGGATTGTGCAGTAGGATGATCTGGTTTATTGTTGAGGATAATATATACATTTTGAGGTCGGGATGACCCCTTTTGGACAGGTAACAGGTTTATTTTAATATGGGAGACCTCCGATATATGGGGAGGTTCTGCCCGATTTTCTGTAAAAATACAGCCGGCATCCAGGGTAACGGGCGGCTGCTCACGCTCCAGGTTTGGGGCGTGACAATTGTAATATACGTCATAATTCGTCCTTTGTTCTCTTTTATCATCTTTGCTATGTGCTTCATAATGGATCTTTTATTTCTCTTTTACCGTCTTCATAATTGCTAAATTTGACTTCTGTGCGTGCAACTTCTACCATATGATTAAACAATTTTCCAATGCCCCCCCGTTAAACACATAGTTTTATTAAACAAGTTTACCCTAGTTTGATCATAATAACTACTGATTTTGCATGACATAAGTGAAACCGTACAATGCACCGCAGCCATGAAACTTCAAATATATATATAAACAGCAAATTTATCGACGGATAGTCAGTTTAGTGAGTAAAAGTGTTCACTCCCTTAATTAAATTTCAGGTGTAAAATTTAGGATTGAAAAAAAATACAATGAAAGAGTTATCACCTAAAAATAGATTCGACAAACAATCGAACTTGACTAGTCAGATTATGATTTTGGATATCAGTTAATATAATACCAAAATAAAAACATAGCTGACTTTAATTATACAGTTGAATCCACGTTTCCACAAGCTCTTGGTCGGGGAAGTTTCATGTTTCCTTCCACTATTTTTGATAGGAAATAAGGACAAAAAAGAGTTTTACCTTGTAAGGTCTAGCTACTTGTCTTTTGATTAGCACACATGTTACATTGGCCTTTTAGATTATTGTCTAGGACACTACAATTAGGCAGCAGGTTAGAAAGCACAAAGAAAATGTTATGATATCAGTATGAATGATATTTACATAGACTTTACAATGAAATATTACATGGTAATTTAACTATTCCTAAAAATATTGGATTCAAATCAATTAACAATCGGTGTAGTGAGATGAGTGTTAAATTTTTTTAATAAAATTTTAAATTCGAAATTTAAGAATGGAAAATATTCCGCGAGGAGAGCCACTCCCTAAATAGCGTTCCTATAGATACTCAAACTGGATTAATCGAAATATGATTTCAGACATTGGTGGTGGAAAAAAAATATTGGATTCGAGATGTATAGGTTCTAGAATTAATAATCGAGTCTAAGAAGATGGATAGACTTAGAAGACGAACACTAGTCCATGGGACTGTGGAACCTATATTACTCATCCACATCCAAGTGTGGCGCATTACACGCGTGGAGAGAGAGAGAGAGAGAGAGAGAGAGAGTAACCCTAAACCATTTTGGCCCCAAACCAATATATTCAATAATTACCCACGAATCGTAGTGGAGGAATGCAGGTTGCATATTTTATTGTCTCTTCTTATATTACTGACATTAACCTACAAGTATACGTCACCACCAACAGGCACCTCTTCTTTAAATTCGCAACTTCCTCCACCACCGTAGAAAAAAAAAAAAGGAAAGAAGAGAGAGAGAAATGGCAGAAGAATGTACTGAAAGCTCTGTCGCCACCTCCTCCTCAACCCACAATAACTGGTGGGATCTTCATGCAAACTCTCTCTCTTCATGGAGTAACAGCAACCATTGGCACCCGCCAAATCCTAATTCCAACTCTTCTTGTGATGATGATGTTTCAATCTCTACATCTTTTACTACTAATGCTTCCAATCAATCCGGCTTGAGTGTGGATTCTATTCGTAGGTTTGCTGAGCCTTGCTCCTCGTCCAGTGAGTTACAGGGAGAATCAGCAACCAATAATCAACTCTGGAGTCAAGTCTTGTTGTAAGTCAATTTATGTTTTATCTTTTAAACTCATGTTATTACATAATAATTTTCTCTCGAGTTTATTGGGATACAAACCTAGTGGAAAGAAGAATCTCTTATCAACAAGGGAAAACAAAAGATGGAGAAAAGAGCGCTCTAGTGGGAAGGTATAGGAAGAAGGAGGCTCAAGATTAGGTCTTAGTGGAGCTCTTTTTTTTTTTAATCTTCTTTCCCTACCTCTCCTTCCTTCTTATGGTTCCAATTTCTTACTCCGTTTTGACATAGTTTTCCATGAAGAAAAGATAAAAAACAAATCCATACACTTATTGTTTGTGGTAATTTTTGTCCTTGATTTCTTTGCTAAAAGCAAGTTTTGAGTGCATATTTATGACTGGCTGAAACCTGTGGCCATGCATAATCAACGGTGAATTGCACAGCAGTCAGGATGTTGGAGTTGCCAAAAGCTTACCGGATACATTATCCTTGAAAAACATATCGAATGACATGTTTGAACCAGCCTGTGACTACTTCAAAAAGTTAGACAACAGCTGGGAGTTCACAAGCTCAACATCCTTTAGCACTATGGAGGAGAATCTCAATGGACTTAGGGAAAGCTTGTCTGAGAGCGAAAGGCTTAACAAGCTCTCTAACTTGGTCAGCAACTGGTCGATTGCACCACCAAACAATCCTCAATTCAACACAAGAGCATGCCACTACATCTCTTTAAACACTTGCGTGGACAATCGGCCTGCCTTTTGTCACATGAAGCAATCATTTAGCAATTCTTCACCATCTGCGTCTGGGCTAACAAACAGAAATCCATCTCTAATGTATCATAGCCCAAAAGTAGAAGCCCCAGTGCAACAAGAAGCTGAAATACCAACAGCTCTCTTTCAAAGACCATTTGGTAGCAGTAATGGTTTTGGATGCCAAATAGGTCTCAACAACTCTATACTTGGAGAGAATAGCAAATTTTACCAAGTAACAGTCATGGATCCACCATCCTCCAATATGAGAAATTTCACCAATTTATTATATACCGGTTGTTTCACTAAGCCCTCGGAGGATATGCATACCACTAAACCATGCTTGAGATCCCCAAATTTGTCTGATTGCAAGAAAGGTGTCCCAACTTGTTCACAAGTAAGCTCAAATTTGTTGACTTTGCTTCTTCTACCTTTTTTATGATTGAGGTGTATAATATTTCTAATGGAGTTTGATTAGAGAAACACAAATGGATTTTCACAAACCTAACCTCAATCACTAAAGTGAATTATTTTGTATACTAAATCAAAATTACTTTTTGATAATTTAGACAAGACACAATGGAAGAGCACAAGAAATAGGGAGTGAAGGAAAGAAGAAAAGAACCCGCAACAACACAGAGACGGTCCTAAAAAAGCCTAAGCTTGAAACCACTGCAGCAGCAACCTCGGCCAAGGTTTGCATGAAATCTTTGGAGAGATTGATGATTAAAATTGAGTAAACTATTTACGTGTCCTAAAATATGCAGGTGCAGCCTCCAAAAGAGAAGATAACAGAGAAGATCACAACCCTACAGCAGATAGTTTCACCTTTTGGAAAGGTTTAATTTGTGTCAACCTGGTTTCATGTTTTCTTTATTTTGTCATATTGTTCTAATTTTGGGGAAAAATTTCACAGACGGACACTGCATCTGCACTACTAGAAGCTATTAGTTACATCAAGTTCTTACAAGAGCAAGTGCAGGTAAAAATTCATGTTCTCTTTCCTAATTGAGAATATTGAATCCCACAATAATGTATTGACAATCATAATGATGACCCATATTGTCGACAAACTCTAGTTGCTATTTTGCTGAGAGAGCAAAAAAGCAAAAACTTATTTGGGTGGTAGGGAAGAAACTAAAAGGGTGTGCATATAATTGATGTAGGTGAGAAAACAATGCAGGAACAGATGACGATGACACAAAAAGTACTGTCTTTTATTTATACTTCACAGGGAGATGAGACAAAAACAGGATAATATTTGTTGTCAAGGTAGTGCACCACAATGAAATCAACAAAGAGATGGGAAATTGGCACCCCCCCAATTGTAGAGCATAATGTAGGGCACATCTAAGCATACTAAGCCCAACCTTTTCAGATTTTCTTTTCCCTCACTTTTCTATTGACATTGGATTCTTTAAGTGATGATAGTTTTGCTTTACTAATGCAGTTTCTGAGCAATCCATACATGAAGACTAACTCAAGCAAGGTTAGCCAAGTGATTTGCATATATACTTCTCAACCAGTATTTAATGTTATTTTTATATCAAAATGTTTGGAGGAAATAGAGAGATATTAAATATGGTGGTGTCATCAAATCTTATATTTCAGGATCCATGGGGTGCTTTAGATAGAAAAGATAGAGGAGAAGTGAAGCTTGACCTTAAGAGCAGAGGGCTATGCTTGGTTCCTATTTCATGTACTCCCCAAATTTACTTTGATGAGAACACCGGATCAGACTACTGGACGCAAACATATAGAGGATGTTTGTATAGATGAAAAGATTTCCATGCTTTGTCTTGAGCTTATACTTGACATGAATATAACATGGATTATAACTTCACAAAATGACTATGCTTTTCTTTGAGTAAAAGTACTACAATTTCAGCTGATGTAGTACGAACATAGCCTGGATGATGAAAAATAGTAGTATCTCAAGATGTATTTATGTGTACGAGAAGTAAAGGTGGGTTTGAACAATATTGTAAGATATAGACACTAAAAAAAAGGTGGTTCGGAATTTAGTGACGAAAAATATTCGTTGCTATTTTGCAAATAAATTAGCAACGTAAATAAATTCGTGACAAAATTAGTAATGAAAACGATATTCATGACTAGATTCAAAGATAATTAATGACAAACATACTTTCGTGGCTATCTAGTGACGAAAAATTTAAATAGCCAAATTTGTGACTAATTAGCAATGAAAAAGTTTTCATGACAAAATTAGTCACGAAACTTCATGTTTGTTGCTAAATTTAGCGATGATTAAAGATTCGTGGCCAAATTTATCACTAAATAGCCATAAACAAAATTTTCATGACAAAATTTAGTAACGAATTCCTTTATTTGTGGTTAAACTCATTGCTAATTAGCCACATAAAATTTTTCGTGACTAAATCATCATTAATTTGTAGCTGTATGTGGGATTTTGTTGCTAATTTTATGGCTAAATTCCTTCTATACTCTCTCTTATGAAACATTTTTACTTGTCTCTTTTTTTGATTTTTTTGAATAACGGAGTTGGATAAAATATATAGTAAATATTACAATTCTTACCAAATTAAATATTTTCGATAATAAATAATTCAGTCAATATCTAACGAAATATTATCATTCTACTTATATAAGTATTATGTATTAAACAGTTCTAGAGAAATTAGGATTCTTTTATGAATCATAACCTTAAGAGAAGTTACAATTTCGCTTAAATAATCTAGTCATTATGAAAATATAAAAATCAAGTTCCTTTTCTCAACGAACTATACGACGAATATTTTTTTGTTTATACTTTTGTTGTGAATTTTCAAAATTATTTTTTCATTATGAATTTCATTATAAACAGTTAATTTGTTACTAAATTTAGTATAAGAAGTGGATAAAATTAAATTTTATTACAAAATTTGTCACTAATTAGCGGCGAATATACACTTTTGTCGTTAATTCAAGCAAAAAAATATGTTTCTGCCACTAATTTAGCAACGAAATTTATGTCCGTCGCAAAGTTTTGTAACAAACGCGTTGTTCATCGCAAATTTTAGCAACGAACGCACTATCTGTCACTAATTTTAGTAACAAACTCTATGTCCATCGCTAAATTCCCTAAAAAAACCCAATAAGTTGGGATGCACGATCTCTCTTTGACTGTCGAAAATCTCTCTCCCCTTTCTTCTCTACCCCATTCTCTTTTCTCTTCTCTCCCTCTAACTTTCTCACAAGTTCGTCGTACAAATTAGAAATCGATGAAGTACAGCTCATTGCTATACAAATCAATGAAGTACCTCTCTCTCAGGCTTGACTTCTCTCCCTCTCTCTTCTCTTCTCCACCACATCCCTTCAAAAAAAAAATCAAAGTAGTTGAACTCATGAGTGTCTCAAATAGAATCCAAGCGTCTCAAACTCGTGAGCATCAAGAAAAAAGAGAAGGGGGCTTTGAAACCCTAGCTCGCAATGGTAGATAAAATCAAAGCATCATTCACCAAAAGCAATTTCTCAATCAATGATGAAGAACAAGTTCTCCAAAAATGTAAGCATCTCTCTCTCTCATCTTCTTTTCCCCTTCTAATCTCACAAACTTTCTTCGCAATCTTCTTTTCTCAGGTGTCACTTTCTGCATAAATTTCAAGCTCAGTCCTTTAGATCTCATCTCCAATTGGGAAGTATACTTTCTCGAGCTTTGTACCGAATTAAACCTAAAAAAAAATTTTAAATGATCTCGGGTTAAAAAAAAATCGAGATCTAACCCCAATTTGTTGCGAGTTAAACTTGTGACAGACTATATCATGTCTTCAAGATGCGACACTCCGCTTCCCCCAGCCGTCGCAGTGCTCCTGCGGCCCCTCTCTCCCCTGCCTGCGGCCCTTTCTCCCTCTCTTTCCCCCGCCCGCAGTTGTCTGTCTCTCTTTAACCCCCATAGCACTCCTCTTTTGGTGGGGAAAGAGAGGGAGAGATAGTCGCGGGGGGAGGGAAAGAGAGAGCTACAGGGGGAGGGAGGGAGAGAAGAGTAGAGTCGCGGGTGGGGGAAAGAGAGATAGAGCCACGGGGGGGAGGCAGGCAGAGAGGAGCAAAGTCGCAGGCAGGGGAGGGAGGGAGAGAGGAGCACCACAGGCGGCGGGGGGAGAGAGAGAGAGCTGCAGGCAGGGGAGGGAGAGAGAGAGCCGTGGGTAGGGGAGGGAGGGGCCGTGGAAGTGCCGCGGGTGGGGAAGGGAGGGGTCACAGGAGTGCCGCGGGCGGCGGGGGAAGGGGGAATGTCGCGCTTTTAAGATGTAACAAGTTGTGTCGCGGCTTGAAGAAGCTACATGTGTGCCAGGGTAGCCTTCGGCCACCCTGGTGCTACCACGTCACGGTGTCGTGGTGTTGTGGGTTCAATCTGCAACATAGCCTGTCGTGGGTTCAACTCGCAATAAATAGGGGTTAGATCCCGAATTTTTTTGGCCCCAAGCTCATTTTAATTTTTTTTTTAGGTTCAATTTGATACAAAGCTCATACTTTCTCAACAGGTTAATTTGTCGATTATCTCTCTCTCTCTCTCTCTCTCAATTTTGAAATTGATCGGATAATTTGTTTTTAATGTAGGCAATGGAACGAACTGAAGGTGGAAAATGCCCAAATGGATGGTTTCTTGCTTCACTTACATAATGAACAAAAAGATGTCACGCCCCGACCCCGTAGGTCGAGACTGTGCTGGAATGGAGATAGGCGCAGTGCCTGGTGCGAAATCAATGGCGAAATCAAACTTCTGGACTGGAGGTAATTCAAGTGGATTCTCAGGGAATACATCAGGAAACTTTTGTGCTACTGGGATATCATTTATTCTTGGTCCCTCAATTGTGGTGTCCACAACATACGCCAAATATGTTGTACAACCCTTACTTGTCAATCTATGGGCTTCCAAAGTCGATATCACACAATTCAGGAGAACTCATCTAATTCCATGGAAAACCAATATTGGACACCTTGGTCTCCGAAATTCGACTGTCTTAGCAAAACAATCCACTGAAGCTTTGTGCCGGTATAGCCAATCCATACCCAGGATGGCATTGAAGTCCCGTATGTCTAGTAGAATTAGATCTACTTTTAATACTGTACTCTCCACCTTGACTCTATAGTCTTGGTACACCTCTTTCTTGATAATTTGCTCCCCTAAGGGAGTAATGACTAACAGCGCTTTATCCGGTGATACTAGAACCTTGTCAGCGTAGTGAGTAAAGTCCATGCTCACAAAAGAACTATTTGCCCCAGTGTCAAGAACTATTTGCCCCAGTGTCAACCAACACACGGGCATCTCTTCCAAAGATAATCATAGTGTCTATCACCGAATTTATAAAATCTATTAGCCCAATATTATTGAAATAATTGAAAATTACTTAAGGATAAAGTCTCAAAATGGATATATATATATCATCTTTCAAAGTTCACCAAAATGCATCATAGTCTAAAGTTTTTGTACATCATCAGGATGAGGAGTGGGGGTAGCACCTGTTACTATGTCTAGATTAGTCTGTGCCTCTTCGTCGGTCATAGCATATAATCTAGTTTGTGTCCTGAGCGGCTGACAAGGAGGTGGAGCTGGCATATTAGTCCCAGTGGAAGTCTTTCCTACGGTGCTACGAGGAGGTGCCGTAGAAGGTGCTAAGCTACTGCCTAGGCCATAATGGAAGCTCTGATCTAGGACGTGACTGTACTCCTCAGCTCATAGATCAGGACAACGGTCCTTGAAATGTCCATCCTTTTCGTACTGAAAACATTTGCTAGACAGTCGGCATAGGCTTGGATGTGCCTTTTTATAAATCGGGCAAGACCTTCCCTACACTCCTCCAGACCATAACGTAGTGCCCAAGCTACCTCCCGGTGTACTCATCGGGGTCGATGACTACCCATATTACCCATGAGATATATTCCCAGGCCCTTGTTTAGGGTCATCCTATATAAATCTCAGCCTCTACTCCTCTTGGAGCTCTGTTCCTGCCCAGATCTAGGCCTCTTCATTTGGTTTTACTACTGGCGGAGTCTGTTCCGCTCTTTGATGTTCTGCTCTGCCCTCAGTACCCATTGTAGAACTCTAGCATATGTATCCTCCTGAGAGACTGTCATCCGATCTCTGATGGTGAGATTTAGTCCATGTTCAAACTTGATCTCCTCGTCTCCTCAGTCACCACTACTCTGGGAAAAATGCCGCCAGTCTACGGAACTCAGTCTCGTACTCCGACACAGATTTTTACCCTTGCTTCAGCTCCAGGGACTCTCACCGTTTCATGTCACGGTCAAACATCATGTAATACTGGGAATCCAACTTCCTTAGAAAGTCATCCTAGGTCAGCGGCTTATCCGCTCTATCCTTGACGCCATCCCACCAATCACGGGCGTCATCCTCTAGCAGTTTGACTACTATTATTAGCTTGAGTCTATCCTCAACTCCTATGCCCTCCACAACCTCTTTGATTCGTTTGAGCCACTTCCTGGCCACAACGTGGTTTTTGCTTTTCTAGACGAGGAGGCCATTGTCAATTGTCGAGTTGGTGAGTTTCGAGAGGCACTGAAGAGGCGGTTTGAAGGAGAGGGTAGGAAGGAGCTGTGAAGGAAGCTTGCGGTGGCGAGAGGACAATTTGTTTGTGAGTAAGTAAAGTGGCCAGAGGACTGAAGTTTGTTGGAGACTGAGTGTGGCGAGAGGAATGGGATGAGTAAGAGTTAAGTAAATAGCACTACTGTTAGCTCGTGTTAGCTCGGGTAGCTGGATAGAGTATAGGTAGCTAGATAGAGTGTAGTAGTGTACCGAAGAAGAGTGCAATAGTATCGGGTAGCTGGATAGAGTGCAGTAGTGTAGCTGGAGAGTACAGAAATAGCTGGAGTGTAGTGAGTCAGTGAGGCAGTGGGAGTTGTAGAAATTTCAAGTTGATTGTTTTCTTGTGGGTAATAGCAGTGCAGTGTAGTAGAAGTGTTTGTGTAGGGCATTGGAAGGTAGTGCAGGTGCGGTGGCTGAGTGGCATGGCGCGGACTGAGTGGAGTGCTGAGTGCGAGGAGGAGGAGTCCTGTCGTGGCAGCAGTAGCGTTCAAATTTTGAAAGTTGAAATTTCCTGTTCACGAAAATGCGATGACCAAGTAAAATTCAAACTTGTCAGTGTTCAGCTTGAAGAAGTTCTGTCGGTTTGTCACGAGCCAAGTTGAAAATTCAAACTTCAATTAGCGCGGCATAAATTCATTTTTTATTTTTTTAGTTTTCTTGTTATTTTTTTCTTCTTTCTATCCAGATTTTTATTATTTTATTCTTTATCTCCATAAAAAACAAATTTGTGAAGTAATTATCTTTTTTATAAACTTTTGTGAAAATATCTTTTGTTTATACTATTTATTATTTCTTCAGTTATTTATTTTTGTTTAGCTAGATAGACAAACAAATTTTTTTTGCTACAAACAAATCGTGTGAAACTAAAACTATATAATTATTTTTTATTTTTCTTCAAATTGTTATTATTAGAAAAAAAATATAAAGAATTCTTTTGTAGAAAAAAAAAACTCGTTAGATGTTAATGAGACAAAAAAAAAAACTTTATTGTAATATTAAAAAATTTAGATGACTAAAAGATTTAAAAAATATGATTATTAAGAAATAAAAAACATCAGCCTCTTTTCTAAAAATTTGTTGAAAAAGAAATATTTTAAATTTTTTTGTTTCTATTTATTTATTTCTTTATATTTTCTTTCCTTTGCATGACTTCTATTTATTTGAAAATGATACTGCCTATTTATTTGTGGAAGCCAAAAGATCAAATTGGTCTCAGAACAACTATATCTGTGATTCAAATCTGAACTCAAGTAGCCATGGTTACCGGGTTGCCTTTTTCTTTGCTTTGAGTTGCAGGAAAAAGTAAACATCAACATGGGAAAGAAAAAGAATTTGGCAAATTGGATTGGGACATATAGTCTCCCCTCAATTGTAACCCATGGGTGACCTTGACAAACTGTTCTCCCAAAATGCTTGAACTACTATTTGTATGTGTGTGTAAGAGAGAGAGAGAGTGTACTTGAACTAATACTCGAACAAATCTAAGGAGTTTTCTACGCAATTCCATTATTAATTCATAGATCCATGCACATGGAGAGAGGACAATTTGAGATTGGAATGTAAAATTTGTAATTAGTGGAATGAAAATTTAAATTCATTAAAAAATTAATGATAAATAATTGTAAAATTATATATATTATTTAAATTTACTTTAACTAAAATGATTATACATAAAAATAAATTGAATTATATTAAGTTTTCTGATACCCACGTAGCTATTCAATTCAATGCGTTTGATTTGAGTTTAATGCGTTTGATTTGAGTTTATTGGCGTGAGTGTTGAAAAAGAGTGGTCGTCGCCACAGTGTTGGATGCCAAGCCAAAATCCAATCTTGTTCTCTTTCAATCATGAATTATGGTGGGAACAGATGAATTATGGTGGGACAGATACAATGCCACACTTCTGGTCTGGAATTTGCCACGTGAATTCCATGGCCAGTGCCATAAACACTATGCTTGTCTCTTTAAGACATTCATTAGTTTAATTCAATTTTATTATGCGTTTTTAAGGAGAATACATTTATTGCTAATACACTATGCACCATGCCTGATGAAAATCTCACAGCTGCTGCTGATGGTATTCTTAAAAATTTCTAACATTGGTTTCTTGGAGTGGTCTTCACAAATTGAATTGAATGCTTATCTTAAAAAATTAAATGATAGTCTAACTTGGTCAGTTGGAATTTACTAAATAAAAACGTGAGTGTTGAATAAGACTGACGCACACTTGTAGATGGTCAGTACCATAACCACTTGTAGCATCATGGAACTCATGGAACTTGGGTGTGAAAAAGAATCTCAACTTGTAAATTACGTGTCTCAAAATATGGAGAGGACAATTCAAAGAAAAGTATTATGCACGCATATATATATATATATATATATATATATATATATATATATATATGGAGAGGACAGTTCAAAGGCTAAATTAAAGTGAGATTCAAATGTTTTGTAATTAGTGGAATAATAATAATTAAATTCATTTAAAAATTAATTTTAAATTGTAAAATTATATATATTATTCAAATTTTACTTTAATTAAAATTATTATACAAAAAAAAACTTTTAAGAATATCCTAACCATGAATTTGTGGAAGCGGGTGTCTTTTATATATATATATATATATATATAATTAGTATCAATGATGGAGTCAAAATACTGGGGCAATTGATCCCTACATAAACAAATCATGTCTTTCGTGTTATCATGAAATATTAAACATGAAATATTAAAGGAAAAGGTGTTATTGATTCTCTATAAAATTTATCCAATAATGTACTAACTCTTTTTTTAATTTAATTTTCACCTATTCTATATAAGAATCTTTGAATTGACATTTAATTACTAAAATTTATTAAATAATTTACATTTTTGTAATTTAATAAACTTAAAAATTAATATAATAAATTTTTGTTAGAATTCCGTCACAACAACTTCACTTGCTTGAAAAGAACTTCACTTGCTTGAAAAGGTTGTGTTTGGTGGTGTTGTGTTTGGTGGTGATATATAGAGTTCTTCACTTAGTCTAACAAGAAAGAAAATTGGGTAGACATAATTAGTCAAAACATAGAGGAAAGAAAATTGGATAGACTATATATATATATATATATAAATTGGGTAGACATAATTAGTCAAAACATAGAGGAAAGAAAATTGGATAGACTATATATATATATATATATAGAGCAATTTAATTGATTTTAGAATTTTGTGTTGTACATAAATAAATAAATGGAGTTTTTAAAAGTATTATAATATCAATTAAATTTATATTTTATTTTTCACCGTCCATCCTTTCTTTCTTTTTCTTTCTTTCCAACAAAAAAAAAAACTCACATTAATCTCTCACTCCCAAAATCTTCACATCCCTTTTTTCATGCCAAATAAAAGACTTAAAGCAGCTCATTTTCCAAGTTTTTTGTAACTTCAATCTTAAATCTTCTTAATCACCTCTTTCAACTCTCTCACACAACAATCTTTCATTCTTTCAATCAATCAAACCTTTCATCCGTCAATTCAACCAACAAAACTTCATAAAACATTAACATTAATTCTTCTTCATATTTAATCTTAATCATAATATAATCAATTACAAATTATAATAAACAAACAAACTACTTTTTATTATTATTAGAATTTTCTTTATATTAGGTACAAATTATTATTTTTTTTATTAAAAAAATAAGTTAATTATGAGGCCATTCTAATTCTAAAAGAATAAGAAAAAAAGATTATAAAATATTTTATAGATGTGGAGAAAAAAATGAGAAAAAAAAAGATTTTATTGTAATGTTAAAAATTTTTTTATGTAAAAAAAATGATTTTTAAGATAAAGAAAAAGATTTTTTTTAAAAAAAAAAAAAAACTTGTAAACCCCCTTTTTCTAAAATTTCCTCAAAATAAAAATTTATTAAAAAATATATTTATTTTTTAATATTCAACTTTCTATCTCTTTTTCTTTTTCTTTTTTTATCTATGTATTGTACACATGTCTCGTCTCCAGATTTATTTTCCTTAAATCATCTCTCACCCCAAATCTTCACATCCCTCTCTATCTCTCTCTATCTCCGACAATTTTCCTTTTTTAAGTAAAAGCAAGTCGATCTTCTCTCTCATCAGTCACCTCTCTGTCTTTCAATCTCCCTCTCACGAAATCCTTTAATCAATTCAAAATTTGAAAATTTAAAATTTATTAAAAAACAATTACAAATCAAGCTTTTCGCCAAATTTCCCAAATTTTTAGTACCCAAAAACATTTTATCCAAACTTTTCATTTTGACTCAACTTACCTATTGCTGTCTTTCTATTCATAAAACAATCACTAAATTAAATTAAATTAAATCTATGTTTATGTTAGCAAAATTTATTCTAGTTAGTTAATTAAAGAGGTATTAAATTAAATGACATAATTATAAATTATAAAAAGTACTATAAAACTACTGGACATTAATTTTGTCGTGAGCTTGAGTGGGTTATACTGCTAAATTCTTTATTCAATATTAATAATATTAAATGATCCTTCTCTCTTTTAAGATATATTTCTTTTAAAATATATTTTTTACAGGGCTATATTAATTATTAAGTTAGGGAATTATTATTACAATTAAATTAGTTATTTATATATTATTAATTTAAATTAATAATATTATTAATTAACAATTGAAATGATATTCAATTATTAATTTATACAATAGTGTTATGATATATCGTAATATATTATTGTAATATATTAAACTTTTTTTGATGAATTTTTTTAAAAACTGGAAAGCATTTTTTATGAATTTTCTTTAAAAAAATTGGAGAAGAAGATGAATTTTATCGAATGAATTTTCTTAAAGAAAGGAGCAAACAGGTGAAGAGCACATTTTCTTAAGAAGTGCTTTCGGAAGGAAGGAAGCGATGAATTTTCTTAAAAACAGGAGAAAGAAGAGCACATCGAATTCAGGAGAAGAGCCCATCGAATCCCTTTCGAAGCACATTTTTTATGAATTTTCTTTTAAAAAAAAGGACATCGAATCCATCGAACCAACCCAGGAGAAGAGCACATCGAATCCCTTTGGAAGCATATTTGAAGAGCATTTTTTGATGAATTTTCTTAAAAAAAGGAGAAAAACATGTGCTGCTATGCACAGGCTCCGCGAGGGCGCCAGCAAGGGCGCTTGCCACGCGCATGCCCGGGCTCCCGCAAGGCATGCGTGGCATGTGCCACGTGCCCGAGCCCCCGCTATGGCATGTGTGGGCACCTGTGTTGGCGCTTGCTTACGCACTTGGATCCGGTGCGGTCCTAGGCTGCGAGTGTTGTGTTTTGTTTTTGTGTTTTGTGTGAAAATTTAAATTATTAATATTATTAATTTAATTAATATGATTTGAATTTATTAATTTAATTTAAGTTGTTAATATTTTTAATTTAAATAATGTAACAATATTATATAATTTTATATAAATTAAAAAAACAACTAATAATATTAATATTAATTTATTTTAATTCACACTTAATTTACATTTACAAATATTTAAATAATAACCCAAAAAAAGATTTCTCATGCCAAAAATAATTTTCTATTTTACTACCAATTACTCATATTTCCCGCCTTCCCTTTCTTTACCAATTTAAAAACACAGCAAAAACATTTTCTTATTTTTTTTATTTTATTTTTTTTCAATACAAATTTGTGCAAATGATTTGTATTTAATATAATGTCGGTGGTGATTGTATTTCAATTTATACCAGATATTCAATTTAATACCTATATTTTAAACACACCTACACTATAAACACACTGTAAACACACTGTCATGTATTCTAATTTTTTGAACATGTTTGGCATCTTTTATTCATAGATTTATATAATGGTAGATGACTTCTTCCTAAGTTTCATAGCAAAAAACCAAATATAAAGTACTATATTAATTAATTTTAGACATCTCAAATGTAAAATGAAATCTATAATTAATTTTAAACATGTCAATTATAAAAATATTAGTGGTTGAGATCTAGTTGGAGTTGGTGGTGATGTAGAGAAGTTGTGTACGGTACAAATATGAGAAATAAAATTTTGAATCACTATAATATTTAATATAGTTTAAAAACTATAATACTATATTATATAAATTAATAGAAATCCGTAATTTCATATTATTATATTTAGGAATTAAATTTGTCTTGATGTGTAGTAAACTTGTTCAAAAAACAACTTCTAGCAAAATGACCAATTTTATGACATATGTAACATGACCTATTATTTTTCTTTCTTGCATAACTAGAGCCATAAGACAAATAATTCTGCATACTACTAAATTTATTATACCTAGATCTATAATTAAATTTTCTGTAATAATGTTGTTTTTCACCAGATTTTCTATGAGTATTTCCATGGGTGCTTCTATGGTTACTTCTGTATCCGTATCTGTATGTCATTCTGTGATATGTTCTGCAGTTTGTGAAAAGTTTCTGTGAATATGTTGTGCAGAGTGTGAGTGTGTTTTTTACAGGTTTTGTGTGGTTTGTTGGGCAATTTTTTGAGCATGAATATTAGTTTTCTGAGCAGTCATTTGTAAGCTTCTTTGAGTGTTTACTGTGGGTTGAATTAAGTTGTTATTTTCTATTTCTGCGGTGCTAACAAACCTACCATTGTTAGAACTCGATGCTATATCATGATCATGAATATAATCTAAACCTTTCTTGGAAAAATCCATTCTTTGTATAGAAAGTAACTTGGTTAATTTTTCATCACTCTCATAAAACTTTTAAAATGTATTGTCTATTGATTTTGATAGTTCAGCAATTCTATTTTTCAGAATATATATCTCATTTTTCAGTTCACTATTTTTAGATTTTAAGTTTTCATTTTCAACATTTAATAAGTCCTTGGTTTGTCTAAACAAATCCTCCTCATTTTCTAATGTGATAATTCTCTTTTTCAGTTCTGAAATTATGCACAACAAGTTGTCAGATTTAGCAATGTCTAGTGAGTTATCAGAGATCACATCATTCTTTGCCATAAGACAAAGATTAACCTCCTCTGATGTTTTAGAACTTTCATTGTCTGAATCTTCATCATCTAAATCACTCTATGTCACCATCATGGCTTTGCCTTTCTTTTTGAATGCTTCAATCTTTTTCAACAGCACTGGACACTCATATTTGATGTGTCGTTTCTTCTTCATTCATAACAGATTTTGTCATCTTTTTGCTCCATTTTTTTACTATCATTTCCTGCATTGGACTTAAACTTTTGTGAGTTCTGAAAATTTTTAGATTTAAAGAACTTTTTACCCCTTTTCTTAAAGGCACGAGAGAGCTTCTTGGCCAGCATGTTGATGTTTTGATCACTGCTGTCTTCTTCTGCAGAATCTTCGTTTTCTTCAGTACAAATGCAATAATCTTCTTCTTGTTTTCAGATTCAGCATTGTGGAAGATTTCTGCTTCATAAGACATCAATTTTCCTCTTAGTTCATTTAGTGACAGCTTATTTAAATCTTGAGCTTCTTCAATGGCTGTCTTTTTAGCATCCCAAGTTCTTTGTAATACACGAAGAACTTTCCTTATTTGATCTGCATCTGAAATCTTTTTTCCAAGTGAGTCAAGTTCATTAGTGATCACGAAGAATCTATTGAACATTTCTTTAATATTCTCTCCTTGCTGAAAACGAAATAGTTCATATTCTTGCATCAATAAATTGATTTGGGTTTCCTTGACTGTGTTGGTGCCTTCATGTGTGATACATAGTCTATCCCAAATGTCTTTTACTGTAGCACATAAAGAAACTAAGTTAAACTCAATTGGAAAGATAGCACATAATAGTAAATGTTTGGCACGTGAATTGATGGACATTTTCCTTTTGTCATCTTTAGTTATTATTGGTGATTTTACTTCTAAGTTTCCAAAAGTAATGACTTCTCAAGTCTCATAGTCGGTGGCTTGAATGAATGTTTCCATCCTACATTTCCAATGGGAGAAGTTTGCACAATCAAAATATGGTGTTCTATTCACAGCCTGACCATAATTATAGGGTAAAGCCATAGATCTTTTACTCTAGAGAGGTCTCTCTAGTGAAGTAGAGCACTTGCTCTGATACCACTTGTTGGTCCCTGGGACAATCAAGAAGGGGCGTTGAATTGGTTGTCTTCAATTGGCTTTTTAAAATTCTAATCTAACTCCACTTAGATTAATATTAATTCTATGATCAATTGATACTCATGCAATGGAAAATAAAGTAAGGATAGAAGAACAAATCCGTTTATAGTGGTTCAGTCTTGTGCCTACGTCCACTCTTCTAGCCAGCAAGCCAGGATCTAGCAACCTGCTAGTTTCCACATGATGCTTGAATTACAAAATACAATCCACTTGTTGACTTCTGATCTTCATACCATGAAGATTGCTTTGTCCAATAATGGAATAATCACACTAACACTCTAACACACTACCAAATTCATCACTCAACAAACCAAGACATATGTTCAGAAAAGTAATTCCAAGTGATAGCAAAAAGATTCAAAAAACTGGGTTTCGATGCAGGGATATTGATCTCTCTCAGAAAGTTGTTGTTGCTATTTTTAATGTACACACTATCTTGAATTTCAAAAGCTCTTGTTGCTGAACAATCCGCTCTTTCAAAATTCAAAAATCTGTAATAAAAACTCCCCAAAGTTACCAGCAACAATTCCACCAGCATTCTGAAAAATAGGCTCCAAATCTTTCTTGAATAATGATATTTACCAGTAGTAAATATTTTTTGTTTGAAATTTAAACATCTCTTTAATATATTCAAAAGCTGGTTGGATTATATCTATATGATAGCTTTCCCAAAAAATTCGAAAACAGTCCAGAACTTCAGTTCTTGCTCAGAACATTTCAGCATAGCTTGCTAGCTTCGTCCACTTGTTTCTGCATCAAAATCTCAATAAAATTGTACTATAACAACACATATTTATTGTCCAACTATAGTAATATAATATTGAATAAATAAACTCATAAGTCCCTGACGTGTAGTGAAGTTATCAAGGTCCAAATATCCATCGAGAACCTGATTCGGACCATAAATTCTGCTATAGAAATGGGTGACTAACCAACTTCTAACTGAATTTTCTCCACCATTCCAACCAGATAATTGTACTGTAATAACTTGAATTTGAAGTTCCATATATCCTCTTTGAAACACAATTTTCGGTATTGAAAGTAATTCAGCATATAGGAAGATATGAAGGTCCAAACATCGTCAAATGATCACTGTTTTTATACTTAGAAAAATTTCCAAGTGGTGGAATATGAAGTGTTCTCATGTTGAGGCATTTTTGTGTACATCTAGAATCAATTATAGGTTAAGTGTAGTACCCAATCTACACTTATCTTGCTGGCTGGGTCTTCAACCGATATAAAAAAAATCTTATTTCTATGACCAAATAAACCTTACTTCTATGATCGATTCTATGACTGGTTCTATCACTTTTTAATTGAATAAAAAATTCTGCACACTAAATAAATTGATTAGAATCACATAAGAGATTTTGTTATCATCAAAACTAAGGAGACAACAATTTCCTCAACAATTATAATTTCAAATTATAATACTATATTATCTAATAATTGGTCAATGAATTTTCAAAACTATAACACTGCATTATACAAATTAGTAATTTTATATCATTACATTATTTAAATTAATAATATTAATAACTTTGTGCTGAATTGTCATGGAATAGTTGCTATTTTTGATTAATCAAATGGATATAACTAGCACAGCACAAGGCTCATGACAGGTGACTGCGCAGGCATGTGCTTGCATGAATTGTAGTAATAGTAGAGTAATAAGTAGTAAAAATTACATGAAATATAGTAAGTGATTTTTTCAAAAACCTAAATAATGTATATGGAAAGACTCGAAGTGATATTAATTAAAAGTATAAAAAAAGTGAGAAATTAAGAATAATGCAGGTAATGAAAAAAGAGGCGGGAAAAAATGCAAAAGAAAAAATGGGTGATTTTTTTTGAAAATGATATATTATAAATCATACTCGGGGAAAATTTCACTATCAAAGGTTCTCATTCCCTCGAAAGCTCTCCTTCCCGGACCTATTTAAACCTCTCATTTACATTTTAAAGTTTTATCACAAGTTAATCATTTTTTTTTATATAAAAAAGTCACTTTGGTTTCTACTGGTTAGGTATTTGAAAAATTTTAAATTTTTCTAGTTATAAATATGGGATGAACTAAACTAAACGATAGTTGAATATTGTACGAAGAATCATAGTCATTCCAAGAATAAGTTCAGTCTCAACAAATTCAATCATCCTAAGATGTTAATCATGTTTAAAAATAAAGATATCATTTTAATTTAAGATTTAATATTAATATCCTATCAAGTAATTTTTTAATTATCTGTTTCTAATTTTTTATTTTGAGTTTTAAATACATACCTATTGGTAAAATATGCCTATGTGGGGCTTTTACCACGAGTTTAAATTTATTCAAATTGTTTTGAATTAGAAGATAATTGGTAAAAATTGTTTTGAATACTTACCTAGTAGCATCTCTCATGGAACAGTAACTCAATATAAGTAAGTGTAGTATAAACTGAAAATTTTATATGAGCAAATATTGGAAAATCAGAAAATTGCATTCAAAGAAGAGATAAAGCAAAGTAGAGTTTTTACATTATATAAAAAAATCCAAGTATTAGTAAGTAAGAACAAGACCAGTAAAAATGCAGCAAATTCCAGAGCTAAAAGGAGTTTGATGGTTTGGGATCCTTCTTCGACTTACCCTTTTCCTTGACTAAAGCATCCAATTTTTCTTGGACATTGTAAAGTTCCATTTCTACAAAGTAGCTCATTTGACCTATCAGGGTTTGCCTCCTCTCAATGTTCTGCAACTTATCCTAAATCATCTCGAAGGTGATTGGTTGTATGCTTGAGGTCTCATCTTCCTCAGTCCTGCTTTCTTTCCTTCAAACATCCTTAGTGTTATCCCCAACTTCATCATCAATTTCCTCAACCTGTCTCTTGCTTGCTCCCCTTTCTTTCCTTACCCATTCACCCTCATTATTACTCATCCATCTTGCTCTCAACATTGAAGATGCATTGATTGCATTATTCTTCTCACTTAACTCAATAAGAGTGTCCTTTTCCACTTCCATATGATTCCTTGATAGGATGTCAGTGAACATACTAGCATAAGGCTACAGGGAGCTCTTTGATCTATGTACAGATATCATAAAATAAGGGACAATATAATGCAGACTGGATTTTTTTCCAATCATAATGCATGCCATTAGCCAAAAGTTATCCCTTGAAATTATAGTGTAGTTTCCTCCGATTGTTCTTAATATGTGAGAGACAATTAAATGTGATCTTAATCTTGTATTCACTATATTCAAGTTTTCATCATCATAAACTACCCTAGCATTGTCCAAATAACAAGTCTTCATGTAGGGTTCGCACTTGTCATAGGAGACCCAGGATAAACCATTACTCTCACATATATTCCTAGGTGTGATCTTAATCTTTGTCCCATTCACAAAGGTATTGAATCTGCATGACACAAAATGGTCATCTATGACAATCTTAGTCTCATTCACTGTACTATCCGAAATCATATCTAGATTGTTATAGAACAACTTGATTTCATTTTCATGAATATACTTGTTGGGGTTTAAAAGAGAGTTTGGGCATACCTTTATTAGATGTTCTTCGTATTTGAAGTTCACCTTTTTCAAGAACACCCAATCAATTAACCTTCCTTGATTTACTTTCCTTTTTGAAAATACCCTTTTGTACAGTTTACTCTGCTCTATCGATTGAAATTCATAGACATTAAACTAAGGGATTAGCTGTGGTGGAGGAGACGGTGGTTTCGCAATTTGCACAAAGGAGGAGGAACCCTTTCCCATAGGTTTTGAAGATCTTTTTAAAGGTTTAGAGGGTTTCTTGATTGGCATTATCATTTTTGGAGCCATTGTAGATTGATTCGTGCAATGATTGAGCTGATTAGGGTTTTGAATTTGAGCGGTTAGGGTTTTGGAAGGAAGAAAAATAGTTTGAAATTTGGGGATTTAGGGTTAGATAGGTCAATGTGCCAATTGTTAATATTCCATTAGACTTGTCTCAGGTCGACATGTTTAAATACATAATGACCTGTTTAGTAATTTTGAATAATCGGGTCGACATACTAAGAAAGATATGGACTTGTCTTTTTACTTTTACTCAGGTCAACATCTTTAAGGTCGGGTCGATATGTCAATTTTTGAGTTTTATTCTAAGTATTGGTTCGAGATCAAGTCAATAGGGTTTTTAAATCTAGCATTCTGCAGGTCGACATGACTCTATATACTTTCAATTTGTCAACATATTTTAATAAATAGGTCGACTTGAAGACTATTACGTAGAACTATAAGACTCTATTTTTTATTCTTTCTTCTCTATTTCTTCATTTCTATTATTTCCAAATCCGTTCTCAGTTCACAGAATTTATTTTTATCCAAGGGTTTGGTGAGTATGTCAGCAACTTGTTTTTTAGTGTCAATGTACTCAAAATCAATCTTACTTTTCAAAATATGGTCTCTGATGAAGTGATGTCTCATTTCTATATGTTTGGTTTGTGAGTGATGCACTGGGTTCTTTGTAAGATTTATTGCATTAGTTTTATCACATTTGATTGGTATTCAATCAAAGTTTAACCCATAATCCTTTATTTGGTATTTGATCCAAAGGATTTGTGTAGTACATTGTCCAGCTGAAACATATTCAGCTTCCGTCATTGACAATGCTACACTAGTTTGTTTCTTGGAAGACCATGATACCAACATGCTTCCAAAGAATTGGCAAGTGCCACTAGTACTTTTTCTGTCCACTTTGCATCCGGCAAAATCAGCATCACAGAAACCATGCAATTGAAAGTTTGAGTTTCTATCATACCAAAGTCTTAAGTGAGTAGTTTCTTTTAGGTATCTAAAAATTCTTTTGACTGCAACTAAGTGGGATTCTTTTGGATCTAATTGAAATTTAGCATAAAGATATACACTTAATTGTATGTCAGGTCTTGAAATAGTAAGATACAGCAGAGACCCAATCATACTTCTATAAAGTTTTTGGAGTTACATTTCCCTTGTAGTCATTGAACCAAAATCTTTTAATTAGATCATTCATTTATTTTGATTGATTTATGAAAATTCCTTCTTATGATTGTTTAATTTGAAGTCCAAGAAAGTAATTCAATTCTCGCATCATACTCATTTCAAATTCTCCATGTATTTTGGTTTTAAATTCTTTACACATTTTTGTACTAGTTTCTCCAAATATTCTGTCATCTACATATATCTGTATTATCAAGAAATTGTCATCTTTCCTTTTGATAAAAAGAGTGGTATCCATCTTTTCTCGTTCAAAGTTGTTTTCAACCAAAAAGTTAATTTTTCATACCAAGCTCTAGGTGCTTGTTTCAGACCATATAAGGATTTAGTTAATTTGTAAACATATTCAGGACACTTTGGATTTTCAAATCCAGGAGGTTATTCAGTGTATACTGTCTCATTCAAATACCCATTCAGAAATACACTTTTGACATCCATTTGGTCAATTGCTTATTGCTTCTAATCTGGGTACTGGTGTATAGGTTTCATCATAGTTGATTTCTTCCTATTGACTGTAACCTTTGGCCATTAATTTTGCTTTATTCCTTGTGATTGTGCCATATTCATCAAGTTTATTTTTGAAGACCCATTTGGTTCCAATCACTGACTAATCTATTGGTCTAAGAACAAAATTCCATACTTTGTTTTTTTCAAACTGATTTAGTTCCTCTTACATGGTCATTTTCCAATTTTCATCTCCTAAGGCTTCTTCCACATTTTTGGGTTCATTTTGAGAGATGAAAACTATGTACTCACATTGGTTTTGAAGTGCTGATCTAGTTCTAACATCTGAAGTAATGTTACCTGTCATGCCTCGACCTGTGGGTCAAGCACACGAACAGACCGCCGCGACTCCTCGAGGCACGGATATGCCCTACTCGTACACTGAGATGATGCAAGGCTAATATTATGATTAATATCATGATCCTGCTCGAGATCTTAAGTTAAATCATACAGCGGAAGATTTGAAAAAGAATATTTTTCAGAAATTTTTTAAAATATTTGCCTCCAAATTTACTCATAATATTGATATGCGCGATCCAATCGTAAACAAAAATGGGTATGAATACCTACCCAATAGTGTCTCTCACTAGAATTCGTGGAACAGTTCCTCAATTTATGAGAGTGGCAAGTCAAACCATCATTTTCAAATTTATATTCATTTGTTACATATCGTGTAATTCAAAATAATATGCATCCTTATCATAGTCATTGCATTATGGGGTATCAATTGGTAATAAAACGCATTCTACCCATAGTTTGACCTAATTAGGGTAAAATCCATCAAAGGGTCACCATAATATCATAAGAATAAACATATATATATATATATATATATATATATATATATATATATATATATATATTTTAACCCTTCCCTTGGAGTTGACAGGGTCCTCACGTGGTGCTCGTCTATTGGATCCATTGGTCAGAGCAGGGGACTCAAACCTCTGCTCCCATGTTACCCCACCACGTCACCCCGTCGGGTAAATGCTCAATATCATGGTAGGGAGTGTGCTATAGCCACTATACACCATCCCATAATCATACACATGTGTCACAGGTCATCATTTATAAATCTTTACTCGTAAAAGAAAAACATAACACTATCAGTCATCTTAATACCAGGATACAATTTTCACAAAATATCATTTCAGGACATGCTACAAATACTAAAGCATTTCTAAATTATATTTCAAAATTTATTTATAAAAATTATGATCAAACTATTTTTTATTTAAACTCAGAAATAGTTTGTGTTAGTCACCTCAACTGGGTAGGGTACGCCACTTCCCCTAACTGTCCTCGTTTCTTGAACGAGTCACCCCTCGTATGAAAACTAACCCTATGCCTAGGTTAAACAATATGTAATTTATCAATTATTTTGATAATATTATATCATAGGACTATGAATTGCATATGGAAATGTTTTTCTTTAAGACAAAATCTCAAATTCTATACTTAGAAAAATTCCAAATTTAAGTTTCCAAAGTTCAACTCTACGTAGTTTTGGGAGAAACTTCATATGTCCCTGTGTACACCTCCAATTTAAGTGATTCTTATCTCTAATTGAAGACAAGACATTGATATAAAATCTTCTAGTTTATACTATCCTCAGATTTTATGTGTATAATTTTATAAAATTCTTTTTTAATTTCAGTTTCGGCTTTAAAAACTACTTCTATGCAGTTTCAGTAAAAATACTATAACTTTTTGCGTACTACTCTGATTCAAGTGATCTTTAGCTTAAATTACAGATAAGACAAAGACCAGCAACTTTCATGTTTTACGTTTCTCCAAATTCCATACAGGAGATATCTTAAAAATTTGTAAAATGTACTAGTCGTATACAAAGTATGAAAATAGAATTGCTAAATCATGCTAAAATCCCAAAAATACTAAAAATCGATTCTTTCATGAAATGTTTCATATAATATACCATTTTAAAGCTTAGGACGTCTAGTTTACACACAAATAAATGGTTTAGATTTTTGATTCCTATAGAATGAGATATCATAGAAAACTACGCAAGACTCAAATCTAGAATTTAATATCTAACATGCTAGTATGGATACTAATGTAACTACTCAACAAATGATTTAATCCTTGCACAAGTTAAAACATGTTACCTTCCTTGTAAGCTCTCTTGCTAACAATATATACCAGCACTCCCTTTGAATTCTTGAAAATTTTTTATATCACTTTAGCAAAAATCAAATCACAACACATTAATACAATACTTATATACCTCCATCTTGAAATTAAAATTTCCAACAATACTCTTACCTCTTTGGCTATATGGTTGAACTCAATTTTAGAGAGTGAGTCTTCATATTTTTGTCCAAGGGAGGAGGAATGGAGAAAAAGTGAACCAAAATCCTCAAAACAAATTCCTTTATAAACCTAGCAAAGTATCCTTGACCATTGGATCATCTCATATATTATCTCAATCATCCACTTATCCTAGCACTCAAACCATGTAATTTTTTATTCAAGCAAGCTCCATTCACTCCATTACATGTCTTGTTGGCCAGCCATGTCAAAGGAGAGAAACACAAGTTAATCCAATTAGCTTTTAAGTATAAATTTCCATCTAATGAGTTTCCTTGAATGTGAAACTATCCTATGTGGCTACTAACCAACTTTGTTACCCTCTTGACCAATCATTTGGCTTCAATTGTCCATCATTGAGTGGTTTGTACCTTAGTCCCTCAACTTTCCTTAATTGTATTTAGACCCCTAATTTTTAACAATTTGTATTTTTTGGTCCCTATGAAATTTTGTTCGAAATTTCTTTAAAATGTGAAATTTCAATTAAATATCTTTATTTAGTGTGTATGCCTTTCCTTAGCCATTTTTGACTTCTTTAGGCCTTACCGACGCTTGCCGAGAATATTTTCGGTTTACCGATAAAATTTTCGGTTTTACCGATTTTGAGACGAAACTTCAAAATAAATAAATAAATAATTAAAATTACATTTTAGATGTCTCAAAAGGATGTTAATATATATTTAGAACCATGACAAGTGGTACATGATATATAGTTATCGGAAATCGATATTACAAAGAAGCGGTTATTAAAGAAGAGATGCATATGCATATGTATTCAAGTAATGATGTTGATATGTAAGCACTATTTTCTGTTTTGTAATTTCATCTCCTTCCTTGAATTTTTTGATTCTTTACATAGTTTTTGTTGGCCTTGCTGGAAGTATGATTCTTTTGGGAGAGAGAATTAATGGGTTTGAATTTTCTTACTCCTTTCGTGCCCCTAATATTGGGTAAAGAATTCTTAGGAATAAATAAGCTTGCACTAATGAACTTTCATGATTTTGGGTCTGGATGGTTCTATAGTACCATTGGGATGCTGATACTGTATTAGTCATATTGGTATATCAAGTAATAATATTGCACAAAAGATTGTTCAAAATTTATCATAGAAGAAGCTCATGGTACTGTTTGCAAATCCTTCTGGTTTATAGAAGAATATGGGTATATGGCATCCCAAAAATAAAATATTTCTACTTCACATGAGTTGAAGTTGCTGGGCATGAGTATTCAATAGTTGTACAATAAATTTCTGATAGATTGTCACATACCTCAATTTAGTTACAAGAAATAATTTATTATTAATACTAAAATGAGGATATTACCCAAAATATAGGAATTGAGTACGAAACTGAATGCTTAGGAGGTTGAAAATCTAAATTTGATCGGTTCGCTTGAAACTAAGTATCCCAAAAATGAGGTATCTGAAATGTATAGAAAATATGGAGGAAAAGTCCAGATAATTATTCCTTATATATCAAATAGGTGAAAACCTATTTTTCTAGAATTTTCTAGACCATTAGCCCTTCAAATAAAATCCAACAAAATTAGCCGTATTTTTGGAAGCCAGAGTTGACTTTTCATCCTTAAGGAATTAGGTCCTGAAATTATTTTTATTAAATTTAAATGTGGGATATTACCTTATTTACGTGAAATTTTTAAGTAAAAAAGTGAACTAAAATTTTAGTTAAACGATATTACACCTAAATAAGTAATGGATCTAACTATACTATAATTTGAATTAAAATACATTGAACCCAACCTCAAGGTACATTGAACCCAATATCAAGTACATTGAACCATCAAAACCACCTCATCTTCCACCACCATTGAAGTAGCCAATTTGCATTTGATCTTCTCCATCCACTTAACACATGTCACTTTAAGTAGCTAATTTGTATTTGTCTTCTCTATCCACATGACACATATTTGGACATATGTCAAAATGTGATGAATATGTGTTACTTGAAGTAGTCAATTTGTATTTGACATTCTCTATCCACATGACAGATATTTGGATGTCAATTGCATATTTTTCTCATGCCACCACATAACACATAGAAAGACACATGGCTTACAACAAAGATATGTACTTTCTATAGCTAAACATGGAAGGACAAGTGGTTGACATCAAGAATAAAAGCCTTATATTATGAACAAGTGTCCTAAACACTTGGCTTACATCAAGATCAAGAGTCTTAGATGATGAACAAGTGTTCGCCACTTGGCAAAGATCCATCACCCAACAAAACCTATAAATACCTCTCCTCCTTCCATTCCCAAATCAATTTGGCCAAGAAGAAGAAACAAAGAGAAAGAGAGAAAGAAAGAAAAAGAGAAACAAAGAGAAGAAGAGAGAAAAAGTTAAAGGAAAGAGCAAACTAGTTAAGCATCTTAGCTAACTTTTGAGATGAGTGTTCTTTATATTTTCTTGAAGTAAGTGTTCTTTATATTTACTTGAAGTGAGTATCCTTTGAATTCATATATTTTTGTACATAACTACTGTGATTTTCTACTGCAACCGTGATTTTTTACTGCAAATTTGATTTTCTACTGCAACAATGATTTACTACTATTATAATGATTTTCCTACTGCTACATCAATGTATGTGTTTGTGATTGTTATATAAACAGATATGTGTGGAGATAGTTCGAGCAAATAAGGACTCTGTCGAACGTCAAAATACATACCGGTAGCATTCCATTAATGTGGATAGGAGGTTTGTCTACTTAATATGGGGGAGAATGATAGGCCTTTCCGGAAACGGACCTCGTGGGAGGGATAAGAAGATTGTCCTCACAATGAAGAGATTAGATGAAAGTGAACTGTCTGAATTATTGTGTTACTATTATTACTATATTATACATGTTGTTGGTGCATTGAAAATTTTCTTAAAAGATTTTTCAATAAGGCCATTATCATATGATTTTATAATGAATATTTTTTACACATGCACACACGGACCTCACTGGACTATCTAGCTCACACCAAAAATTATTTTAAACCCTATAGGAGTAGAGATCAAGGAAAATTGGATGAATGGATAGAGATAGCTTGGTTACGAATAATCTCTCTAGTATAGAAATTCTGTTACTTTATCATGTATAGAAGAATTTTGTAAGATGCAGTAATTTAAAAAAATGAAAAATTTATTATTTTAGCATGACTTCTACTATTCATGTAAATGATTGAGCCCTGGCGAGAGCCAGGTAGTCCGTCGCCAATGAAGCCCCGGCGAGGGGGCAGAGTTAGGCGAGACATAGACTACTACATAATAAAATTAGATGCTGAGGGGCTTTTTTTTGGGGGGGAGGGATTAATTGTCGGATGAATGAGAAATATAATCAAGCAATTTAAGGTTAGACAGTGGATTTAGTTGGCTGATCCATGTGGCACACTACAAAATTAAAACTCTATATTGACAGTAATATTTATTATCGTTAATCTTTAGTGATGGTTTTTTATTCTCTATAAAAACGTTTTTAATGAAACTGTCGAGAAATGTATACATTTTCCTATGGTATAAATTGTCTGTTCGAAGATGTTTATCAACCTTCAGTAAAGGTAGCACAACGGTCTGTAAAAACGATATTCAATTATAACGATTATTACTTGTGGTTAGTAAATGTGGTAGTCTTTATACTCGCTTTGAAAATTTTCTCTAGATGACTCATCTTTACTGTCTATTTAATCATACCGTCTGCATATGTTCTATATATATATGCTAATCCATATATTGTATTGTCTTTAAAAACTATGTTCACACTTGTGGTCAATAAATATAATGGTGTTTTAGGAACAGGTTGAAAACAGTCTTTATATGACTCTTCTTTACTGTCTACTTAACCATAGCCATACCATATGTATAAATTTTATATCTATACTAACCAATATATTTCACCATCTAATACTATTTACTGACTGCAACTTAGCCTTTTGTGACAGTTTGGAAGGTTATAGCTATGCTAATCCAGTTATCACTTTTTATCAACAAATGTGTCAGCCTTTAGAGACGGTTTAAAAACAAAGTCTATATAGGTAATTTATACTATCTGCTAAAACCATATCGTTTGTTCTATAACTATGCTAACCCATATATTATGCCATTTGTAAATGTTATATACTATTCTAATGGTTATTAATTTTCATCGGTAAATGTGGTACTCTTTATGAATTATTTGAAAATAGTCTCTATATATGTCATTTATACTGAATATTGGGATGGTTTAAAAATTTAACAGTTAAGGTCATTTGTAATATCGGGTGGTAAGTTACAATAGCAGAGATAATTTGGGATAATAGGTGATACGTTGTTATAACAAGTGATGTGGTGCGTTGCTATAACAAGTAGTAATTTTGTGATAAATTGTGGTAAGTTTGTAATAACTATGGTTATATAGTGTGTATGGTAATATTATTATACATATAATAGATACTAAATTACCGCCTAGAGGTGGTAAAGTGCAGTAATGGGTGGTAATTTCTGGTAAAATCCGTAATATTATTATACATTGGAGTTACAATATCTAGTGATAAAATTGTTATAACAGGTAGTAAGTTTGTAACAAAATAAAAGGTTGTAAGATTAAGGTTGCGAAATAGATGATGTAAATTGGTGATAACTTATGGTTAATTTGCGTGGAATATTATTATACATCGGAGTGAAATGCTATAACCATGTACATAATTGTTTGGTTATTAGTAACATGTAGTAATGCATGGTAACACTGTGTACATTATTTATATAGATTATTATTAGAATTATTAATATAGATTATTATTGTTTCTAATAAGTTAGAAAAATTATTTCAAATGAGATTGTTATCATACATTATAGGAACTTGGTAATTATGAGTAATTTATACTATCCACTAAAAAGACTCTGTAAGGGTAATTTATACTATCCCCTGAACCATACTGTCTTTATAAATCTATGATTATGCTAACCCATATATTGTACCATTTATAAATGCTTTCAATAAATGTGATACTCTTTAGGGAGTACTTGAAAGTAATCTCTATATGTTCCATCTACATTGACTATTGAACCCTACCGTCCATATGGCTTTTATAAACGGTTTAAAAATTCAAGCGTTAAGGTACAAATTATTTGTGATACCTGGTGGTAAGTTACAATAACAGGAGATAGTTTGGGATAATAGGTAGTGGGTTGTTATAATAGGTGATAAGTTCACGATAATAGGTGGTAATTTTACGATAAATTATGATAAGTTTACAATAACTGATATAGTCATACAGTGTGGTAACTTCATGATAATATTGCTCGTGGTGCAATAGATTTCAATCTCTTATTAACTACAAACCGTATAGTACATATAATTACATATATGAATATTTACACTTTAGTTATATTTACATGCTCGAATCCAAGTCTCCGGTTGATTTGGTCGTAGTGAGCTCATAGTTTCTTTTTACTTAATTTTACATGGCTTACCCTTAATTTTTTTTCATGTTTTTTACATTTTTCTCGTATTTTACTTAATTCTCTCTTCTTTATTTTTCCAATTTGTATGATGCACTATATATGGAATTTATTTGTGCAAAATTGTTTACGTATATATGAAATTTATTTGCCCAACTCAAGCATAGACCTACCGCGCACGCAAGCATGGGGTGCGGGTATGTGTGGTTCCATCATACTGCTTGCGTGGCTCTACCGTGCAGGCAAGTGCAGGCCACGGGCATGCATGGTAGTGTTTTGAAACCTGTACCGAAGTAGGGATCGATCACCAAGGGGTCAATAGGTTACTAGATCAAACCGGACTAGATGAAAAAATTGGATGAATATGTCATAAATAAATTTAAATTATAATGTATTAATAATTTAAAATATCTATATATTTAATCACAAATATTTATCAAATCATGCTGAAAATATATAATATTAATAACTCATAATTCATTCATCTAAACATTATGTATCATTTAATATGAAATATCATTCAAATACATCAAAATTTAATTCAAATAATAGGTGATTTAAATATATCAAAGTCAAATTTAAACAGTAAGAAAATTCAATGAGAATAGAAAAGGGGGGAAAAAAAAACATCACCCTAACAAAAAGCAAAAAAAAAAAAAAATTTGAGGTGAGAATGAGATAAGGGGAAAAAAAAAAGGTAAGAGTGAGAAAGGCAAAAAAAAAATGCATACAAGACATTGTGGTATAGAGGTTGACACAACTCAAATAGGTTTGAAATTTGAGATTTGAACATGTGGTATAAAGCGGGGCGTGGGCATGCGCGGTGCATACCCTCGCACCTTAGCGTTGTTCTACTGCATGGGGCGTGAGCATGCATGGGAGCGGGCATGCCCATGCGGCATACGCGGTTCCACCACGTGAGCGAGCATGGGGCTTGGGCATGCACAGTGCATGCTCTTGTGGCTCTACCGTGCCGACTAGTGCGATTGCACCACACAGGAAAGCGTAGGGCATTGGCATGCGCGGTTTCACCACGTAGCTCGCATGGCTCCACCATGCAGGCAAGCGGGTCCCGCACCATGGCCTACGTCATATTATTAATTTAAATTGTTAATATTATTCATTTAAATAATGTAATTGTTATTCAATATAGCGGGTGAATAGCTAAATAGATGTATTTTTAAAAATTTTGACTATTTAGGTTTTTTTTTTTTTTTAAAAAAAAAAAGAGAATGACTATAGTACTTTGTTGTTTAAATAGAAAAATAAGGAATACATAAAAGTTTTATAGTAATTCCACCAAACCAGATCTACATCCACTCCCAAACTCCCCCAGAATTTTTTACTATCAATTTAGTGATACAAAATTGATTGCAAGTTCAAATTAAACCTTTATATAGTGTTTCTTCTCTAATACTACTATTCTAACCCTACACAGATTGGTTCTCTCTCTGAACCCAAAATAGTAACACATTTTCTGATCTTTTGAATTCTCAGTACAGGTGAGAGAGAAAAATCTAAGATGTACGGTTTAAATTCTTAGATTAGACAAACTTAACTTTTACAAATAGTTACACTCAAGAAAAAAATTAAAGTGAAAATCAAAGTATATGAATTTCAAACAGAGTAGTAAATGCAGTTAGTTTGTAGTCGTTCAGATCTTGAATTGAGCATTCACACCTCCAAATTTTCTCTCTGGTATTTATTGTGGTGTTGAAGAGATCCCTTGTGTGGTTGTTGAAATTGAATGTTACTTATAAATGTCTGCCAATTAATGTCCTGCAATAGTTCCTTGTTTTGCGTTGAACTTTCATTTTCTCACTGGCCCCACTTTCTTGTTGACCAATTGAGATATGATTTTGTGGCATTTAGACGTTAGACTTTGATAGAAATGGAAATGAACAAATAGATCAACAAAGAGAGGGCCATTGTATTCAAATTAGTTTCGAAAATTTGGTTTTTGATAACTTCAAGTCAACAACCTTAATTAACACATCGACCTGAATTCAAAATTTTTGCATTGTGGATTTTCTTGATCAGGTTGACATGGTAAGAATTTGGGTCGACAAAGTTATGTTTTAAATTAAATTGGTGAACACGTAAGATTAAATTGGTTGACATGTTCTAGTGTGTTGATATGGTTTTAATTATTAGGCATCAACATGCCTAAGTTAGGGACCAATTAGCCTTTGTCGATATATTGGTGATTTTAGGTCGACATGAATCTGTTTTGGAATAAATTAACAACCAAGACATATTTTAGTTGGTCGACACATAGAGACACATAGAGATGGGTTGACATAATCTATTTCTATATCGATACAGTCCTATTCTTAAATTCAATTGGTGGACCTGACATTTGAAATTGGTCGATGTGCTCAAGGTGTCGACATAATTAAAATGCAGGTCGTTGTGTGGTTCCTAAAGAAAAGATAAATTAGGTTGATAAGTTGTCGGATATGTCAACCCTTCTTAATAAGTTTTGCTTGATACTTGTCGACACGTGTAATAGTAGGTCGACACATCATTGAAAATGGTAAACCTGACATATTAAATTTATCCACCTGAGATCAACAGGTTGATGTATAGTTCAAATCAGGTCGACATATAAGACATGTTGACAAGGTTTCATTTGGATAACAAGATGTGAGTATTTAAGTCAGGTCAACATATTTTCGAGATTGTTGACATAATTTTACTTAGACAATAATGATATTTGATTTATTCAGATTGATAAGAATTAGTAATATGTCAACATGTTCAAGGTATTGCTAAAATTGGTTGACGTGGTTTTGAAAATTGGTGGATCTGGAGGAGCAGGTCAACGTGTGTCAAGAACATGTCGACAAGATTTGCAAACTTTTTTCAGTTTTGCTTTTTGATATATTTAAGTCTATTTTCCTCCAATTTATTTCTTTTATCATTATCAAAGTCTAGCATTCTCAACAATAATGATTTGAAATTATTAATTTAAATTATTAATATTGTTAATTGAAATAATGTAATGATATGAAATTAGTAATTTATATAATACAGTGTTTTGATAGATTTTTAATTATTAGATAATATAGTATTATATAATGGAATTATGAGAATAATGCATTAATTATCAATATTACATAATTTTATATAAATTCGAAAAAACAACTTTTGACATTTAATTTACAACATTTATTACATTTTAACATTTAAACAGTTCGACAATGACCTTTCTTTTTGACGCCAAAAATAATTTTCTACTTTTAGCACCAATTTAATTAAATTTATGTGGCAAAAATATTTTATTTCTTTATTTAGTGCTAATTTAATCATCTTTTTTCTTTTTTTGCACAAAGAGCATTTTTTTACCCTGTTTAATCTATGTATTTATTTCATTTATTTTTCTTTCTTTATTGGCTTATGCAAATATTTCTCTATTGGTTTGTGTAAAACATTTACATTTGTAAATATTCTAAATCAATTGGCAGGTTAAATGCATTTCTTGAATTTGCATATGCAAATATTCAATCTATTGATGATAAGATATCATGTCTTTGTGTTCAATACATCAACATAGTTAGATTTCCTATACACACGGTATTCAATCACTTTTTTACACCATGGATTTCAATGTGATTATAACAAATGGATATATCATGGGGAGAGTTATGGAAAATCTACATCTCATGCATCCCATGTACGTATTTGGTCATGACATATTTGGCATGTTACACGATGCATTCACACATGTACATGATCCACCCAATGTACACAAACCAACTTCTCATGTATGTAACATAGATAAACCAACTTCAGATAAGTTTCATAAATTACTTGAAAATGTCAAAAAACTAGTATATCCAAATTCGAAATATGTTATGCTTAAAACTGTGCACTTATACCATTTATAGTGTTTGTATGGGTGGATCAAGTGTATCCTATCTCACAAAATTACAAGTGTTAATAGGTACATCCTATCTCACAAAAATTAGATTTTAATTAGGTTTTGATGATGAAAATTTAAGTGAAAACTAGATTTGAAAATAATCTGTTACAAAGCACAAACAAGGTAACAAGTCGTAAAAATTGTATGAAATATAGTAACAGTAATATCACATACCCCAATTTAGTTGTAAGAAATAAATTATTATTAATGATAAAATGAGGATTTTACCTGAAATGTAGGAATTGGATATGAAATCAGATACTTAGAATGTTAAAAACCTAGATTTATCCAACTTGCTGGAAACTAAGTACCCAAAAAATGAGGTTTCTGAAATATTTGGAAAACAAGGAAGAAAAGTCTCGATAATTGTTCTTTATATATCAAATAAAGGAAAACCTATTTTTTTAGAAATTTTCTAAGCCATTAGCCCTCCAAATATTAGTCATTTCAAGTTTTGTTTTTCAAAGAGAGTTCACTTTTTATTCTTAAAAAATTAGATTCTGAAACTATTTTTATTAAATCCAAAATGAGGAGTATTTCCTTATTTACGTATAATTCTTAAGTAAATGAACTAAAATAATATAAATGACATTACACAGAAATCACTCAACCAGATCCAATATGTGATAAACATGCAACCACCGACCATGACACTTGTTCATCAATAAACTACACCACTTGGAGGACAAATGTCTTGCAATAAAGATATATGCTTTCTATAGTTAACACATGAAAGGACAAGTGGTTGGCATCAAGAATAAAGGCGTTAGGTAATGAACAAGTGTCCTACACTTAACAACTATCCATTTCTTTTACCTATAAATACCCCATCCCCTTCATTCCAAAGCCATCAAATTCGGCCAAGAGGGAGAAAGAAAGAGAGAAAGAGAGAAAAGAAAGAAAGAGAGAGAGAAAGGAAGAAAAGAAAGAGTAGGCAATGTAAGCTTCTTGGTTAAAGACAACTCTTTAAGGTAAGAGTTCTCTATGTTTCATATCTATATTATGCAAAACCACCATGATTTTCTATAATTATCATAATTAACTGTTGATTTTATGAATTACTACCATGATTTATTACTGTTACCATGATTTTCTAATGCCACCAAAATTTACTACTGTTACCATGATTTCCTACTATTACATCAATGCATGTGATTGCGATTGTTATATAAGTCATTATGTGTGAAGATAGTTCGAGCAAATAAGGACTTTGTCAAACATCAAAACACATACCCGTAGCACTCCATTATTGTGGATAGGAGGTTTGTCCATATAATGTGGGGAAGACCGTTAGAGCTTTCCAGAGTTGGACCTCCTGAGAGGGATAATGAGACTATTCTTGTGACGATCTGCTATCCAGGCATCGCCCCCTAGCAAAAGGAGATAAACATGCAAATGAAGAAGCAATCAACCCAATTAAAATGCGACATCTGAACTCGCGATAGTCGTACTTCCTATATGTGATAACACGGAAAGAGATTTATATTAAAAGAAAATAAATCTTTTGTTCTTTCCAAATAAAATCATGGCAAGATCTCCCTTATTTAGTGACTATTTAGCCACCTGGGGTAACCTGATAAAAATTAATATGATACTTCTATTATCAAACAAGTTGGCATTAATGGCCCTCCTGGCCGCCCAGCATAACATACTATAGTATTTGAACACCATATCTACAAAACTATATCTAAGATGTTTTCATGTATCAAAACTATACATGTATATAGAAATACATCCCAAACTACTTATAAGAAAACAAATAATTACAAGTCTCAAACAAAATAAAACGGGTCCACAATGGATAGGGATCTAAATCCCTCAACTCAAATGTCTCTACCCTGGGCTTCCCTCTTGTCTCCCAGATCACCTGAAAATGAGGATATCGGGGTCAGCATAAGCTGAGCAAGTATACAGGGAATCAATAGCAAGCAATACAAGCAACAAGTACAAGAATATTAACATCACTATATAAGAATCAGAATAATAGCAAAGTATACCAAGGATGCATATTAACCCAAAATGACAATCATAATTGCCGCATTTGAAACCATTATGCTTTTTCCATCTTCATTGTTCCAATTTAATTTGACATTTAAAAAAAGGAATGAAGTGTCGAACCAAGCTAGTGTATGAGGGTTTGAAGAGCAAGCAAAAAATTCTGTATTCCTAAGTGAAATCTAGGTCTTTTTAGGTTAGACTCCTCAAACAGTTCACTTGTTTCTAATTCCACCATCGCAGGGAGAAGAGATATATCCATAGCTCATTAAGCTTTGCCTGTAGGCTTCACAAAGCTTTCAGAACTCCACATACCAACTGTACTCCTTAAGTTTTGCCCACAAGCTTCGCAAATCTTTCAGAGTTATCATCGCAGTATCACTTTCTCTTCATATTACTTCATATTCACATGTGTAATAATCACAAAGATTCCAATTCATCACAAGGATCACATAGGATTCGTAGCAAGATTCAGTATCAATTTTACAAAACATGCCATCTCAAACAATGTTAAGCCCAAATTTAACATTTAAACTTGTGCAGTTATAGAAAAACTATCATAACGTCTTTTGCAAATATCGGATTAAGACGATTCAATGGCCATTTAAAGATAAGACATAGGGGTACAATGTTTATGTTCAGAGGTTAGTCTAATTCAGCCTAGAAGGTAGCCAACAATCAAGGCAAAGTTCAACATAGAAACAGACTAAAACAGGGTTTTCTACAAAAAACGTGGTACTTTAATAATTCACTAAAAATTCATTTCTCAATGAAATCTTTTGAAATATATGTCATTTTAAAGTTATGGAAGTCTAGTTTTTTACAAAGAAAACCATAATCGATTTGCAGTTCAACAAAGAAGGATATTTAACAAGGAATGGAGCAGGGTCATGCGATAAACAGAACAGTCTTTTTGTAGTTATCACACTACTTTAAAAATTCGCCAAAAATCTAATTCTCCTTGAAACTCTTTGAATTGTATGTCATTTTAAAGCTACAGAAATCTAGTTCTATTAGGACAAAATCCTATTCAATTTGGAGTTATGCACGGAAAGATATTAAGTAAAGAATAAGGCATGATTATGTTGTTTAGCACACTATTTTTTAGGGTTTCATCCAAGTACGGGATTCTCTTTTTTCCTAATTCATTTTCTCTAAATTCCAGCAATACAATTACATCAAAAATATATTTTATAGCATTATTAGATATCAATTTATCAAAAACATACAAGATACTTGCCTCAAAATTGCAATCATTTCCTTTGTTTTTCCTTCCTTTCTTCTCCAAGCTTCCTTTGAATTTCTAGCTTGTTCTCTAGGAAGTGCTAGGGTTACCATATATATGGATGGATGTGTGTTATTTTAAGCTTAAAGGGTAGTTTTAATGGAGGTTGGGGTGAGTTTTTGAAGGAGGAAGATAGAATCCAAAAATAAACATTTGGGAAGAAGAAAGTTAAGTTTTTGAATTATTTCTCCATCTTACCTCTCTACGTAAGTGGAATGTGAAACCCAAGTATGGTGAGGTGTCAAAACTAAGGTTGCCATGTGTTAAATAATGAAATGCCATGGTGTCCCCCAATTATGTTTGTTTTATTTTTGTTTTCTTTTTCTTTTTCTTTTTCTTTTTCTTTGTCTTTTTCGTTTTCTTTTCTTTTTGTGGGTCCCACACCAAACCCTTATTTGGTTCTCTTACGGCATTATTTCAATCATTTTCATCTGCCATTATGTCTCACAGTCTATGCTATATTCAATATGCCCGACTTCTAGTTAAAATCATAAACACAGAAATCAAAACATGCATTGCAAATGCATTTAAAATCACAATGTATCCAATTTTATCACAATGAGATGTAAAAGAATTTGAGTGCATTAAAAAAAATGCAAATGCAAATGCATACTTTAATATTTTCTTGAAACGGGATCTTACATCCTTCCCCCTTTAAAAGATCCAGTCCTCCGGATGACAACTCAAGCTCAAACAGATAGGGGTATCGCCTCTTTATTTCTGACTCTAATGCCCAAGATGCCTCCTTGGAGGTGTAGCATCTCCACATAACCTTTACCAACTTAATTGTTTTGTTCTTTAAGTTTTGTTCTCGAGAGTTTAGAATCTAGATTTGCTACTCTACGTAAGTTAAATCTTCTTTAATTTGGAAAGGCTCATAGCTAATCACATGTGAAGGATCATGGACATACTTTCTTAGCATGGAAACATGAAATGTCGGGTGAACTCCCTCCAATGCTAGAGGTAAAGCCAACTCATAAGCAGATAACCCAACTCTCGTTAGAATCTCAAAAGGACCAACAAATCTGGGGTTGAATTTTCCCTTTTTCTTCCCAAATTTCACCAATCCTTTGATTGGAAAGATTTTCAGAAAAACTTTATCTCCTATTTCAAATTCCAAATCTCTGCGTCTCCGATCCGCATAGCTCTTCTGGCGAGATTGAGCTGTTCTAAGCTTTTCTTGAATGGTTCGGACTATCTCCATGGTTTCTTATAAATAAGAAAACCCTATTTCAGACTGAAATAGCTGATTCTCTCCTGTTTCATCCCAACAAAGAGGAGTCCTACATTTCCTCCCATATAATGCTTCAAACGGTGCCATACCAATGCTCGAGTGATAGCTATTGGTATAAGCAAACTCCACTAGCATTAAGTGTTCAGCCCAACTACCATGGAGCTCTAAAATATAGGCTCTCAACATATCCTTCAGAGTCTGTATATTCCTCTCTAATTGACCATCTGTCTGAGGATGATATGATATGCCGTGGAGAAATTAAGTTTTGTTCCCAACCTGGACTGAAAACTCTACCAAAATCTAGAAACAAATCTAGGATCTCTATCCGAAACAATTGATATCGTTATGCCACGCAACCTCACGATTTCGTCAATGTATAGTTCAACTAATTTCTCCATGGGATGAGTCACCGTAATAGGGAGAAAGTGAGCCGATTTGGTGGGCTGATCCACTATCACCCATATAGCATCAAATCCCCTTTGCATTTAAGGCAATCCTGAGACAAAATCCATGGTGATATGCTCCCATTTCTACTCAGGAATAGGGAGTAGCTCAAGTAGTCCACCAGGTATCTAGTGTTCAGCCTTTACTTGTTGACAAGTCATGCATCTGCAAACAAACTCTGTAACGTTTCTCTTCATACCAGGCCACCAAAAGGATTGACGCAAATCTCTGTACATCTTGGTGGATCCAGTTAGAACGGAAAAGGTTGTTGAGCTATGTGCTTCCTCCAAAATCAATTTCTGCAATCCCTAAAATTCTAGAACTATTAACCTGTCCCAAAATCTAACTGTTTCATTGGATATATTGAATTCAGGCTTCCCCCCTTTAAGAACATCTACCCTGTGCTTAATTGTTGTTTCACCAGTTTGTTGAGCCACCCTAATACGATTAGATAGATTTGGCCAGACAATAAACCGAGCCAAAAGAGACCCTAGTTGGTTACTTCAGCATCAATCCTCAATTGCTCAAATTTAACTATCATATGATGTTCTATTACTTGTAGAGCTACCAGTGATATAGTAGATTTGCGGCTGAGGGCATCTGCTATAATATTTGCTTTGCCGGGTTGATACTGAATCGTAACATCATAATTCTTTAATAGTTCAAGCCATCTGCGTTGTCAGAAATTCAACTCCTTCTAGGTAAATAAGTATTTGAGACTATGATGATCGGTGAATATCTCACAGTGCTCACCATAAAAATAGTGTCTCCAAATTTTCAAAACAAATACAATAGCTGCAAACTCCAGATCATGGGTGGGATAATTTGGTTCATGAGGTTTTAATTGTCTAGAAGCATAGACTATCACATTCCGTCCTTGTATCAATACACAATCCAAATCGGTCCTGGATGCATCACTAAAAATCACATATCCCTATCTACTAACCGGTAATATTAGTACTGAAGCCGATACAAGCCTATCTTTTAGAGTCCAAAAACTGGTCTCACATTGTTCATTCCACCTAAAAGGTGCATTCTTACGAGTCAATCTCGTAAGTGGAGCAGCTATCGAAGAAAAATCCTTAACAAATCTACTGTAATAACCTGCCAAACCCAAAAAATTACGAACCTCTGTAATTGTAGTAGGTAGAGACTAGTTAACAACAGTTTCACTCTTCTTCGGATCAACAGAAAGCCTTTTACCGGAGACAATATGACATAAAAAAGTTACTTCACTAAGGCATAATTCACATTTACTGAATTTGGCATATAATTTCTCAGCCCTCAAGGCTTGTAATATGATGCGAAGATGTTGTTTATGCTGGTCTCTATCCTTAGAATATCCTAGAATATCATCAATAAACACCATAATAAAATCATCCAAATAGTGTCTGAAAACACGGTTTATCAAATCCATAAAAACTGTTGCAGCATTAGTTAGCCCAAATGGCATAATCAAAAACTCATAGTGACCATATCGAGTATGGAAAGCCGTCTTTGGTATATTTTCCTCTCTGACCCTAATCTGATGATACCTGGACCTAAAATCCATCTTAGAGAAAACTGTAGCATCTCTTAACTGATCAAACAGACATCAATTCTCGGCAAGGGGTATTTATTCTTAATGGTCACTTGATTCAATTTACGGTAATCAATGCATAACCTCAAGGAACCATCCTTCTTCTTTACAAATAAAACTAGTACACTCCAAGGAGAAGCACTCAGACGAACAAACCCCATGTCCACTAGTTCTTGTAACTGAGTTTTCAACTAATTTAACTCAGCTGGTGCCATTTTATATGGAGCCATAGAAATAGGAATAGTATATGGCACCACATCAATAGGGAATTCTATCTCTCTAACTGGTGGGAATCCAAGCAAATCATCTGGAAACATATGTGGGAAATTCTGAACCACTGGTATATCAACCAATTATGTTTTCTCTTTCTTATCTTCAATGACATAAGCTAAATACCCTTGACAACCCTTGGATAGCATCCTAGTTGCTCTAATGAAGGACACAATTGGAACTCTGATAAATCTATCCCCAATAAAGAAAATATGTGGTTTCCGGGTGGTGAAAAGCAAACAATCTTCCGATAACAATCAATCAGTGCATAATTAGCTGATAACCAATCCATAACTAGAATTATATCCAAATCTAATAATTCCGGTGGTAGCAAATCAATGCTAAAATCGTGCCCCTGGAAACTCACAACGCTACCCCGATAAAGCTCAGTAACAAGAACCTCATCCCCGAATAGGGTAGCAACCGGTTCAGACCCATACGGCAAATATATGATAAATGCTAAAAAAATAAATGAATGTGTGGCACCCGAATCAATCAATATATGAACATCACAAGAAAATAACTTCTTCTACCTGTAATCACATCAGGTACAGCACGAGCCTCCTGAGCAGGGACGACATGAACTCTAGCCTAACCTCCTGGGCCTGGTGGCATACCTTGAGGTCGTCGCTACTGTGGTTGTGGTAGTAGAGCCGGTCTAGGTGGTCCTGGACTTAATGGAACTGGAGGGGCTGCCCTATGCTGAGCCAGAAGAGGCCTAGGTGGAGTAATATGCTGTAAAGGAGTAGGTTGTAACTGCTAAGGCCTAAAAGGACAATGAGAAGCATAATGACCCGGCTGAAAATATGTAAAGAAAAGTCTCGTTCCTCCCTCATATGGCCTCGTATGTAGATTTCCACAAATTTGACATGATGGCCTCTTGTGGGAGTCTTCACCTTGCTCAAACTACCTCATGCTTGAAGCTTGGACTTCCGCTGGTTGTTTCCCCTGCAACCTCTCTTGTCTATCCTCGTGACCAACTCCAAAGCCTTAGCATTATTCACTAGATCCCAATAAGTCGTGAAAGGCAAAGCTACCAGATACCTTTGGAAGAAGGATCACAATCCTTTACTAAACCTCTTTGCCCTCTTTTCTTCTGTCTCAACTAATTCCGGAGCATACACTGATAGTCTAGCAAAGTGATCTTCATACTGACTAACAATCTAACTGCCCTATCTCAAATTGAGGAATTCAGACATCTTCTACTCTCTAACAAAAGCGGGCACATATCTCTCTTGGAAGATCTGAGTGAAATTACCCCAAGTGACAAACTGAAGGTCACTACCATATCGGAGTCTCAACTCCAAACTCCACCAGTTATGCAGCTTCTTTCAGATAATGGGTGGCCAATCCGACTTTATATTCTTCTGCCACCATAAACTCGAAAAAGAGTCTATGCATCTCTACAGTCTCTACAACCTGAGAATCATCACTCTCCGAAAATATCATCTGCTCCATCTTTCTAAACTCAGTCATTAGCTTCTGGAATCGATGATCCTCCCATGGCATGCATACATTTCCCCTATATTCACGACCCTCTCCAAACTCGGTGGCTCTCTGATCTCTACATGATCTAACCAGATCCGACTCAGAACCAATAGATACCACCGGAGTTTCTAAAACTGACATAGCTAAAGAGGTAGGTACGGTATGAGTAGCTAGAGAGACATCTGTAGTCTCACTCCCTACCACTGGTTAAGACAGCCTCTCCATCAATCTAAAAATGTCTCCAGACATAGTGCCTACCATAGCCATCAGGATGGCTAAAGCCTACTGCAAACCTACCCCTTCAGGCCTCAGGTCGCTGAGCAACTGAGAATGAGGCTCCTACCTCTACTCCTCATCTTTATGCTCTCCCTTAGGAGATACTTCATTCTGTCTCCTCGTCTTAACTATTTCGTGTCCTAGTGACCTGATGCATACAAATGGCAAACAATGTCAACTCATAACATAAACCACCCTCTACCTAGTAATATATACCTATAGTCACAAACCCTAGGTGTAGATTACCCAAAACCTTGGACTCTGATACCAATTGTGACGACCCGCTATCCAGGTGTCGTACCCCTTAGCAAAATGAGATAAATATGCAAATGCGGAATCAATTAACCCAATTAAAATGCGACATCTGGACTCGCAATAGTCGCACTCCCCGTATGTGATAACACAAAAGGAGATTTATATTAAAAGAAAATAAATCGTTTGTTCTTTCCAAATAAAATTACGGTAAGGTCTCCCCTATTTAGTGATATTTAGCCATCTGGCGTAACCTGATAAAAATTAATATGACACTTCTATTATCAAATAAGCTGGCATCAATGGCCCCCCTGGCCGCCTAGCATAACATATTATAGTATATGAACACCATATCCATAAAACTATAAATAATATATTTTCATGTGTCAAAACTATACATTTATATAGGAATACAACCCAAACTACTAACAAGAAAACAAATAATTATATGCCTCAAACAAAATAAAAGGGGTGGATAGGGATCTAAATCCCTAAACTCAAATGCCTCTACCCTGGACTTCCTTCTCGTCTCCCAGATCACCTGAAAATGAGGATATCGGGGTTAGTATAAGTTGAGCAAGTACACAAGGAACCAATAGCAAACAATACAAGCAGCAAGCACAAAAATATTAACATGACTATATAAGAATCAGAATCATAGCAAAATTTACCAAGGATGCACATTAATTCAAAAGGACAATCACAATTGCCGCATTTAAAACCATTATACTTTTTTCATCTTCATTATTCCAATTTAACATGACATTTAAAGAAGAAATGAAGTGTCGAACCAAACTAATGTATGAGGGTCTGAAGAGCAAGCAAAAAATTTGGTATTCCTAAATGAAATCTAAGTCTTTTTAGGTTAAACACCTCAAACACTTCACCTGTTTCTAATTCCACCCTTGCGGGTAAAAGAAATACATCTATAGTCCTCAAGTTTCGCTCGCAAGCTTCATAAAGTTTTCGGAACTCCACATACCAACTGTACTCCTTACCGCAGACTTCACAAAGCTTTTGGAGTTATCATCGCAGTATCACTTTCTCTTCATATTACTTCATATTCTCATGAATGATAATCACAAAGATTCCAATTCATCACAAGGATCACATAGGATTCGTAACAAGATTCAGTACCAATTGTACAAAGCATGCCATATTAAACAATGTTAAGCCTAAATTTAACAATATAATTTGCACAGTCATAGAAAAATTATCAGAACTTCTTCTAAAAATATTGGATTGAGTCTATTCCAATGGCCATTTAAAGATAAGACATAGGGTTACAATATTTATGTTCAGAGGTTAGCCTAATTCAGCCTAGAAGGCAGCCAACAATCAAGACAAAGTTCAATATAGAAACATACTGAAACAGGGTTTTCTGTAAAAAAAATGACATTTTAATAATTCGGCAAAAATTCATTTCTCAATGAAACCTTTTGAAATATATGTTATTTTAAAGCAATGGAAGTCAAGTTTCTTACAAAGAAAATCTCACTCGATTTGCTATTCCACAGAGAAAGATATTTAATAAGGAATGGAGCTTGGTCATACTATAAACAGAACAGTCTTTCTGCAATGATCATGCTATTTTAAAAATTTACCGAAAATCCAATTCACCTTGAAACTCTTTAAATCTTATATCATTTTAAAGCTACAGAAGCCTAGTTGCATTAGGAGAAAACCCTATTCAATTTGAAGTTATGCAGATAAAGATATTAAGTAAAGAATAGGGTATGGTCAAGCTGTCCACCATACCAATTTCTTGGGTTTCATCCAAGGACGGGATTCTTTTTTTCTCTAATTCATTTTCTTCAAATTCCAGTAATACAATTATATCAAAAATATGTTCTATAGTATTATTAGACATCAATTTAGCAAAAACGTACAAGATACTCACTTCAAAGTTGTAATCTTTTCCTTTGTTTTCCCGTCCTTTCGTCTCCAAGCTTCCTTTGAATTTCTAGCTTGTTCTCTAGGTATTTTGCACTTCCTTTTACTTCCCAAAGGCTAGGGAGGGTTAGCATATATATGGATGGAGGTGTGTTATTTCAAACTTAAAGGGTAGTTTTAATGGAGTTTGGGATGAGTTTTTGGAGGAGGAATATGGAATTCGAAAATGAACATTTTGGAAGAAGAAAGTTAAGTTTTTGAATTCTTTCTCCATCCTTACCTCTCTACTTAAGTGGAATGTAGGACCCAAATATAGTGAGGTGTCAAAGCTAAGGTTGCCATGTGTTAAGTAATGAAGTGTTATGGTGTCTCCAAATTATGTTTGTTTTATTTTTGTTTTGTTTTGTTTTGTTTTGTTTTATTTTTAGTTTTATTTTTCTTTTTATTTTTCTGTTTCTTTTCTTTTTGTGGGTCTCACACGAAACCCTTATTTGGTTCTCTTGCAGCATTATTTCAATCATTTTCATCTGCTATTATATCCCACAGTCTATGCTAAATTTAATATGCCCGACCTCTACTTAAAATCATAAACACAGAAATCAAAACATGTATCGTAAATGTATCTAAAATCACAGTGTATCCAATTTTATCACAATGCGATGCCAAAGAATTGAAGTGCATTAAAAAAAACAAAAATGCAAATGCAAACGCATATTTTTATATTTTCTCGAAATGAAATCTTACAGTAACAAATCCTAAAAATTGCATAAAATGTTGTAAGTGATTTTTTGAATAATGTAAATAACACATATGGGAAAGATATGGGAAAGACACGTAGTGTGTATTAAGTATTAAAAAATATAAGGAATTAAGAATAATGCGGGTGTGGAATGAAAAAAGAGGTGGGAAAAGAGTAAAAATGTGGAAAAATATGGAAAAAAGTATGTAATGGAAAAAGTACACAAAAAAATTTAGAGTTAATTGGTGAAAATGGTGGGTTTTGAAAATTTATTTGTGAAAATGGTGATTAAATGATATTACCCGATTGGATTAATTGGTGATATATCCAAGTTTACCCAACTGTTGGATTAATGAAATGTGATTTATTCGATAACATGCAAAAAAAATGGGGATTGATTTCATGCCATTGGCATTACTTTTGAGATTGTATCATTTTCCAATAATATAATAACATCAATCTTATATTAGTATATAATACATTATTATATATTACTATATCACTATATGTATTACTATAAATTACATTATCGAATGTAGTGGTGCATTGTAATTCACCGTTCAACCACTGAATCACATGGCATCCTCGCAATGCAAAATCATAATTATCAATATAATATAATCATTGTTATATAATTTAATTAATTATCTAGCAATTTAAATAATATTACGAGAGAAATATTATGCGAAATATTGTGTTAGAGATAGTTTGCATGATTAGGAATTTTAAATAATGTTACATGTGAAATATTAGTGGTTGAGGTAGGAGTTGGAAGTAGTGGTACGTGTGTGGAAGTTGTGTTTGGAAATTGTGTGGAGTGTGGAAATGTGGAAGATTAAATTCTTTATTCATTGTGAGGATCATGCCTTTGTAATTATAAATACGGAAGAGATCTTAATGCTACCTTGAAGTCGAGTCACATTTATGAGAGTCAATGTTAGATAACTTAATATAAGTTTTGAACTACAAAATCGAATCTCTACCGATACAACAAATACAATTATTTACACCATTATTTTATATTGTCATAATTTCAAATTATAATACTATATTATCTAATAATTGATCAATGAATTTTCAAAACTATAATGCTATATTATATATATTACTAATTTCATATCATTACATTATTTAAATTAATAATATTAATAACTTTATGTTGACTTGTCATGGAATATTTGTTATTTTTTATTAATCAAATGGATATAACTAACACAGCACAAGGTCATGACAGGTGACTGCGCAGGCATGTGCTTGCATGAAATATAGTAATAGTAGACTAATAAGTAGTAAAAATTATATGAAATATAGTAAGTGATTTTTTCAAAAACCTAAATAATACATATGGAAAGACACATAGTGATATTAATTAAAAGCATAAAAAAATGTGAGGAAGTAAGAATAATGCAGGTAATGAAAAAAGAGGCGAGAAAAAAATGCGAAAGAAAAAATGGCAGTTTTTTGTGAAAACAATATATTATAAATCATATACGGGGAAAATTTCACTATCAAAGGTCCTCCTTCCCTCGAAAGCTCTCCTTCCCTGATCCATTTAAACCTCTCACTTACATTGTAAAGTTTTTTGTGAAAACGCTATATTATAATCTCACATTATAAATCTTACATTGAAAAAATAGGCGAGAAAAAAAGGCGAAAGAAAAAAACATGCAATCTATTTTTAATTTTTTATTTGAGAAGTTGTTAAGAAATGTAGAGACCCAATACATTGTTAAGATGTTTTGGATTTAGAAAAAGGAAAGCACATAGTCTTATTAATTTTACTTTTGTCTCGTTTCTCTGGTTTTTAACATAATTTTACTAATTTCAGTTTTGTTTTTGAAATAATAATCTAAATTATTTATATTATTGGATTCCTCAAATACCAGATACTGGGAGTGCATATAGAACCCAACCATCATCATCATTACCTGGCTTCATCGCAAAAGGTAATATTTTCATTTAGAACCACTATTTACAATGTCATCATGTAATCATATTCATTTTACTATTTCACTACTAGTTTTTAATGAATAAATTGATATAAAAGATTATGGATAAAAATATCTTCAAACTGTGATGCAACAATTTTTGTGAGTGAACATTTTTGGTTTGGAATATCTCATAAATCATGTAGTTGTGGAATATATAATCTTTTCTCTCTCTATTTTTTTAATCTTATATGTATTTGTTATTCTACTTTGTACCAATCATTCTAGTATATTAATATAATTTTTATTTATTTTTGTAATTTCTTTATTTTTCGGTCTTTTAATTTACTTATAGTAATTCAAATCTATACCGTTTAAAAAAAAACCATTACTATGGATATCATATGGTAACAGACAGTAAATTTTTCTATTACTTGTATGTAGTAACATTTTCTAGCATTTGTAATAAAATGTAGTAATTTTTCAAACACTTACGATAACTGATAATAAAAGATAGTAACTTTTTTATGATACTTGTGATAACCAACGATATAAAGGGGTAATATTTCCTAACACATAAAAGGGAGTAATATTTCCTAAGGAAGTAACATTTCCTAACACTTGTGGTAACTGACGATACAAGACAGTAACTTATATTAACACATGTGGTAACCGACGAAACAAGACAGTAACTTATACTAACACATGTGATAACCGATGGTAAATGATTGTAATTTTTTCCAATGCTTTTTTAACCGATAATAAAAGATAATAATTTTTCCTAACACTTGTAATAACCGACGATAAAAGGTAATAACATTTCCTAACACTTGTGTAACCGACAATACTAACAGTAACTTATACTAACATATGTGGTAACCGATGAAAGCTAACTCCTAACACCTATGGTATCCAACGATAAAATATAGTAACATTTTCTAGTATTTGTAGTAATTGATGATAAATGACAGTAACATTTTTTAACAGCTATAGTAACTGACGATAAAAAATAGTAAAATTTCCTAATACATATGGTAACCGACGATAAAAAGTAGTAACTTTTACCAATACTTTTAAAACCGATGATAAAAGGCAGTCATTTTATCAATACTTTTCTAACCGTCAGTATAAATTCAGAACATGCTCTAACGGTAACCAAAACTATCAAGAAAGACCTATCCTGACTTATGTACAGCCAACTGAAGGCTCATCTATTGGAAAAGGTTCTACCGACGGTTTTAGTAGATTTAACATACAGTTTTCGTCTGTCTGAATAGGGCATTTGTTTTGTAGTGGCAGAAGATAATGGCTCTAGATGTTTTCTTTTGTAGAATTAATAGATTTATCAACCTTGTAACTTTTTCCTTCAAACTATTTTACTACTGTTCATTGTGTACAGAAAATTAGGAAAGTTTGTGATGGAATGTATCTTGCACTACGATGGACCAGCTTTGATCACTTTAAAATAATGAGTCTTGCCCCTCTTCCCACTGACAAGCCAAAAAATAAAGGAGGATATGGTGATTGGGATTATTTTTTTTTCCTTTTCTTGTTCCTCCTTACCCCGAGTTGATCGACTCTTATAACATATTAATAGGAAGAGTACACCGCACATAATTTAAATTGAGGTGATGTGCTCGTTCGTAAAAAAAAAAAAGAAAATTATTAAAATATCAATTTAAATTTGAAATTATAAGATTAAAAGATTGAAATTTGTTTAAAAAATTATGACTATTTACAATAAATAATTATAAAGATTTAAATATTTTTTGAAATGTTTGTTATATTCATCAAACATTTTAATTTATATTTGAGCAGAAATTATGTGCAGACAAGTATTAATTTATTTGGTCAGTGATAAATTGAAAATTAAAAATATTTCAAAATTTCAAAATTATGGCTTGGAAAAACTAAGGATTTTTCGTCAAATAAACACATGTATTATATTTTTTGTGTAATATAAGTTAATGAAATGTAAAAACATTTTTAACATAATATAGATTATATAGAGAACAAGGAAAGAAAAGTAGATTTTTATCCCATATCGAATGGATACAAATTATAGAAAACAAGGAGAGAGATATGACATTTTTATCCCACACTTGATGGATATAAAGAGAATAAGGAGAGAGATGTGTATAAATGAAGAGAGAGGAGAAATAAATGTCAAGGTCATGCTTGCAAAGTTTAGATTGCATGTTTTTTGCAAAGTTTTTATACATTTCTTTACTTGTTCCTCCAAAGGTTATATCATCCACATATATTTGGACAATTAGAAGGTCTTCATCTTTTTGTTTTATAAATAGTGTGGCATCAACTTTTCCACTTACAAACTTATTATCCTTCATAAAGTTATTTAGCATTTCATACCAGCTCACTCTAGGGGCTTGTTTCAATTTGTATAAAGCTTTGGTTAGTTTGAAAACATGTTCTGGATATTTTGGGTCCTCAAAATCTGGGGGTTGTTCTACATATACAGTTTCATTTATGTAACCATTTAGAAATACACTTTTAATGTCTATTTGTAATAGTTTAAAGTTCATATAGCAAGAGAAAGCTAGAAACATTCTAATTGCTTCCAATTTAGCTACTAGATCATATGTTTCATTAGAGTCAATTCTTTTCTCCTGGTTGTATCTTTTTGCTATCAATCTTGCTTTGTTTCTTGTGATTGTGCCATGTTCTTCGAGTTTACTTCTAAATACCCACTTCGTTTCAATTATAGATTGATTTTCTAGCCTGGGAACTAGATTCTGGATTTTGTTTCTCTCAACTTGATTTAGTTCTTCATGCATACCTATTATCTAATTTTTATCATTCAGGACTTCATCTATATTTTTGGGTTCTATCTGAGATATAAATACTACATATTCACATTGATTTTATAGTGCAGATCTAGTTCTGACTCCAGAGCTTATTTTACCTATAATATTTTTTGTGTTAACACTTTTCCTAATAGTTATATATTTAATTTCTTGTTCTTGATAAGTCAGCTCTTTCTGTTCATGTTCTAATTCAATTTCTCATTTTTGAGGACTTATATTTTCTCTAAGTTCCAATTCTATGAAATGTTTTGTTAAATCTTCATCATCAAATCTCTTTCTATCAAAATCATTATTTTTATCAAATTCTACGTATATTAATTCTTCCACTATCATGGTTCTTTTGTTATATACTCTGTACACTTTATTGAATGTTGAATATCCTAAGAAAATTTCTTTGTCACTCTTGGTATCAAATTTGCTTAGAGCATCTTTACCATTATTCAGAATATAGTATTTACATCCAAAAACTCGAAAGTATGCTGTCTTGGGTTTTCTGACTTTGTAATGTTCATATGGAGTTTTCTTTATAATAGGTTTAATAGAGCTCTATTCAAGATATAACAAGCAGTGTTTACTGTTTTTGTCCATAAGTTTTTACGTAGATTATACTCACAAAGCATTGTTCTTGTCATCTCTTCTAATATTCTATTTTTCCTTTTTCTACTTACCCCATTTTGTTAAGGTTTTTAGGAGTTGAGAAATAATGATTAATTCATTGTTCTTCACAAAATTCCTCCGTAGTCCTATTTTCAAACTCTTTACATAGTCAATTCTAATGCTTTAAATTGAATATCCTTTCTCATTTTGAATTTTTCTGCATAGTTTGATAAAGACTTCACTTTTTAGTGGATACTATGTTTTTGGGTTTGAAGGAGGTTCTTGTAACACCGACTCTCGGTGTATGCTCATGTATCCTACTTTATCTTTATATATTTCATAAATCCGTTTATAAATTTCACTCAAAAATTTTTTCGATAAAATTCTCCCAGAAAATTTTTGCTCCAATTTTTAGGAATAAGTGAATAATTTCGAAATGGGCCACAAATGGTCCTATGATGATAAGATATGATTTTGAGAGTGAGAAAATTTTTAAATTTGATAAATAATTATTTTTAGGGTTAAAACGGCAAAAGTCCATAAATTTGGTCCGTAAACCCTAATTCGGATTGATTTTGACAATCATGATCAAGACGACCATATTAAATTTCAAAATTGGTCCCATTGGGCCTAATATGTGATTTTGGGTCTAGCGTGTAATTTTGAGAATTTTTTGGGTCAATTTATAATTTTTATAAGCCTAAGGACCCAATTTGTAATTAACAAGAACCTAGAAGCAATTTATCAAAAGATAGGGACTTCAATGCAATAAGATGGTGGACAACAAATTGGATAAGCACTTAATGCCAAAGCATGGTGTGGTATGGAATGAAAAAGCAAGTATTTATTGAGGTATGTTGATGATGTACAAACCTTAACTTTTGGGGAATGAAGTCTGCTTGTAAAAATTAAAAAATTTCAACCCGTTCATTTGTTGCACCATGAAGTGGACGTGAGTGAGAGGAAGAAGAGAGGAAAATGTGGAGCTTTCTTCATTCCTTCAAGAGCTAAGAGTGAAAATGAGTGAGTCCAATCTAGGAGGAGTTTTGGAAGGCAAAGAAATTGAGGTAAATTTTCTATTTTGTCTTGCTTTAGGTTTTATTTCGGTCCGTGAATTTACCTTTGTTTTAAGATATCTTATAGTCAGAATTTAAAAATACTCTAGTTAAGTAAATTGTAGATCCAAGTCTTATCTTTCCAACGAGATAAGAACCACCTTAATCAGATATATGTGCCAAAAGTTATGGCATTTTTCCTGAAACATGACAGAAAGTTGTTCTGTTTCGGCCTATAAAATCAGTGTTTACAAACGAACCATTGCCAAAAGTTATGGCATTTTTCCTGATTGTATTCCTTGATACTCAGAGCAAGGTGGAGGAGGTTGACTGCTTTACAGTTGGCTTGATAGGCCTTCTTTTGTTCAGGTGTCATGTTTTTCAACTTCACTGTGCACAGACACTATTAATTTATTCTATTGGGAGCTTTATTCCTTCTTCAATTATTTCCCAAGCTGTTATATCTTGGGCTAGAATGAAATTGCACATCCTTTGTTTCCAGTAGGTATAGTTGCTTTCGTTGAAAAAGGGAGCTCCGTTGGTGGAACAGAGTTTCTGTTTAGTGCCATTTTAGGTTTTTGAGAATGAAGTAAGGGTTAGAATCTTTGGTCCAAGGTTGTGAGACCTAAAACTAGATACTTTCAAGTAAGGGTTAGAATTTTTGGTCCAAGGTTGTGAGACCTAAAACTAGATACTTTCTCTGATACCAATTGAAAAAAATTTAAAGGGAGTGAATAGGTTTATTTGAATAATTTTGGCACAAATTGTGGATTCAGATATGATCAAGAAAGTGGTGGATAAAACAAAGTAAATAAGTTTATTGTTTACAGAGGAATGCAAAGATGAAGATAGAGAATTTGTATAGTGGTTCTACCAATATGGTGTATGTCCACTCTCAAGGCATCTTCTTGGATTTTCACTAATATCACAATGATACAAACTTAATTAATGCTTCAAGTTAGATCGTTACAATATTTTACCCTCAAACATTAACTTTTCAACCTTACTCAAGTTGTCACTTTCTCTCTCTAAACCCAAGACCATGAGTTTCTCACCGGTCTTTTGAATTTTTGTACAAACAAGAATAAATAGTACAAATAATAAGGTTTTAATTCTAGGATGTGACTATCTATAAACTTAATACAGATTTACACTCAAAAAGAATAATGGAATGGAAAACTAATTGTGTTTGTTTGTGAGCAGAGTATCCATTGTGTAGTAAATTCTTGATTGTTTTGTTTGTCAAAGAGCATTCACCTCCTCTTTTTCTTTTTGCTTCAGTCTTTAAGGTTGAATAGAAGAGTGTCGTTATGGGGGTTTGTTGAAGTTGAACATTGGTCATTAATGTGGTTTACCGACTCCATTAAATGTTTTCAGTTGTTCTACAGATGATACCTTCTTTGTTGCCACGTGTTCAATCTTTGGCCAATAAAGTGATTTCCTTTTACTTTTTACTGCACATCAATTGTTAGTTCTCTCAAACATCGTATTAAATGCACAAATAAATATTATTGTTGTGTTTGAGAAATTTAGTTTTTTGGGTTGGAATTTTGTTTCACACAGGTCAACATAGTGGTAACACCGACATTTCGGTGTACTCAATATTGTACTCCTTTTCATTTTATATATGATATTTCTCATATTTCGATATAGAAAATTCACTAAGAAATTTTTTTTGTTAAAACCACTCCCGAAAAATTTCGATCCAATCGTCAGAAATTCAAAAATTTTCCAAAATGACCACCAATAGTCCAATAATAATAAGAATGACTCGAGAGTGTACAAGAATCTCAAATTGGAGTAGATCTTACTTCATAGAATCAAATTGTAAATTTTTTAGAAAATCACCGGTAAAACCCTAGCCGGGTCGAGTGTGTCTCAAAAGGCTAAACGATCACGTTTTGACACAAAATAAATTAAATTAGGCCTAATACGAGTACGAGATTTTGGGTCTAACTTAAAATTATAAACATTTTCGAGGTCAAAATGAAATTTTTATAAGTAAAGGGACTCATTTGCAATTAACAAAAAATAAAAGTGACTTGGGAATTGTTCTTCCTCTCCAAAACCATGAAAAGCAAGGAAGAAAAGTGTAGGATAGGTGAGGTAGCGTGAGAGAGAGAGAGAGAGAGAATAAATTTTGGGTTTTTGAGAATTAATCCAATGGTGGAGATTGAATGGAAGTAAAATGAATTAATTTAAGCCATTGGATCGAGTTAGTGAGAGAAAGACACTATTCATTATGTGGAAGAATGGGTTTTCTTGGAAACCAACCAAGGGTGATGGTTTAACCTAGAATTGGATCTAAATTGTAAACCCTTAGATCTTGGTGGTTGGAGGACATGCATTTAATGAAGACATGGACTTGTAATGTGAGAAAGTGGTGTTTGTACAGTAACAGAGAAAACATTTACTTGTGACCAAATAATCCAATATTTAAGAATGGATCTTGGAAAAAGTTGGACTGCTAAGATTTGATTTGAGCAAATAACAAATCTTAAAACACTTAACTTCTTCTCCATCTTCCTTCAAAACCGTGAGACACCTCAAGCAAGAACACAAAATGCTCTCTCCATTCTTCTTCTCAAGGCCATGAGTTTAAGGTGAGAGATCCAAAATTTTTCCCACAACACCCCCTAATATTTTTACATAAATCAACTCTTCTCATGTCCAATTACAACATATCCAAAAATTGGAGCAAAAGGAGGAGTTTTGCATGGTGAAGATTCAAGAGAGTCTCGAGTATCACCATTGAAGAAAGGTATGATTTCTTCAAACCACACTTTGAAATTTTTATGCAGAATCATTATCCTCAAACCTTAACACAACATATCTAAAATTTAAGCCAAAAAGAGATGCCTAACTTGGTGAACAATGAGGAGGCCGAGAGTTAGAAAAACCATGGGAGGAGAAAAAACTCCATTCTGCCCTATTTTCACTAGAGAATGCCCCTAAGATTTGAGATATCTTCCCGATCTAATCTGACCAAGTGCTAAACACAAGGGTTGTAGCTCTAGGTCTTATCTTTCCAACGAGATAAGAATCACCTAAATCCAATTTCTATACTAAACATTATAGTAATTCTTCTGAGACTATACAGAGTATTCCTCTGTTTTCAACCATAGATTAACAGAATTTTTAGTTACCAATTTCGATCCTCTTCTAGACATAATTAAGAAACACTCCAAACACTAGAGTTGTAGGTCTCTGTCTCATCTTTAACATATCCAAATTTTAGCTTAAATTAGAGTAGCATGCTAAAAGTTATAACACTTTCACTGAGACAAGACAGAGCATGAGTTTAGAACCAAATTGAGACAAAGTTTTGACTTTCTGAAATTTTGTGTTTAGAATTAGAGGAAATGCTCAAAATGAAAGTTGTAGTATTGTCTCTTATCTTTCATATGGGTCCAAAATTAATCAATTTGGAGTTATATGTTAGGAGATATGAGGAAACTACCGAAACCGTGCAAATTGAGTTATAAAAATCCGAATCAAACCAAAGATAAACTTTTATAAATTCATATAGTGAGAATCTGAAGATGAGTTAAACATAAAAAATGTAGGTAAATGTCTTAATTGTAAGTAGTAATTTGAATCACTCATTCTGAGTCATATAGAAAACGTTATAGGATTTTTCCTAAGACTACGCAAGTGTAAAAAATTTAGAGTTAGAAAATTTATGAATGTTTGAGCTTGAACCACTAAAGCAAATTTGTATTGAGTCCAAAATCTTAGTATTGGGCCCAAGTCCAACTAGAACTTTAAAGTCCAACAACCCAAATTCCATAATGAGAAATGTGGTCCAAAAATATCTAAAGCCAAAAAAAATTGTGAAAGTCTTGTAAAACAATAATGAATTTACACATATGTATATTTTTGCTTTAAGGGTACACTATTATTGTCACGCCCCGAACCGGGATCGTGATCAGCCGCCCGTTGTCCAGAATACCGGCTGTATTTTTATAAAAAATCAGGCAGAACCTTCCCATATTTCGGAGACCTCCCAAGTATAATTAATCCTGTATAAATTACAACCATTATGTAAAATAATCAAATGGTCATCCAGACCTCTTCAAAATCAACCAATCTCACAGCCAACATCCAGAATAATGCAATACTATAAAAATTAACCTAACCATAGACTTCTACTGCCATGCCCCTGTCAAAGGCATGGACAGCCACCAGTCACCCTTCCTGTGATTTAGAGGTGGCACCGAGCGATCCTAGAGTATACTTCTAAGACATAACACATTCCCAAGTACATACACAATGAGTAAGAGTTGTATCAATGCAATGTTATGCAATGACATGAGAGTTCCACAATTTAAATGTCCATGTTTATACAGTCATCCCAGAATTTACACAATGGTCGTCTATAGACCTCAGAATGCATATACATTACCAATACAAATTTTGCAGCAGAAATATATAATAACTCCTCAAGTCCAAACCAGATCTCCTAATGATACTAAGCGTCCCAAAAGTAACGTTCATTGTCAAATACTATCTCTAAAACAAGAAGGGAAATGAGAGGTGAGTACTCGAAGAAGAATACTCAGTGAGTGAGTGGGTCAATGCAATCGTCTAATTTGAAGTGTGAAACTGGAGTGTCAAAGTATAAGTATACAAATCATATTTCAAATTATCATACTTTTCATTTCAACAATATATCATTAGCACGTATTGTCAAGTCAAATATGCATCCAAAACACTGTCACTAAAATCATAGAGCTGCCAGCTGAAAATGTCCTGGCAGAGGTCTACCGCGACCTATGACAGGCGCACCGAGGGTGTTATATGAAAGTTTATTTAAAGTGCTCACTACCCCGGCGTTGGCGACGAACCTCGTCCAGGTACTAGACTTGGAGAGAGTATCCAAATCCTCTCCCTTTCGGGTTCAACCTGGTTAGTATCGTGTCGTTACTAAAAATCACGACAACTCGTGGGATACCCCAGGCCTAGGCATATCCGGACGCCACCAAAACGTCTCTCACGGTGTCCTTCGAGCTACGGAACAATAAATACCAAAACCCTCAAGGCCAAATCCAAAATCGTATCAAAATGTGCCGAAATCAGGTTCACAAACCAAATGCAACATATAGCATAAAATGGCACATTATACATTTCAATCACATGAATGCATAATTTTAATATTTCAACACAGTTTTTGGACACTCCATCAGTTCACAAAAATCAATTTCAAAACCTGTCAAAACATTTCAAGTACGTTACAAATCATACTCATTTATCAAATATGTTAAAACAGGGTTACACATTAAACAAAAGTATTGAAATAAATCGCACTCACCGATTTGGGGAGGATAGCGCACTCCCCAATAAAATCACAACACGTAGAAACAAAGCTCCACTCATTCGAATCACCAAGAAAGCCAACCTAATCAAATCATCACGATTTTCATTAAATTTTCGACTATTTTCAGGGTTTATCATTTTCCTTAAGTTCATACAAACCCTAAATTCTTCAATTTATAAATATACACCAATGTCATCAATTTCATTCCATTTTCAAGGTATCGAAGTCAATTTTCATAATATAGACGTATTTTAATTTCCTATATGCAGGAAAATTTATCATGAAAAGACTGCATCAATCCTTAAAGTCAAATCCCAAATTCTGAATGTTTTTAAGCATTCGTCAAATCAACTCTAAGAGAAGCTATTCGAATCAAGTCCGTACAATTTTCTCATCCAGAATAACTCAATTTGTATAAAATCCTATATTTGACCTAATTAATTTCATATAATGTCAAGCAATGCATTTCAATCTATTCTAACATTCATCCTAACATATGTAATACACTTTTACTCTAATTTACCCTAAATTCGTCCAAATAAATCGAGTGAGTTAGAAATCCTCACGTAGGGTTCCTCGGGTTGCAAATCTAGCTTTCGTTCGTCCGTCAGATTAATTTAAAACCTGTAATATTTTCAATTTTAAAACCACGTTAGCGATTAAATCAATTTCTAACACAAAACCATATCTAACATAGTCGTTACCTACAGTGAAGGATTTCTGCGAGAATGGCAGATAGCTCTCAAAGGAGAAAGCTGGTCGCGGGCTGGTGGGACGTCGCGGGTTCACGGGTCGGTGGGCTGGCCCATTGGTGGGCTTGCGGATCAGCAGGCCGCAGTAGGCTCACGAGCTGGGGCGCGCGGGCTGGTGTACTCACGGGCTAGGGCTCGTGCTCGCGAGCTAGAGCACTTATGGGTTTGAATTCGCGCTCGCGAGAGACTACAGTCGTGCGCTAAGGCACGCTTGCATGAGGGAGGTCACGTTGGGGGCGCGCTCGCGTAGGGTAGCTCGTGTAGGGGCACGCTGGCTCATGCAGGGGCACGTTGGCGCTCGTGCAGGGGCACGCGCACGTAGGGGCACGCGCGCGCAGGGGCGCGCTAGCGCTCGCTCTCGGGAGAGCACGCAGTCACGCGGGGGAGAGCGCACAGTCGCGGAAGGCGCTGCAGTTGGGGGAGGAGGAGCAACGACGGTTAGGGCGGAAGTGGGCGGAGAGAAAAACCGAGAGAAGGAAATAGAGAGAGAGAGCGGTGGCGATGGCCATTGGGTAGTGGCGGATCACGGTGGAGAGGTGCGAAACAGCCGCGGAAGAGGGCGTCGGCCGCAGGAGGTGAAGGGTCGGGGAGAGAGAGAGAAAAAGAGAGAGACGGAGAGAGAGAGACAGATTAGGGCTTTTAGCCCTAATCTGACAGGGGGAGGGAGTGCCGCGTTTCCGGCCAAAACGCGGCGTTTCCTCCTTCTCTCTCTTCTCTTTTTTTTTTTAAATATATATTTCAAAACCAATACATTGTTCGGGCACCGAGTGTCGGTGTTACATTTTCTAACCCCCTAAAAATAAGTTTCGTTCTCGAAACTAAAAGAATGATAAGAGATACCTCTACTGGGGGTGTTGTCTCCTCATAGTCTCCTCGGGCTCCCAGGTCTCTTCCTCGACCTGATCACTGTGCCATAGCACTCGGACAAGAGATACCTCCCTGTTTTGTAGCTGTCGGATCTACTGGTTAAGTATGACCACCGGCTGAACAGGTAGACTCAAGTCCTCTTGTACCTCTACTGGCGGAGGCTCCAAAATATGCGAAGGATCTGGGATGTACTTCCTCAACACTGATACATGGAAGACATCATGGATTCGAGATAATTCGTCTGGCAACTCTAGTCTGTATGCCACGCTCCCAACCCTACTGAGGATACGGAACGGGCCAATATACCTGGGGCTCAACTTGCCCCACTGCCGATATCGAATAAGTCCCTTCAAGGGAGAAATCCTCAAAAATACCATATCACCCACCTCAAATTCTAAAGGTCAGTGCCTCCGATCCGCATATGCCCTCTGTCTGTCTTGGACGGCTTTCAACCGCTCGCAGATCACCTTGACCTTTTCCTTAGTCTCCTCGACTAACTCAACACTAGTAAGGCGTCTTTCGCGTACCTCATCCCAGTACAACGGGGTGCGACACTTTTTGCCGTAAAGTGCCTCATAGAGTGGCATGTCGATACTGGCCTGATAACTATTATTATATGCAAACTCCACCAGCGGTAAATGCCTATCCCAATTATCTCGAAAATCCATAACACAAGTCCGAAACAAATCCTCGAGCGTCTGAATGGTCCTCTCCGACTGACCATCTGTCTGTGGGTGATATGCTGTACTAAAACTGAGCCGTGTGCCCAAAGCTTCCTGTAGCTTAAACCAAAATCGAGACTATGGACATAAGAACCCCATGCAGTTTGAGTTTTCATCAATATACAGACGTGTCAATGTCTCCAGTGGAGAGTCGCTGCGCATCGGGATGAAATGGGCGGACTTGGTGAGTCGATCGACTACTACCCAAATGGCATCATATCTGGCCTGAGTCCGCGGTAATCCCATAAAAAAGTCCATAGTCACATGTTTCCACTTCCATACGGGAATGGGAAGAGGCTGTAGTAAACCTGCTGGTCTTTGATGCTCAGCCTTCACCTGTTGACAGACTAAACATTTAACTACAAACTCCGCAATGTCCCTCTTCATACCTGGCCACCAATAGTTGTCCCGAATAGTTCGATACATCTTTGTACTACCTGGGTGTAAGGCATAGGCCGAGGAGTGTGCCTTTTCTAATATGGACCTGCAGAGATTCTCATCGGTGGGTACAGCCACTCTATCTCGATAAGTCAGAAGTCCATCGTTACGGACTCTGAAATCATCTATATCACCTCTGCGGGCTCTCTCAGCTCGGTATCAGTGCCCTGAATCTCCTTAATATGGTCAAATAGCGTCGACTTAACCTCAAATCTGGCTAGCAGAGTGCCCTGATCATTACTAGCAAATCTGACTCCCAAATCCCAGAGTTCCATCCGAACAAGTGAGATATATCGTATTATTCTCCTGAGACGATGAAGCTGATTTTCGGCTCAAGGCATCAGCAACCACATTGGCCTTACCCGGATGATAATCAATGACAAGATCATAATCTTTGAGGAGTTCCAACCATCTTCTCTGTCTCGGGTTAAGTTCTCGCTGGGTGAATAAATACTTCAGACTTTTATGATCAGTATACACCCGACAAGTCACCCCGTACAAGTAATGGTGCCATATCTTCAATGCAAAGACTATGGCAGCAAGCTCCAGATCGTGTGTCGGATAATTCACCTCATGTTTCTTCAAATGTCTAGAGGCATAGGCAATTACCTGACCATTTTACATCAAAACACAACCCAATCCCTGTCGGCTAGCATCACTATACACTGTATACTCTCGACTGCTGGTGGGAAGTGCCAAAATCGGAGCTGTAGTCAACCGTTGTTTGAAATCCTAAAAACTCGCCTCACAACGGTTATCTCATACAAACTTGGCACCTTTTCGCGTCAATCTACACAATGGAGCAGCTATCCAGGAAAACCCCTCAACAAATCTGCGGTAATACCCGGCTAGACCAAGAAAACTCCTGATCTTAGTCACTGTCTGTGGCTGCTCCCATCTCTTAATGGCATCGACCTTCTGCGGATCGATAAAAATTTCTTCCGCAGAAACGACATGCCCCAAAAATCCAACCCGTCTTAGCCAAAATTCACATTTTGTGAATTTGGCATACAGCTGCCCATCACGGAGGATCTGTAAAGCGGTGCGAAGGTGCTGAACATGATCCTTGTCACTCCGCGAATACACCAGTATATCATCTATGAAGACTATGACAAGCTGGACCAGATAGTCGTGAAAGACTCTGTTCATCAAGTCCATGAATGCAGCGGGGGCATTAGTCAGTCCAAATGGCATGACTAGAAATTCGTAGTGCACGTATCGAGTACGGAAAGCTATCTTTGGCACATCTTGATTCCTAATCCGCAACTGATGATATCCTGATCGAAAATCAATCTTCGAGAAAACTTGGGCACCTTGCAATTGATCAAATAAATCATCTATACAAGGCAGCGGATATCTGTTCTTCACAGTCACCCGATTAAGCTGCCTGTAATCCACACACAATCTCAGTGAACCGTCCTTCTTCTTTACAAACAGCACTGAAGCACCCCAGGGGGACGTGCTAGGACGGATAAACCCCTTATCCAGCAACTCCTGTAGCTAGACCTTGAGCTCTCTCAGCTCAGCCGGCGCCATCCTGCATGGCGGCATAGAGATAGGGGTAGTCCCCAGAGTTAAATCGATCTCAAAGTCAAACTCTCAAATCGGGGGTAATCCTAATAGCTCCTCGAGGAAAACATCAGGAAAGTCCTGTACCACTGGAACATACTCCAGTCTCGGTCCCTGAGTAGTAATGTCTATGATGTGAGCCAGGTAAGCCGCATACCCACGGTGAATCATGAGTCTGGCCTCCAAAACTGAAATGACACAACGAGGTAAAACCCGCCTCTCACCCTTAAAAATCAACACTAGTTGATCGGGTTTTCGAAACTCCACCTGCTTCTTAAAGCAATCAACTGAAACCCGATGCATATGTAGCCAATCCATCCCCAAGATGGCATCAAAATCAGTCATGGCAAGAGGAATTAGATCTGCCTTCAGCACTGTATCCCCAACTTTGATCTCACATTCTCTATACACTGTGCTGCGCAAAATCTGTTCACCCAAAGGAGTGATGACCAATATCTCCTCGTCCAAAGGTGAGAGTGGTCTGTCAGAGAGTCGGGAGAATTTATCGCTCACATACGAATAGTTAGACCCCGTGTCAATAAGGATACGAGTATCGATTCCGAAAATAGGTGGAGTACCTATCATTGAACACAATTACACATAGACTCAGAATAAAACCAGATTTGATATATATATATATATATATATATGTCAAAATAATTGAGCCTCTAAGGCTTTTACAACCTCAGTATACAAAGATGTCAGAGAGGTATCATGTCGATAAAAGGTACACAACATAAATACCTATACAACTATCATGATACCATGCTGACATCCCCAAAAGAAGTGAAAATACGAATAGAGATCTTATTCTACAGGATCAGAAGGAGGAATACCTGTGATGATGTCGGGGTTCGCCTGAGCGTCCTCCTGCGTCATGGCATAAACCCGGACCTGAGCCCTAGGCTGCTGTCGTGTCTGGGTCTGTACTGTGTTGCTCCCGGTGGTCACCCTGGGAGTAGAAGATGCTGGCCGAGCAAGCTGCCCCTGCTATCCCATACGAGTACTAGTGCGGTACTGTGAACTCTGTCCTCCGAGTCCCAACTCAGGGTAAAAACTCCTAATATGCCCCGGCTTCCCACAGTGAAAGCAAATGACCGTCACTGAATAAGCTCCTATCGGATGGGACCTGATGTGATTATCAAGACTGCAAGAAATTTACAACATTCAACTCAAGTTCCAGTTGGGTCAGTAACAAAAGTTCGAGTTAAAAGGTCCAAAGAAGTACTGAATAACTTAATTCAGAGGATTTTACAATAAGAAATTGGAGCCCAAATGAATGAAGAACCAAAAGGGGCCTCAATTATGCTCATGCAAGCCCAGTTGGAAGAATAAAAGGCCCAAAACTATCCAAGACCAAGGGAGGACGAAAATAAAGAAAAATAGCAGCAAGACTTGGTCAAAGTAGTTTGATTTATTTAGTTTCCTAATTTTTATTTTTTGTAACTTATGTTTAGTTTCCTAATTTTTTATTGTTTAGAGAGTTACTAAATTTTTAGTTGCCAATTATGTTTTTACCTTTAGGCTATAAATAGGTTATTATACATTGTGTAAAAAAAACAACACTTTAGAGAGAATTAATAAATTGTGAGGATTCTTCACACAGGTCTTGTTCTTTTGAGAACTTTGAACTTATTCAAGATATGAGTCTTGTTTAGTTCTTTGACTTATCAATCTAGGTTTCGAACCATCTAGATTGTGGCGTCATTCATTCCATCTTTATACCAAATTTCTTGATTTAGTGAGAAACGGGTCTAAGGTCATATACCTTAGGTTCTTCCTCCTTTAGGGCAAGGGTTGAGGTCTTTAATTCCACCGGTTCAAATAATTCGTTGGAACGATTTTTGGGCTAAATTAACTTGTTCGTGGGTTCTAGGGTTTTTATACCCAACGGGTTCACATCAGGACCTATTGCACCTGTGGCAATAAGGATGCTGCTGAGTGGTATACTATGCAGGGTGAGTCGGAGCGGGCTGTCTGAACCCCTGGGAGTACTATCCCTGTCCTAGCTCAGGAAATCCAGATCTTAATCCGCCTCTGTGTAAACTGGATCCTCTGCCCCTTTTTGGAGTTCTATGCAAAATGAGACTTTTCTTTCTTTCTTTTCTGCTCTCTGCTCTCTCTGCTCTCTCTGCTCTCTCTCTGCCTAACCTCTGCACAGACCAAAGCCTCTGCACGGTGAGCAAAGTCTATTACCTCGGCCAGTGTAAATTGTGAGGTAACAGTTATATACCTCTTTATGCTGAGGCTAAGACCGTTCTCGAATTTGAAGCGCAAATACTGAGGTATGGCCAGATCTGGTACGAATGCGACAAGTCTCCGCATGTTTGCCTCATACTCCGAGACAGATCTGGCCCCTGTGTAAGCCGTCCCAACTTTGACCTCATCCTGTCTTGCCGGTAGAGTGGAAAGAATCTGCGGTCAAACTCCTGAAGGAAGTCGTCCCACCACAATGGCTCTATCGCCTCCTCAGTAAGGGCCTCCCACCATAAGAAGGCCTCTCCTTCTAATAATCGTTGTGTCACTTTCAGGCAAAGCTCCTCTCTAATCCCCAAATCGATCAAAATCCTGCGGGTGCGGCTGATCCAATGCTTGGCTGCCGTAACATCACCAAGCCCCGTGAAATCAGTACACCCCAGCTGACAGGCCTCCTTAACCAACTGAGTCAACTCATGTACCCGTCTAAGAGTAGCCGATATAGTCTCACTCGGCTTTGACAAGATAGAAGGATCGGCCACTGGCGGTGGTACCGGTGCCAAAGGAACTGGCGCTGCTGTAGGTACAGACGCCGCTGTAGGAGGTGGTGGGGGCAGAATCTGGACCCCATGCGAAGCGTACCACTCGTACACCTGTCGAAAGACGTCGAGTGTGGGTATGGGAATCTCAACCTGAGCAGCTGGCTGAGTAGGTACCGGTGGTGGCACGCGAGTCGAGGAACGATCCTCCGGCTAGTCTAATTCCTTTGGTGGGGAGAAACGGGTGATCCGTCGGATCGTCAGCAAAAGAAGGATCCTTATTACCTATCGTTCAAAGAATAGGCATGGTTCAAGAAATTTGGGCGAGTCATATTTTGACTACCTTCACAAAGAATGGAATTCTTAGTTCAATAGGGAAAAATATAGCATGTTAGGTTAGATACAACCATATCCAACCCCCTAAAATAGATAAACTCATATACCTATAACCATGCACTGGAACTTCATGACTGTATGAAACTCTCATGCATTGTGGACTTCTAAATCATACTTGGGAATATTTTCAAAATTATTTTATAAAACACAGCTCTCAACCTAAAGCAGGCTCTGATACCAATCCAACTGTCACGTCCCGGACCGGGATCGTGATCAGCCGCCCGTTGTCTTGAATGCCGGTTGTATTTTTATAAAAAATCGGACAAAATCTCCCCATATTTCGGAGGTCTCCCAAGTATAATTAATTCTGTATAAATCACAACCATTCTGTAAAATAATCAAATGATCATCCCGCCCTCTCTAAAATCAACCAATCCCACAGCCAACATCCAGAATAACACAAAACTATAAAAAATAACCTAACCGTAGACCTCTACTGCCATGCCCCCGTCAAAGGCATGGACAGCTGCCAGTCGCCCCTCCTGTGATTTAGAAGTGACACCGAGCGATGCTAGAGTACACTTCTAAGACATAACACATTCCCAAGTACATACACAATGAGCAAGAATTGCCTCAATGCAATGTTATGCAATGACATCAGAGTTCCACAATTTAAATGTCCATATTTATACAGTCATCCCAGAATTTACACAATGGTCGTCTATAGATCTCAGAATGCATATACATTACCGATACCAATTTTGCAGTAGAAATATATAACGACTACTCAAATTCAAACCAGATCTCCCAATAATACTGAGCGTTTGCTTCTTGTCAAATACTATCTCTGAAACAAGAAGGGAAATGAGGGGTGAGTACTCGGGGAAGAATACTCAGTGAGTGAGTGGATCAATGCAATCGTCTAATTTGAATTGTGAAACTGGAGTGTCAAAGTATAAGTATACAAATCATATTTCAAATCATCATGCTTTTGGGTTGGTGGGCTGGCCCACTGGTGGGCTCGCGGGTCAGCAGGCTGCAGTGGGATCTCGAGCTGGGGCGCGCGGGCTGGCGCGCTCACGGGCTAGGGCTCGCGTTCGCAAGTTGGAGTGCTTGTGGGTTGGAGTGCGCGCTTGCGAGAGACTGCAGTCGTGCGCTGAGGCACGCTCGCGCGAGGGAGGTCGCGCTGGGGGCGCGCTCGAGTAGGGTAGCTCATGCAGGGGTACGCTGGCTCATACTGGGGCATGCTGGCTCGTGCAGGGGCATGCTGGCTCTCGTGCAGGGGCACGCTGGCACTCACGCAGAGGGTCGCGCAGGGGGCGCTCGCGCTCGAGCGAGGGAAAGCGCACAGTCACGCAAGGGAGAGTGCACAGTCTCGGAAGGCGCTGCAGTCAGGGGAGGAAGGAGTAGCGGCGGTTAGGGCAGAAGTGGGCGGCGTTGGCTGAAGAAAGCGCGGCCGCGGAAGACGAAGAGGTGGGGATAGAGAGAGAGAGACGAAGAATCGGAGAGAAAAACCGAGAGAAGGAAATAAAGAGAGAGAGCAGTGGTGATGGCCGTTGGGTAGTGGCGGATCACAGCGGAGAGGCGCGAAACAGCCGCGGAGGAGGGCGGCGGCCGCGGGAGGTGAAAAGTTGGGGAGAGAGAAAGAGAAAGAGAGAGATAGGGAGAGAGAGAGACAGATTAGGGCTTTTAGCCCTAATCTGACAAGGGGTGAGGGAGTGCCGCGTTTTGGGCCGAAACGCGACGTTTCCTCCTTCTTCTCTCTCTTCTCTTTTTTTTTAAATATATATTTCAAAACCAATACATTGTTCTGGCACCGAGTGTCGGTGTTACAATTATTCTACAGACGAGGGATGACTTGGTAGAGCTTGAGATTAATAGGGGAGTGGTGTACCCTCCCCATATCTGTGAGTGGGATTTTGACACTGTGTTTTTGTTTTAACAAAAATCCATGTTTTATAACTTTTCAAATGACTTATTTAATGACATGTGTGAAAACATAATATTTGATTTATATTTTATAATGCTTATCTTTGTGATCATGGGAGTATCTCAAATGATTTGTTTAGATAATATGCATCAATGAATTTCATTGAAATGATATCATGCCACTTTTTGAGAAACTTGATATGATTTATATGCTTCCATTGCATTGACACATAAATTTGAAATGATTTAATTGAAATGTGTGGGCTGGATGCCTACTTATGATGTGATGAGGTTCTTGATGGAGTACCGTAGCTACGAAGGGCATTTGTAGAGGCACCAATTGAATCCAGATACGCTTCTGCAGGAGGTATCCCCAAACGTCATATGTATAGTTGCGGCCGGTTGAACCAAATCGGGGAGAACATGTGTGACGCCACTAACTAGCACCGAGCGGGATTCTATACATAGTTGATTATATATATGCGCATAAACACGGGCTAGCCAGTTGAACCGTAAGGGAAGGACGTGTGTGACGTCATTGTCTAGCACTTGGTGAGGCACGTGGCCTACATTAGAGTAGAGAGCTAAATGTGTTTATACTTGCATATAAAAAACCCCCAATGTGCCCCTCATTGGTCGTGGTAGACCCTTGTTGAGAATATTTTACTAGCAAACTCTAAATGATTTGGAAATGTAAATGGATGCATATGTTGAAATATTGATGTATGATACATTATCTCATGATTTATGGAAACGCCATGCTTGATTTATATTATCTTATGTTTTAAGAATGTACTTTGACACTCCGTGCTCACACCTACTATTGAGAATATAATGTCGATCTCCTCACTCACTGAGTATTTTCCCATAATACTCATCCCTCATTTTCCATGATAACAGACATATTTTCGGCATGGACATATATCAAGAGGCATGCGACACATTGGGTATACATTTGGAGACGCCGAGCCTCGATATGGTACTAGTCATTCTTCCGTGATGAACTTAGATAATGTAAAAACTAGAAGTCTATAAAATGACCATGTATTTAATTTATGGGATGACTGTAATTGTATTATGTAACTTGTAAATTTGAAATTTTCAAAATTTGTTGTATATTCATGAATTGAGGCAAAGTGTTGCATTTTACTTTCTTTTACTTGGGAAAATTTTACATTGAGGAAAAAAAAAGAGTTTTAAACAGGTTTTAAATAGGTGAAGATGTTAACCTTTGTTGCCTCGGTATGCGTATCATGTGATGGGTAGCATATGAAGTAACGGGCGACTGTTCACGGCCTTCGATTGTGGATCGGGGCGTGATAGTTCGGTCGATCCACAATCGAAGGCCGTGAACAATAGTATTGGTTGAGGGTCGACTTATTGTTAATTCTAAATAAGAAGTGTTGACTTGTTTTGATATAAGGTCGACATGAACTCTGAAGCTCCTATTTGTAAGGCATGCAATCGACATGATAGGTAGATCAATCTATTTTGAAGTTCATGTGGACCTATTTGATAGTGGAGTTGACATGATAGCTAATTTCCATTTTAACAGTGATAGCTAAGGTCAACATATATATTTTTTAAGTCAACACTAACCTATTCAAAAGGTTTGGGTCAAATTTTGTCTACTATCGACCAAAGTTTTTGTTGAGTCGACACTTGGATCCTAAGTCGACTTTATATCTTGTGTCAACCATTTTTAATAACTTTACTCAACCAATTTATGTCTTCATTCAACTTTCACAGGGATAAGTCAACATTTCTTAGTTGTCCATTGGTGAAAGTTGCTTATTTGAAAGTAGGTCAAGTTACTAAAGATTTTGAATTCGACATATTTAGGGTGTTAGGTCGATACCTCCCTATTCTTCTCTCATCATGTCAACATGCTATGTTTAAATTTGTTGACAGATAATCATAAGCTGACATCTTGATGCAGTAGGTTCAAGAAGTATGTTTGCTCAGCCTTTGATTCAATAGGTCAACTCAGAGTGTATAAATTAGTCAACTTGTATCTCATGGGTCGACATCTTGTCGAGTAGTTTGACTTGTATAACTAATTTTATAACCTAGGCTATAGTCTTAAGGCATTTAGGTTGACATCTGTTTCAATGAGTTGACAGTTAGTTCTATCGGTTGACCTTTATTTTCCAATGGGTCGACTTGTTTGGTTTCATTATTTAGTCTCTGAAAGCAACATGTCTTGGGTCGACATACTCCTATGCTAGGTCGACTTGTCTTTTTTTTGCAAATTCTTCAATTCATGTTTACTTGTGCTCAACTTCATTCATCACCAAAATCCTAATTTTGTCAACAGTAAGATTGGAAACTATAAAGATACTATGTGCTTTTACTTGTTTTATGAATTTCAAATTATACCAAATGGATTATTGGAGTGTTTCTTGAATGATATAATTAATGAGATAGTGTATATAGAACAACCTCTTGAATTCGAATATTTAAAGCGTCTAGACAATGTGTACAAACCATTCAAGGCTTTGTATGATATGAAGCAAACTCTGAGAGCTTGGCATGTGAGGTTTAGCAACTTTCTGATAGAAAATAAATTTGGGTAAGGCAGAATTGATACAATCTTGTTTATTAAGAGGAAAGAGAAAGAAATATCGATAGTGTAAATTTATGTCGATGACATAGTATTTGAAATTACATATGAAAACCTTTATAAAAAATTTGCTAGTCCATGCATACTGATTTGAGATGGGCATGATAGGAGAGTTGAATTACTTTTTAGGAATATAGATTAAGCAAATTAAGAAGAGAATATTCATTAGCCAATCCAAATTTACAAATGAATTAATTTAGAAATTTGGATTAGGAGAAGTAAATGCAAATCCTATGAACACTATAGTTAAGCTAGATGATGATGAAAATGAAAAATCGTGTGCTCTAAATTGTATAAGAGTATGATACGTTCATTGTTATATCTGATTGTATCAAGATCAAACATTCTTTATAATATGTACTTATGTGCTACATTTCAATCAAATTTTAAGGAGTCGCTCATGGCAGCAGTGACAAGGATCTTTAGATATCTACAAAATATATGCAACTTAGGTCTCTAGTATGATAGGAGTTCATCTTTCCAGTTGCATGGATATTTTGATACTGATTTTGTTCGATGCAAATTAGATAGGAAAAATACAAGTAGCATATATCAATACTATGGGAGTATGTTAGTGTCCTGATTTTCTAAGAAACAAAACAATGTTGGCACCTCGACCACTGAAATTGAGTATATAGCAGCTGATTAGTATTATGCTCAGATACTTTGGATTATGCATAAGTTGAAAGATTATGGATTAAAGTTAGAATATATTCCTATTAAGTGTGATAATACTAGTGTAATAAATGTACCAAAAAAATCCAGTCCACTATTTTAAGACAAAACACATTGAAATAAGATATTATTTCATTAGAGATCATATACTGAAAAAATATATCATTTTTGAATACATTAAAACTGAAAAATAAATCGTGCATATATTCACCTAACCCCTAGATAAAAATAAGTTTTATAATTTGAGTAGAAAATTAGGGATGATAAATTTTGAAGAAAGTTCATTGCTTAATTGATTTGATGCGTGTGTGTAATGATTTTTGCTTATCCATACATGATTTTGAAATTCTAAGAATAACAAGTAAACTTGTTTAAACTGCGAGTCAACTTGTCTTCAAATAGATGACATTAGTTTCACCATCTTTGTTTTTGTTTTCAAATTTTTATTTTATTTTATTTTATTATTTTTTCTTTCTCCTCTCTTTTATATCAGCCTCTTAAATGGCTGACTCCAAAATTTGAGATTAAAACTCAATTTGTTAATTTTTTTGTTGTTTATACTTCATATTTTCTAGTTACATAATATTTTGCATTGGTAAGTTGAGGTGTTAATTAAGATAGTGAGAATTATAGTGAAAATTGTTGAAAATAGATTTATACTAAAAAAAAATAAATCAAATAAATTTTTCCTAGCTATTTTTTCATTAAATCATTTTTTGATGAATTTATTTCCTCTCTTTGTGTCTGTTCATCACGTTTTCTTTCTAGTTGTTCGATTTTCTCATTCTTTCTGCTTGATTGTTGACTTAATGCCCCTCTCTCTTTATTTTTCTTTTTATCTCCATCACATTCTTTATTGTCTCTTTCAACCGATACGCATTGTTAGTAGCTCCCATAGAGATCCAAATCTAGCCTTTCAAAAAATCCACCGGTGAGACCTTAAATATATGAGATTTAGTAAAATATAGGGTAATCCGTTGAAAAAGTAGATGCAAATTATCTACAAAAGTATAAGTATTACGAGTTTAATTGAGAAGATAACTTTAAGTAATATATGTAATAAATTGCACTTAACAATTTCTTAGTCTAGGGCCAAGTTCTAGGGCATTTTAAATAAATCTCTAAGTATATTTGTACAAAAATATCAAATTTTTTAAAATTTGGTCCGGTCAAAATCACTGCATGGACATCGTGCTCATGCCGCGCCCATGTCGGCCCATTGCCCGGCGCCCATGCGCACAAAGCCTATGTCCCTGCATGGTAGAAATAACTTAGTTCTTTGCACACAGCTCCAAATTAAGCGACATTTTGATATGTTATAGGAAATGTCAGGCCCTATAACTTTTATGTTATACATTTTCTCAAAATCTCATCACAAAATTTTCGAAAATACTCATTTTGTTTCTGTCGCATTCTATATTTAGATTTTGTCCTATTTTTGTGCAGAAACCATAACTTTCACCCTACTCATCCAAACTTAATGAAATTTAAACATATTATACCTAAAACATAAATCTACAACTTTCATGTTTTGAGTTTTACTCAATTATGCCGAGAAAGGGGTTGAAATAATTCATGATCAGAACTGTCAGGTTTCAATTGGAAACAAGGTTTCTGTCAAAACCTCTTTAGGAAAAAGGGTATAACTTTTGATTTCCTCGTGCGAATTGGCTGAACGTTTTACATGTTGTAGGCAAGGGTGATACCTACAACTTTTATGTTTTGAGTTTCTCTAAAATAGGACTGGAAAAAGGTTATTTTTGCACACTGTTTTAATGTTCATAAACAGAACAACTTTCTATTGCGTTTCAGGAAAAGTGTCATAACTTTTGGCACAAGTATCTGATTAATGTGATTCTTATCTCGTTGGAAAGATAAAATCTAGATCTAAAATTTACTTAACTAGAGCATTCACTAATTTAGACTGTAAGATGCATCAAAACAAAGGTAAAGTCATGGACTGAAATAAAAATTAAAATGGGACAGAATAAAATTTCTTACCTCAACTTTCTTGGTCTTCCTCTCTTCTCACCTTGTTCTCACGGTTTGGGAAGAATGAACAAGCATTCTATGGTCATCTTCCTTTATGTTTGTGTTATTAACTCACTACCCTAGGATCAAGTCTCAAATTTATTCTAAGCCATAGGATCATTTTGCCAATTTGCATGTGTTTTGATTGGTTTTCATATTCATGTGTTCTCATTGGCCCACCTTACCTTTCTCCTCTCAATTTGGGTCAACACTTGTCCTACTCATTCTCACACTTGTTTAATGTATTGTTTTAAAAGAATACACTTGTCACATTTTCTTTTAAATTTTTGTTAATTGCTAACAAGTGCTTTAACTTATAAAAAATACACAATAGACCCAAAATCTCATTTTAGACCTAATTAAATTTATTTAATGTGAAATTAAGGTTATTGAGTCTCTTTGAGTTAAACTGACCCAACCGGCAAATTTCTGGAGTCGTTTTATCAAAAAATTTCTTATTGAAAATTTATGAACGTAGTCATGAAAATATCATATATATATATATATATGAACTAAAGTACACCATAGGATATACCGAGGGTCGATGTTACATTTTCCTAACCCCCTAAAAACAAGTTTCGTCCCCGAAATTAAAAGAAAACCATGCAAGAAAATGAAAACTACACAGTGAACAACTGAGGGTACTGTCCCCTCATAATCTCCTCCAGCTCCCAGGTCTCCTCTTCGACCTGGTCGCTCCGCCACAAAACACGAACTAACGGGACTTCCTTGCTCTGAGTCTCCTAATCTGGCAGTCAAGAATGGCCACGGGCTGAACAGGTAAGCTCAAATCCTCCCGTAGCTCAACTGGTGGGGGCTCTAGCATATGTGAAGGATCGGACATATACTTCCTAAGTATTGAGACATGGAAGACGTCATGTATGCATGATAACTACTCGGGCAGCTCCAATCTATACGCCACACTCCCGATCCTCTCAAGGATATGGAATGGCCCAACATACCTGGGGCTCAACTTGCCCCGCTGCCTAAACTGAATCACCCCTTTCCAGGACGAGATCCGCAAAAATACCATGTCTCCAACCTCGAACTCAAGAGGTCTCCGCCTCCAATCTGTATACATCTTCTGCCGATCCTGGGCAACCTTCATCTTCTCGCGGATGATCCTCACCGTCTCCTTCATCTCCTCAACAAGCTCAACGCTGTTGAGTCGCCTCTCACCTACCTCGTCCCAACACAGAGAAGTCCTGCATCTCCTCCCATACAAAGCCTCATATGGCGGCATTCCAATGCTCGCCTGGTAGCTGTTGTTATAAGTAAACTCCACTAAGGGCAAATGTCGATCCCAACTACCATGAAAATCTATCACACAGGCTCTCAACATATCCTCGAGCGTCTGTATGGTCCTCTCCGAATGTCCATCAGTCTGAGAATGATAAGCTATGCTGAAATTCAGTCTAATGCCCAACGTCTCCTGCAACCGGGGCCAAAACCAAGACGTGAACTTGAGGTCTCGGTCTGAAACAATTGACACGGGTATCCTGTGCAATCGGACAATGGTGTCAATGTAGAGGCGTGCCAATGCCTCCAATGAATGATCACCGCGGATGGGGATAAAATGTGCAGATTTGGTAAGTCGATCGACAATCACACAAATCACATCGTGCTGTACAGAAGTCCGCAGCAATCTCATCACGAAGTCCATAGTAATATGCTCTCATTTCCACTCAGGAATAGGAAGAGACTGTAACTTGACTGCTGGTTTCTGATGCTCGGCCTTCACCTGCTGACATACCAAGCATCGAGCTACAAACTCTGCTATCTCTGGCTTTATACCCGACCACCAATAGCTACCTCTGATAGTTTGGTACATCTTTGTACCCCCGGGATACATAGTATATGTTGAGGAATGAACCTCCTCAAGGATAGCTCGCCGAAGATCAGTATCGGCTGGGATGCACACTCTGTCTCGAAATATCACGAGTCCATCATCACGGACTCGAAAGTCTCTGCCCTCTCCACTGCAGATCCTGTCATGAATACCTCGGAGTTCCTCATCAGATCCCTGAAGCTCCCTAATGCGATCGAGTAACATCGGCCGCACCTCGAACCTAGTTAGCAGTGCTCCCTGACTGTCGCTAGCCAAACTGACTCCTAAAGCACGGAGTCCCACCAAATAAGAGACATACGCACTCTTTGCTGTCTGAGAAGGAGCTGAAGACGACTTCCAGTTCAAGGCATCTGCCACAACGTTCGCCTTGCTTGGGTGATAATCAATAATCAAATCATAGTCCTTCAGTAACACTAATCATCGCCTCTGCCTGAGGTTCAACTCCCTCTGAGAGAACAAGTATTTCAAGCTCTTGTGATCAGTGAAAACCCTGCAGGTTACTCCATACAGATAATGACGTTATATCTTTACTGCGAAAACTATGGCTGCCAACTCCAAATCATGAGTAGGGTAGTTCAACTCATGCTTCTTCAACTGTCGAGAAGCATAAGCAATCACTCGACCATCCTACATCAAAACACAGCCCAATCCCTACCTGCTAGCATCGCTGTACACAACGTACTCTCGGCTGCTAGTGGGGAGACCTAAAATTGGTGCCGATATCAGTCATCGTTTGAGTTCCTGAAAGCTTGCCTCACAGTGATCATCCCAAATGAACTTGATGTCATTCCACGTCAATCTAGAAAGTGGAGCAGCGATCCGTAAGAATCCTTCTACGAATCACCGATAATACCCTGCTAGACCAAGGGAGCTCCGAACCTCAGTCACTGTCTGTGGCTGCTCCTACCTCAGTATGGCCTCAACTTTCTGCGGATCAACATAAATACCCTCTGCAGAAACAATATGGCCAAGAAAACCAATCTGCCTCAGCCAAAATTCGCACTTAGTAAATTTGGCATACAATTGTCGCTCACGGAGAATCTACAAGACTGCCCTAAGGTGCTGCGCATGCTTCTCATCGCTCCGCGAGTATACAAGGATGTCATCAATAAATACAATGACGAATCGATCCAGAAAGTCATGGAAGACCCGCTTCATCAAATCCATAAAAGCAGCTGGTGCGTTGGTTAGCCCAAACGGCATAACCAAGAACTCGTAGTGTCTATAGCGGGCGCGGAATGCGGTCTTGGGCACATCCTCAGCCCTGATTCACAACTGATGATAACCAGATTGAAGGTTGATCTTCGAGAACACCTTCGCTCCTTGAAGATGATCAAATAGGTCATCAATACATGACAGTGGATATCAATTCTTGATGGTAACCTTGTTTAGCTGTCGGTAATCTACGCATAACCGTAGAGTCCCGTCCTTGTTCTTCACGAACAACATCGGAGCACCCCAAGGCGAAGTGCTCAGACGGATAAAACCCTTGTCCAGCAACTCCTGCAACTTGACCTTGAGCTCTCTAAGCTCAGTTGGTGCCATTATGTATGGCGGAATAGATATAGGAGTTGTCCCTGGAGCTAGATCAATCTTGAAATCAAACTCTCGAACTGGTAGAAGTCCGAGTAGCTCCTCGGGAAATACATCTGGGAACTCCTACACCACTGGGACCTCCTCAAGCTTCGACCCCTCCACAGTGGTGTCAATAACATGAGCCAGGTATGCCGTGCACCCTCTACGTTCAATCGCCTGGCCTTCATCACCGATACAACATAGCGAGGTAACGCTCGCCTCTCGTCTAGGAACCTCAACAACGGCCCCTTAGGTCTCTGAAACTCTACTTCTTGGGTGAAACAATCCACTGAAGTTCTATGCGTACTCAGCCAATCCATCCCCAGGATGGCATCGAAGTCCGTCATCTCGAATGGAATCAAATCTATCTCAAGTACTACATCTCTGACTATGACCTCGCTCCCTCTGTAGACAGAATCTCTAAGTATCTGCTTACCGAAAGGAGTGATGACCAATATCTCCTCATCAAGTGACGACAAAGGCCTACCCAACCAGTGGGCAAAAGACGCTCTCACATAAGAATAGTTCGATCCGGTGTCAATAAGGACCCGAGCGTCGACTCTCCGTATTTTCAAAACTCTTAATGTGAGAAAATAAAAAGATCAGTTGATAAATATAGAAGAAAATACATGCCTACATATATATGCATATCAAAATGTATGAACAAACCAACATAGTTAAGCCTCTAAGGCTTCAATTAGCGATGGTTCTCAAAAGAAAGTATATGGAAAATCTCTAAACATGGGGATTAGTGGGAGGAATACCAATAATCACGTCAGGATTAGCTTAAACGTCCTCCTGTGTCATCGCGTATATATGGGCCTGTGTCCTCTGTTGCTGTCGGGATGGTCCTGCACCGTGTTGCTCCCAGCTGTTGTCCGTGGAGCGGTGTGACTCGAGTGCGCAGGCATTCCCTGCTGTCCTCCTCGGGGAACACTTGAGTGTCCTAAATCTGTCTGACCTCCAAATCCCAACTCAAGGCAGGCGCTCCTGATGTGCCCTGACTTCCCACACCGGAAGTATGTAACAGGTACCCTACACTCTACACTCTCCAAAAGGGTGGTGTCTACTACATCGGCAGCAAAAGGGGTGCCGCTGAGCTGAAGTCTGAGTAGTGGCACTAGGGGCTGATACTCTAAACCCTGATATCGTGATCCCTGCCCAGAATATGCATGTCTCGATTCAGAAGGGCCTCCCTGATATCCTGAAGTCCTGCCTTTCTTCGAGCCTTGGTCCATAGAAAACCCATGCCTCTTTTTCCCCTGCTCTCTGCTTTCCTGCTGCTTGCCCTCGGCATGGACAATCTCCTCTACCCGGTGTGCCGAGTCCACTATCTCCGCAAAGGAGAGACTAGGAGTCACAGTCATGTACCTCATGATGTTCAAGTTGAGGCTGTCCTCAAACTTGAACCGTAGTTGCTTTAGCGTCGCCAGGTCTAGAACAAAAGCAGCTAGCCTCCGTAACTCGGCCTCGTACTCCTTGACCGACCTCGTACCCTACCGCAAGTGCAAAAATTCCGCCCTCTTGCGGTCTTGTTGGTACTCAGAAAAATACATGTGATCAAACTCCCACAGGAAATCCTCCTATCGTAGGGGCTCGGTAGCATCGTCACAAATTGCCTCCCACCAAGTGAGGCCGTCACCATCCAAGAGTCTCACTGCTACCCGAATCCGATAGTCCTTGCTCAACCCAGATCAGTCAAAATTCTGTGGGTGCAGTTGATCCAGTGCTTCGCTGCTGTGGGATCACCGGCTCCCGCGAACTCCATGCATCCTAACTGCTTTGCCTCCTTCACCAACCGGGTGAGCTCGTGAATATGTCTCAAGGTGGAGGAGGTAGTGTCACTAGGTCCTAAAACAGTGGATGGACCAACTACCGGTGGATTCTCCGGTACAACTGGAGGTGGTACGGTCGTAGGGGTTGGTGCGACCATCGGTGGTGGTGGCATCTGAACACCATGTGCAGTATACCATTCAAACACCTGTCTATAGGCATCCAGTGGTGGTGGTGGTGGAGCTGCGGTTGTTGTAGCCAATGGAGTAGGTACTCGAGGAGGTGCGTGTGAAGAAGTCGCATTCTCTGGTGCTCCAGTAGGTTCGGTAGGTGCAAAACGTGTACCTCTCTTAGTCGTCATACTTCTGCGAGGAAATAAAATCCATTAGATAAAAGGGTAAGTTTTAGGGTTAATTGACCCCCTAAAATAAAGGAAACATCTAGTTTAGGAACCAATGGAAAAGATGTATTAGGTTAGATACGACCCGTATCTAACCCCCTAAAAATGGATGAACTCGTTTACCTATGACCATGTACCGAGACTTCATGACTGTATCGTAACTCTCACATGTATTGAGAACTTTCAAAACCAAGTTACTTGAGAATACTTTCAAAATCATTTCATAAGGCATAACTCTAAACCAAGAGCTCTAACACCAACCGAGTTGTCACGCCACGCCCCGACCCACCCCCAAGCCAAGCACGTGAGCAACCGCCGCGACATCTCAATGCATGGGCACAACCCTCCGAGACATCAAGGCATCGTAAAGCTAAAAACACATATGTCCAAATCAGTTTACAAAATCACATGAGTTCCCAAGTAATAAAAGTAAAATATCTTAATGTGTCTCAAATGCATAAATATGTAAACCCAAGATGAGAGTTACCATTTACATGCGCCAATAGTAATATGTAGTCATCCCCAAGCAAATAAGTACAATGGTCAAACTAAATACTCCAAAATAATATGATAACCTCAAATTGAATATAGCGGAAGAAACGGGTAACCATACCCCAGCCCAGTCTCCAATATAAGTCCAACGAAACAAATCTCTACCATTCCCTCGATCCAAGACTATACCTATGAAAGGGAAAGTGAGGGGTGAGCATTTATGGGAGGATACTCAACAAATGAAGGGATAGATATCGTGCTATCAATATCAAGTGTGAACTTGGAGTGTCAGACATGTAATACAATATCAAGTGTGCGAAAATATCGTACAATTTTAACAAAACTCAAGACACATATCGAAAAATAACATATGCATCCATCCATGTATCAAGTCACATATATAGAGCCGGCCGAACAAACAACCCCGGCAATAGTCTACCTCGACCAAGGACGGACGCATTGGGGGTTTTCACAATGCAAATATCAAATAATGGCTCTCTACCCTAATGTTGGCCACATGCTACTCCAACTAACCTATAAATAATAATAACAATATATATATATATATATATATATATATCTTTAAATAGTCGGCCGTATATGATGCCTCGTCTAGTGCTAGACAGAGGTAAACTCACGTCCTCCCCGATGAGCGTCAGCCGGGGACAACCATACACATGATAATTTGGCGGATACCTCCGGCCGAAGCGTATCCGGACACAACGGGTGCCTCTATCAAATGTCCTTCGTAGCTACGGAATACTATAAGAAGCATATCACAATATCATCAAGTCGGTCGGGCACGTAGCCCCATGCATCACATCATCACGTTGACTGGGCATACAGCCCCATGCATCGTAACATAACGTCGGTCAGGCGTACAGCCCAAATAGTATATGTAAATCCGTTCAAAATCATGTGCCAATACAGTGTGAGCATTTAAAACATGTCAATATGTCAAAAAAGTGGTACAATATCCAGTTATCAAACTCATGGATGCGTATCAATAAAATCAGTAGTTGGGACACTCTAATGGTCACAAAAATATGTATATATACTTATCAAAATCCAAAAATTTAATTTTCACACATATAAAAATCATGTCATTTGAAAATTGGTAAAACATGATTTGTCAATCAATAGTAGATGTCAAAATCTCACTCACCATATGGGGGAGGGTAGATCGCTCCCCTCAATACCACTATAACAGCAAATGGAACTCTCTCGAATCAATCACCAATCACGTCACTACAATGATCATATATGCACACATATGTCATTATAGGAAAATATATGTAATAAATTACACTTAACAATTTTTTAGTTTAGGGCCAAATTTTAGGGTATTTTAAATAAATCCCTAAGTGTATTTGCACAAAAATTTCAAATTTTTCAAAATTTAGTCCGGTCAAAATCACTGCACGGACATCGTGCTCATGCCACGCCCATGCGGCGCCCATGTCGGCCCATTACCTGGCGCCCATGCGCACAAAGCCTATGTCCCTGCATGGTAGAAATGACTTAACTCTTTGTACACATCTCCAAATTAAGTGAAATTTTGATATGTTGTAGGAAATGTTAGACCCTATAACTTTCATATTATACATTTTCTCAAAATCTCATCATAGAATTACCGAAAATACTCATTTTGTTTCTATCACGTTCTATATTCAGATTCTGTCCTATTTTTGTGCAGAAACCATAACTTTCACCCTACTCATCCAAACTTAATGAAATTTAAGCATGTTATACTTAAAACATAAATTTACAACTTTTATGTTTTGAGTTTTACTCAATTATGCTGAGAAAGAGGTTGAAATAATTCATGATCAGAACTGTCAGCTTTCAATTGGAAACAAAGTTTATGTCAAAACGTTTTTAGGAAAAATGGTATAACTTTTGATTTTCCCATGCGAATTGTGCGAATTGTGCGAATTGGCTGAACGTTTTACATGTTGTAGGCAAGGGTGATACCTACAACTTTTATGTTTTGAGTTTCTCTAAAATAGGACTGGAAAAGGGTCATTTTTGCACACTGTTTTTATATTGCGAAACAGAACAACTTTCTGTCGCATTTCAGGAAAAGTGTCATAACTTTTGGCACAAGTATCAGATTAAGGTGGTTTTTATCTCGTTGGAAAGATAAGACTTAGATCTAAAATTTACTTAACTAGAGCATTTGCTAATTTAGACTGTAAGATGCATAAAAGCAAAGGTAAAGTCACGGACAGAAATAAAAATTAAAATGGGACAGAATAAAATTTCTTACCTCAACTTTCTTGGTCTTCCTCTCTTCTCACCTTGTTCTCACGGTTTGGGAAAAATGAACAAGCATTCTATGGTTATCTTCCTTTATGTTTGTGTTATTAACTCACCACCATAGGATCAAGTCTCAAATTTATTCTAAGCCATAGGATCATTTTGCCAATTTGCATGTGTTTTGATTGGTTTTCATGTGCATGTGTTCTCATTGGCCCACCTTACCTTTCTCCTCTCAATTTGGGTCAACACTTGTCGTCCTCACTCTCACACTTGTTTAATGTATTGTTTTAAAAGAATACATTTGTCACATTTTTTTTTAAGTTTTTTATAATTACTAACAAGTTCTTTAACTTATAAAAAATCTAATTTGACCCCCAAAAATTTTCATAATTACACACTAGACCCAAAATCTGATTTTAGATCTAATTAAATTTATTTAATGTGAAATTAAGGTTATTGAGTCTCTTTGAATCAAACAGACACAAATTTGCATTTTACCGGCAAATTTCTGGAGTCGTTTTATCGAAAAATTTCTTATTGAAAATTTATAAACGTAGTCGTGGAAATATCATATATATATATATCTGAATTGAAATATACCATAAAATATACCGAGAGTCGGTGTTACAAAAAGTATTTTGGAAAAGACTGTGAGTCTTTCTCATAGGGATTGGTCTATTAAGTTAGATGATATACTTTGGGCATATAGGACAGCATATAAGTCTCTAATTGGTATATTACCTTATCGTATGGTTTATGGTAAAGCATGTCATCTTCCTATTGAATTAGAGCATAAAGCATATTGGGCAATAAAATATTTTAACTTTGATTTGTCTTTTGCAAATACAGAAAGGAAGATGCGGTTGAATGAGCTAACTGAATGATGGAATGAGACGTGAATGCAAGGATTTAGAAGGAAAGAACTAAGGCATGATATGATGCAATGATTAAGAAAGAAGAGTTCGATGTTGGTAATAAAGTTTTATTATATAACTCTGGTTTGAGACTGTTTTTTAGGTTATTTATAAGGGATAACTACATTTAACCTCCTTAGTTTCATGAACATGTATAATCTTAACCCCGAAAGTTTCATAATTATGCATTGGTTGGGCAACTTGCTCGGTTTTGATTAAGTCAAGTTTAAGTTAATCCTTTTAATATATATATATATATTTTTTTTTTCTTAAATTTGGGCTATTCTTATTACCGGTATTTAGCTCCCCTTTAGAGTCAGGTTAGAATCAGCTATGTGGTAGGACTAAATCTAACTCAACTTTTTTTATTCTTTATTTTTTTATAAATCATTGATATTCGGTAATCATTTTGAATCTAACCAAATTCAATTCGAATCGGATTGGATCGTTAAGGGACGAATCTGTCCCGACATATGTTTTCATTATACAAAAGAATTGAATATAAGATTTTATTTAAAGGGTATCAAGTTCCGACCACTAGATCAACTAAATATTGATTATTCTTTAATAGCTTACTAGCCTATCTTTTGTTCACATTTAATCATAATAAGCCTATAACTAAAAGAAAAAAAAGAAAATGCTTGTCGCCTTAAATTAAAAATAATATGGACTCATATGAAAACATTGAAAATAAACTTAATTAAGTTTAAGTGAGATTTTAATTTAAAAATTATTAATATAATAATAATTTTAATCTTTTAGAAAAAATTAATTTATTTATAAAATTATATATTTCTTATTTAATTAGAAATATTATAAATAAAATAAAATAAAATAAAAATTGAGTCAAATTGGAATTAAATTGAAAAGGGGGTAATAAGCGAGGGTGTTTGATCTGTGATTGGATTGCTCTAGGCAGTATTGGTCAACGTCATTACTTCTTCAACATCAAAGTACCTAACATTGTTTAAAATTCAAACTTCAAATAACATTCCTCAAATTGATGTAGCCCACGCCCACGATATTAGAGTCATGTTAAAATTTTCAAATATAGTATTAGAATCATATTTAAATTTATTTTTAATATAGTATAGATCTCCTTTGTAAAAAAGGTTTTAAAATACAACCACTTACACATCTACATGATCTCTAGAAACCTCCGGATCCGTTCTGAAAAGTTGCTCTTCAATATAAGTTATAGTTAGAATCAAAACAAGTACTCATATGTCTGCATGTGTCTCTAAAAAACTTCTAGTCTATTCTGAAAAAATAAAACTGCTCTTCAATATAGGTCATAGTCAAACTCAAAATAAGCACTCGTGCTCCCACACGTCTCTAAAAGATCCCTAATCCATTTCAAAAAATTATGTTCTTCAGGGTTATAAAAACACGTTTTCAATTACGTGAACATACAACTATCGTGTATTTCAAAGTCAAATACATTTTATTATATCATGATACATAATATTTTTTAAATATTCCCAAAACATATGATATCTTCTAATATTGATTTGATTTTCGTACATAATATTTTCTAAATATTTTCAAAATAGATGATATCTTCTAACACTCTCATAACTTTCTTTATTTCTATTATTGTAATATTTATTTTCACATTTATAACAATAGACTTTATATATAAATCGAACAAATCATAAGAGCTCATTGAAATAATAGATTATTAAGGTTTATATTATTCTTATTATTGCTTTCATCTTTAACATGGTCTCAGAGTTATATAAAAATATTCTGATATAAATAAATTTTAAATTAAATATTTATATAAATATATTTTAATTAATTTATATTGTAAGTTTACTTGATTCTGATTATATAAATATATTTATATTATAAATCATATAAAATATGTCTACATAAACTGTTATCTAAAGATTTGATTTATTTAAATTAAAATTAAATAATTATGAAGAATGTTTACACTACAAGAATTCAGACTTTTCGCGACATTTATTTAATGCTTCTCAACGTTTTATAAGCATCACCAAACGAAGGGGCGATGAAAGGAAAAATGTTGGAACGGACATCTAGGAAAAAAATGTCCACGAAAAATGCTGACATCTTATGAAAAAAATGTGAAGAACCTTTTTTGACGTTTATGCACCAAACATTGTTAAAAGTAGAGCCTTCCGACGTAAAACCATTTTCCAATGTTTACTCCTTTAAATGTTGACAAAGGGTAGTCATTGTCGATGTTTAGCTTGTAAATGTGAGCAATGACTATCCACATTGTTGATGTTTGGTCAAAATCATTGGCAATGACGTGAGATTCACCAACGTTTGATAAGCAAACGTTGAGAAAGGCTTTAAACTTTCCCCACGTTTACTTCATCAAACGTCAAGAAAGGCCCTTTGTCAACAATTGCTCCTTCAAACGTCGGCAAAGTTTGTTTTCTTTCAACAAGTTTTACACAATTACAATTAGTCCCAAAAAACTAATGAAACAATAATTTCCATACTTCATTTCATAATTTCCGCTATCAGTACTTTGTCCATACACAATGTCAAATATCTATCAATAATACTCGAAACAACTATCAATCACAAATATAAACTATAACTCCGTGCATCCACCAACCACAAACATAATATATAACTCCAAATATCCAAGAAGTACAAACATAATCATTTCAACCACAAGTTTAAACATAATAATTAAAATATATCCATATCAATATCTTATTAAATAGATTACACACAATATTCTATCATGAAAATTAGTCTCAAGACATATGACCCCATTGTACAAATGGTGAGCCACCACCATCACTAGTCGCATTATCATCATCCAAGTGTGAACATATGTTTGTAGCAATGCACTTTTCTTCGCTATTTATTGTTCCCACAAAATATATTGAATTATTATCATATCATAATGATATAAAATAATATGACATTTCTCTAAATATATTATTAATCTTTCATACTTTGAATACCAACCAATTGGGGATACACGTGGCGTTCGAAATTCAAATTTAAAAATAATGAACAAAGAAGGAGCAAAAAAATTAGACTTTGGAATCGATGGAATATATATATACATGTCAAACATATATATGCATGATTAAATTTTTTAATAAATATACATGCCAAATATAGAAAATTGAGAAACATATAAGTATCCATTTCAAATTACAATAACTTTCGAACCAAAATATCAACATATAAATAACAAAAATTGGCTCGATCAAATTTTATCCTACTTTTAAATGTGACTAACAACAAAATACTAACTCGAATTTTATGCTAATTCTAATTCAATATAAATTTTGCTCTAATTCTAATTCTAATTCTAATTCTAATGTAATCCTAAGAAAAGTTAGTTTTGTCCTAATTTTACCCTAATGTGCCCGAATTTTGTCCCAATTTTTTGAAATTATTGGGCAGAAAATCATGTCTCAATACCAAAATTAATTTCCTAATACACTAACAATAACATCAACTAATCAAAATCGCAGAAAATGGAGGAAGAGAGAGAAGAGAACCTCCAACAAAGAAAGAGAGAGAAGATGCAACGGCAGCAATAGAAGCCTGCAAAAAGCACCTCTGACAGCGGCGGCAGGGTCAACAGCAACAGCATCAACTGCAATGCAATGAACCTGCGGCAGCCAGTAGCAAGGGAGAGACAGCAACTGTGAGCAAAGTAGGAGCGGATCGGTTGATAGGTGGTGGCAACAGCAATAGCAACAGCAACAGCAGGAAGGGCTCTGGGGTAGGGGATTTGAGAGAAAAACAACTGCAATGGAAGAGAGAAGAGAGTAGGGTTATAACAGAATTTGCCGACATTTACCCGACAATCATCGACAAGTAGAGGATACCGATGTTTTCACTTAAAAATGTTGACACTTCACAGAGAGCACGTGTTTTTGCGTCAAAACGTCACACTTTCCCTGCTCTCTCTCTCTAGTATCTCTCTCCCCCTCTCTACCTTTCGCCGATGTTTGTTGAGGAAATGTTGGCAATGTAAAAACAATTCCCACAGCTCATTTTTTGTGCCATTGTTTTGGAGCACTTAATGCTATTGACAACTTCCTCCTTGTCCTCTTTAACATCATCCATATTAAGTGGGAAAGAGTGAATTGATTGATAGATAAAAATATATATATTATTTGGTATTTATGTCTCCTCCTCAGATATATTCATCTGCAACAAGAAATTGCCTGGACCATTAAGTGTCAAGTCTGATATTCTGAGGGTGCTAGCTTAATTGAAAAATCCCCACCCTAATTGCTTCTTTAGTCAAGTAATTCCAATAAGAACACGTAGCAAGGACCCAGAATGTTTACCATGGCTATAGATGGGCATTAATGTCCATGAACAGTGAAAACCAGTCCCAATTCCCAGCACACTAGAGTTCTCCATCATAATCCATATTGGGGTTGATCAAACATCTTACACTGCCATCATCTCTCCCAGGATGCCTTGAGCCTTTTTCGCATCTAAATATACCTTTCCATCTCTCTCACCACTAGAAATGCTCTTTTACTTCCACACAATCTTGGGTCGTTAACCGTGGTGTGCATTATGGTTCCGTCCATACAACAATGCTAAGAAAAGATGATCTAGAGTTCTATCACCACTGGATGGAAGAAACGGTGCAAATGTCAAGGGAAAGATTCTCGTTGCTCTCTCATCCTATGGCAAATCATTGGTATTATTCTAAAGGGTTACAACCTAAATCACTGGAGTTATTCTAAAGGGTTACAACCTAAACCATGCCATGTACCCGAAAAGAATCATAGATATACAAATTAATCACCTTCAGGGCCCCTAGTTCTACAGGGGTACACATGACTGAATGGTAAATAAGGCCAAATATTATCCAAAGGAACATGCAAAGAAAATATATACACAGTCTCTCCATCATTTAATTTATGATAAATGGAAATCACCAACTGATCATCCCCTTCAAAAGCGAAGAAATTGGAAAGTGGCACATGATATGGACAGAGGCCAATAAAGAAGCAGATAAACTTATTACCCCCATCCATACATCTTCCTAAAAGCAAATCTGAGATCTGACAGCAAGTCATAGAAAGTATAAAATAAATTCAGAAAACAAAACTTCTGAATATTTTGCAGCCAATACAGGAGATTAATTGCTACAAGAACATGCAAGGAACAAGGAAAAGAGTGGAGAAAGGATGCAACATTTTTTTTTGAATCAGAAAATAGATATTATTGACAAAATCAAAACTACAAAATGGTGGGAACACCAAAAAAGTGCTCAACAACAAGAGCTACAGATCCAAAAAATTTACAAATGTCAACTACCTCTATGGAAGATTTGAAAGACAAAGTAAGACCAAAAATACAAGCACCAAAGAAAACTTTCAAAAAAATTAAGCAAGGGCCTCTCCACAATTTTAAAAATCCTCCTATTACACTCCCTCCAACTCAACCATGACACAACTAAAGGTAAAAAGGCATCGTAAGGACTCTTCTCTTTGTTGTATAGCAACACACTTCACTCGGAGCCCAAAATAGGGTATGAAATTCAAACAAAAAAAACATATTAAGGACGTGTTTACCATCCCCCCCCCCCAGGAGGTGGGTAAATATCACAACACCTACAACTACGGTAAAAGCCCCAGAAAATAATCAAGATAAAGCCTTTCACAATTCTAACCAACAAAAATTTTCAGAGACAAACCCCGACACTCTTCAAACCAAGTTCAAATCCACAAAAAAATAAGAAGCAAGAACCTGATCTCTCTTCTTCCACTATCCATATCACGGATCAAAGGTTTTGTGCAAATGAGCGTCATCTTCAACTTCTTCTTCCTCCCTCCCTCTCTCTCTCCTTGATTGAAATACAAACACAATCAACTGGCATAATAGAATTTGATTCAGGCTTCATATTAAACATCAGCTGTTTAATAAAATGAATTTTCTTGAATTGTAAGCAATGAGGATGATGAGGCACAATCTGCAATGGATGGGGGGAGAGAGAGAGAGAGAGAGAGAGAGAGAGAGAGACTCTGAAATTTTTATATGAATGGCCTGAATTTCAAAATTCAGAGGCTTAAAATTACACTAATTGACTAGTGTAACTAAACACAAGGAAGGGGGGAATTTATTGGGGTAAAATTCAACCCTGACCCTATAATTGTTAACCCTAGAATCATTACCACTATACCACTCATGTCCTAAGAGCAAGAATTTGAAAGAGTTTATGTAGGGCAACATATACAATTCCACAAATGCAAATACAGTCGTGTACAAAAGAGCCAAACAAAATATAAAAGACAAGAAAATGTTGATTGTGTGAGCCTCAAAAAAATGTATTATTACCTGGGTCTTCGGGCTATTGTTGGGAACCTGGCTCGGAAGTAAAGCATTTCCCATGGTTGTTTGAGAATTGGATTCCATAGTCAGCATTTTTAAGGATATCTTCCGAAGATAATCAGACTGTAAAATGGAAATTAAAATAAAAAAAATTCAAAATTCGACAAAAAAGGAAAGATAAAAGATTGTATTTTTATGTATCTAGGAAAGGAAAAATTTCCTGACTAGTAGCAGCTGTGTAAATTTTTTCCTCAAACCGAACAGCAATCTTCTTAAGTTCATGCAATCCCTCTGGACCAGAAAAGGGAAGATGCCTCTTCAGAGTGTCCAGTCTACCCAATTGAAATTCATCATTTAAATTCAAAATTTCGAAAAAAAAAAAAAAGATCATTAATTGAAACAGTGATGAAGAGGAATACATACATCTTGTTGACAATACGCTGACGAGAATCGGGGCAAAGATGAGACCTCCAATCCCAACCGGGAAAGCCATCCATGACAGGCTGCTCTGCCTGCTGCCCAGGCGCTGGTCTCCAATTGTTGTTCCCATTCATTTCTGTTCAGATTCTCAATTGATCTTCAAACTCTGCTAGGGTCTCAAAACGCCCGGGCGACGAGAGAGAGATCGTGGAATTCGTGGAAATCGTGGATGAAGATGAAGAAATGAAGGATTCGGTAATTGCAGTTGCAGAGTTTGGCGATGCGATTCGTAGGTTTGGGATCGGGCAGGAAGATGAAAATGTACCGTAGTCCAACGGAGAGAATACAAGAAGTTTCCTTTTTATTTTAGGGGACTTGGCCTTGAGGGAATTGTTTCCTTTTTTATTTTGGGGGACTTGTCCTTGAGAGAATTTCATAGTATGGTCCTTCAACTTTTCTCTAAATGTCATTTAGGTCCTAATGCATTCCGGACGATTCCTAGCACTAGCAGCCATTTTATTTTTCTCTTTTATATTTGGACAGATACGTGACACTCGGTGCTCCGTCACATCACCCTCAGATTTGAAAAATAATCATATCTCGTTCCAAACGAGAAAAGAAATTAAAATTCCAATATCAAGAGCTCCCGCAAGAACAAGAATGTACAAAGATATGAAAAGTAAAAAATAAAATAGGAAATAAACAAAATAATATATATGGTAGAACTAGGCACATATTAAGGTGAATAAATAAAAGAAGATAAATAGGAGGTTAGACCAATCACAGACAAAATAAAAGAAGATAATTGGATGAGTAGAACTAGGCACATATTAAGGTAAATAAATAAAAGAAGATAAATAGGAGGTTGGACCAACCACAGACAAAATAAAAGAAGATAAATGGGTGATAATATTAGTCACAGATTATAGTAAATAATAAAAGAAGATAAATGGATGGTAATATCTGCCATAAATCACAATAAGTAAATAATTAAATTCTATTTATAGAATAAAAGTTTAGAAAGATAGAGAACTTACAAATAGGTTTTAGATAGATTGGGGTTTTGTCTTAGAGATTTTATTACAATCTCTCAATAAGAGAGAAAGGACAGATGTATGAAAGGTTTAGTGGTTTTTTTTTTTTTTTCCCTCTAAACACTCTCAAGGTTTCTCACTCTGCCTTCATCTTTGGTATGAGTCTCCTTAAATAGGCTTGAGAAGCACTACTATGGCACTAGTGAATGGTACCTCTTTTTATTGTTATAACACAGAAAGAACTATAGATACCAAACAGAAAGAACTATAGATGAATATTTCTTTGTCCATCAATTTATATTGTTCATAAATAGTATGACTGCCATCTTGTCGCGCATCTTACAATTTATTTACAATTATTTTGTCTGCACCAAAAGTAATATCGTTATTTTGTGCCGACAAATAATTTGCAAGATATGGCTAACTACATTTTTTTGGTTTTGTTTGCGAGGGAGGATTAAAACGGAAACACAGAATTCTCTACGTGGGGTTGTCTCCAATATTTAAAGAGAAAACATGATTTTTATTTCAGTCTCTATGCAAAAATTGATGCATGATTTAAAGTGAAAATTATCATAGTGATGTTTACTAAAAATGTCCTAGGTTACCCAATTTATGGTTGTTAATCAACAACACTTCCATCCTATAATGAGTCGTCAGCTGCAATATATGTTTTCATTTTTCATTATTTTGTTTGGTGCTATTTATGGAGGAATTATAGAATGATGTTTCATTTAACATGAGAAGCATCGCAATATAACTCTTTATGCACTCTTCCTTATACCAAATCTTGAGTTAGTTGTCAATTTCAAGCATTGTAACAATTCTTGTTATGCTATAAACTATTCCAGTATGGGTGAGGGAGTGTTTTACAAATACCTGATATAAACAAGGCATACAAGGACTAAACCCTAATAGATGTCCTTGGTCAAGCTGAATATGCCAAGTTTTGCTTTTAAGATTGCTTAAGTCATTCATTAACATTCCCGCCAGTCAAAACATGATGATCATCATATTGTTTCACTGGATTTTGAATAAGAAGGTTAAACAAACTAGTCAACTTATAAACTTCAACATTTCCCTCTTTAAGGCCGCAGAAAAAGGTTATGGAGACTTATTTCTTTACTTGCAACAACCAGAGTACCCTCTTATATCACTTGCACCAATACATCCATGAAATTGCTCATGCACCCATGAAACCAAACAACAAGTAATAGAAATTCTATAGAATAAAATTATTTTGTGATCAGGAAAGCTGAGTACGCTGCTATTGAGGATAAATTGTTGCACTTAAATCAAAGAACTTGGACTTTGCTAAAGATGCGGGACTTCCTCCGACCATGTGGCTGCTGGCATAATTCAACTTTCAAAACTATGCATGGATAATGCCTGCACGGTACAGCTGTGCTACCACCCGTAGTACAGCCGTTAGGCGTGCATACGCATGCATTATCACATGCACGGCTCAGCCACGCTAGATTCTGCAGTATAGCCATCCAGGCATACCCACGCATGCATTATTGCATTAGCAGCACAGCCGCACTTGCCTCTGTGGTGCAGCCGTCCAGGCATAACCATGCATGCATTATTACATGAGTGGCACTACTGCGCTTGCCTCCACGGCACAGCCGTCCAGGTGTGAACACGCATGATAGTAACATTTACTATATCATCACAATAAAATATAGTAACATTTACTATTATAATAATAAAAGATAGTAAATTTATTTATCTTTCATGATAAAATATAGTAACATTTACTATATAATTATAATAAAATATACTAACATTTACTATATAAAAAATAAAAAACTAACATTTACTATTATAAAATAAGATATGAAATATAATAAATTTATTTGTCTCTCATGATATAACATTTACTATTAAGCTAATCACAATAGTCAAATTAACAGATAATAATATATATTAACATTTACTATTATTAAACTAACCATAATAGTTAAATTAACAGATAATAATATATAATAACATTTATTATATAATAACAATAAAATATAGTAACATTTACTATAAAAAAAATAACGTTTACTATTATAATAACGAATGTGAAAGGTAATAAATTTATTTGTCTTTCATGATAAAATGATAGTAACATTTATTATTAAATTAAGCACAATAGTCAAATTAACAGATAATAACATATAATAATATTTATTATGTAACCACAATAAAATGTAGTAACATTGTAACACCGACACTGCGGTATCTGTAATTTAATTATATAGAGAGAAATTTTATTTATTTAAATTGATTTTTGATTTTGGGGTATTTAAATTAAATTTTGGTATATTTTAATTTGCCGAATCTGCGAATCGAAGTAAACCCCGTTTTTACAAAAAAAAATTTAAATTTTAGTGAAGTGTGGGTGTGAAGACATATATATATATATATAAATACAAAAAAAAAAGAAGAGAGAGAGGAGATGCTGCGTTTTGGAGTGAAACGCAGCACATCCCCCTCTTACCAATTAGGGTTGGAAACCCTAATTTTAATTTTCTCTCTCTTTCTCTTCCTTTTTCTCTCTCTCCCCGACTCTTCACCTCCCGTGGCTACCTTCTCCCTCCACCGCAATAGATCTTTCGCCCCGCCACCTCTCTCCACCATGAGCAACCGCACCACCACCACCTTCTTCTTCTCTCTCTACCTCACTCACGGTCTCTCTCTTACTGTTTCTTTCTCTCTCTGCTGCTCATTCTCTCTCTATCTCTCGCGATATCCCTCCCTCTCGATCACACTCCGCCACAACCTTCCACCGCGATCCACCACCACGACGAGCGCACCCAGCCGCTGCAGCTCCTCCCTCCCGCGAGCGCACCGCAGTGCAATCCTCCCTGCACAAGCGCGAGCACGCGCTTCCCCGCGTGAGCGCACCACAGCGTGAGCGCGCCTGCTCGGGAATGCACCTACGGACAAGCGTGCGCCTGCACACGAGCGTGCTCTAGCCCACTAGCGCACAACCCGCGAGCGCGCGACTGTAGTCCAGCCCGCGAGCGCACGTGCTAGCCCACGAGTCCACCGCCAACAAGCCCACAAGCCCACCCGCCCGCGATAGCCCACGAACCCACGCAGCCTACGAGCCCACTGCGGCGGTGAAGCCCACTACGGCCCGTAACCCACGATAGCCCGTAACAGCCCACAAGTCTCTGCATAGCTAACTAACTCAGGTTTTTGATTTTGTTCTAAGTGTTTATGACTTAACTAATAAATCTTGTCTTGATAGGGAGCATTGTAGATTTTGGAGTGATCGAGGAGACATTCGGACGAAGGTCTGCACTCCGAGAAAGCCCTAGGTGAAAAAATTTTTTACCCATTCGATTTAATTGAATGAATGTTAGGGTTAAGTTGAGAAATGAGGAGAAATTGTTGGTGTGCAAGCGTTGCATGCCTGCACACAGCCATTGCGTGCCCTGTACACAGGCGCTGCGCGCTGCACAGAGTAGCGCTGGGCTGTGGCCCTGCTAGCCCTTGGGTACGAGCGAGAGATTGGATTGGTGTGAGCCTTGTGTGAGATTAGTTGATTACTAACACTTGAGTCTTGTAGACATATTGTAGGCATGAACAAAATAAGAGGAATTAGGGTAGGCTTCTAAAGGATTCGAATTACCTGATTTGCATACGTGTATTAAAAGTAATATACTATTTCCTATAATTGCATAGGTTTGAAACTTGTTGATTTGTTTATATATATATATACATTCATAGATGTTGGGTGCCTTAAGTTAGGGGAACACTTTTTTTCACTTCGTGGTATTATTGGGGAGTGCGCTACCCTCCCCCATACGGTAAGTGGGATTTATTTCAATACTTTTGTTTAATATGTAAACTCTATTTTACAACATTTTGATAAATGAGCATGATTTGTCGTGTGTTTGAAATGTTTTGATTGGTTTTGGAACTGACATTTTGTGAATCAATGGAGCGTCCAAAAATTTGGTTGAATTATGAAATTATGCATCCATTTGGTTGAAATGTATAATGTGTCATTTTACGCTATATATTGCATTTGGTTTGTGAATGGCGGTTGTTTATACCTTTGACGGGGGCATGTGGAAATTCATTTTGTTAGCCTTGCGTTGTCCTCGATTGTGCGGTATGGCTGTGTTGGTCTGATGTTGAGATTTGATTTATGTATTGTGAGGCCGGGTTGGCCCTATTGTACAGGTAGCAGGTTGATTGCTATATGGGAGAAATCTGATATGCGGGAAGGTTCTTCCCGATTTTCTGTAAAAATACAGCCGATATTCAAGACAACGGGCGGCTGCCAACGATCTCGGTTCGGGGCGTGACAAACATTTACTATAAAAAAGTAACATTTACTATTATAATAACGGATGTAAAAATTAGTAAATTTATTTATCTTTCATGATAAAATGATAGTAACATTTATTGTTAACCTAACCACAATAGTTAAATTAATAAATAACGTAACACTGACACTCGGTGTATTGTATATTGTACTTCTCATTATCCGATATATGATATATTTTCATTTCCATATAAAAAAAAGTCTTTCAGAATTTTTTTTTGATTTATAATGCTCTTGAAAATTTTTGGCGAAATTGTCAAAAGCTAAAAAAGTTTCCCCTCCATGCCATTTTAAAATCTACACGTGTAATCTCGACTCCGATGAAATGTCACATGCTAAATTAACTTAAAAAAGTAAGGAAACTCGAATTCGGGCAACTCTCTATCGTTTGCGAAGAAACGTCCGATACTTAATCGCCGAAAATGAAAATGTGTCCTCACCAAGCCAAATTTAATTTTACCTGTGCAAAACTACTAAAATTTTGTCAGAAATTCTAAATTAGGTTAAATTAACGTTTTATCAAGTTAAAATGTAATTTCAGGAAATTTGCCAAAATTCACCCGAAATGAAGGGAAATTGACCCTATCGTGCCAAAATGAAATTCACGCATGCAAAGTTGATGCCGTTAGATTTACATGTGTAAAATTCACCCTACAAATCAAGGGTCAAGGAATTTTAGCAAAAACGCAAGACGAAAAACAAAATCGCCTTAAAAATCCTAATGCGTTTAAGGGCGATTTGGAAGGTTAAATGACTTCATTTACGTGCGAGACCAACTCTATTGGATTCAGTGCGGAAAACTAAACCAAATGGGTAAATTTAAATTTCTCAAATTTCGGGTCGAATATTGACCTTGCCGCGCGTTACACGAAAATCGAGATAGAAATTTTCATGCAAATTTAAAAAGGGTCCTCATATGTAATTTAGAAAAATGTGGGAGACAAGGTACTATTCAAGCATAGTAGTGGGAGAACAAGAACCAAACAATTCTTCTTCATCCTCAAAACCATGAGGCACCCAAGGAGGAACCAAGAAACTCCATTTTCTTCTTCTTCTAGCTCCATGACCGAGAGCTTGTCTTAAAGAGAGATTTGATTTCTCCAAACAACAAACCAATGTTTTTACATAAATTCATTCCTCACAAACCCTAGTATAACATATCCAAAAATTGGGAGGAAAGGAGAAACTGAACCAAGTGGATCTAGAGAGAGACTAAAAGCTTCAAGGAGGTAAGAAATTCTGCACTTGCTGAATTCTTTTTGAGGGCTTCATATGAATGCTTGGATGTGATGTTTTGAGCATGATTCTATAACCTAGAGCCTAAGTGGAACCCATTAGAACATGACGAATGAGTGCAAAAAAAATCTGAACCTTGCTTGGCCAAGAAATTAAATGAAAACTTTGGAAATTTCTGCAAATAGGACATTCTGACCACGTTGCAATGTTTTTGGTCATAACATTTTCTACACAAAGGCAAACTAAGATAGGTTAATTTCAGGTGAAACTAGACTCATAGAACTTTGAAATGAGATATGATTTGTTGCATTCTGATGAGAATTGCATTTATTATGATTTTTCAAAATTAAGTGTTTTGTATAAAAATTTCTGTTCTATCCTGCTTTAGCTCTGTTTCTGTCCGTGAATTAGCCTCTGTTTTGAGATGACTAATAGTCTGAATTAGCAAATACTCCAGTTATATAATTTGTAGATCTAGGTCTTATCATTCTAATGAGATAAGAATCACCATAATCTGATGCCTGTGTCAAACGTTATGGCAATTTTCCTATAAACTCGATAGAAGGTTCTCCTGTTTCAAACCCTAAGAACAATGTATAAAACCGACCCCTCTTCCAGTCCTAGTTTGGGCAAGCTCAAAGAATAAAAGTTGTAGATATCCCTCATAGCTACAAAATGTTAAAATTTCAGCCAATTCACAAGAGGGAATCAAATGTTATGCCCATTTTACTAAAGAGGTGTCGATAGAAATTCTGTTTTCCAACTGAAACCTACATGTTCTGATCATGATCCATTTCAACCCCCCCTCTAGGCACAATTGAGAGAAACTCAAAAAATGAAAGTGGTAGGCCTCTGTCCTGGGTATAACATGTTAAAATTCCATTAAGTTTGGATAGGTATAGTGAAAGTTATGGCTTTTGTACTAAAATAGGACAGAATCTGAATTTAGAATGCAACTGGAACAAAATGAGGATTTCTGGGAATTTTGTGATGTGCTTTTGAGAAAGTGAATAACATGAAAGTTGTAAGTCGTGAAGTTACCTACAACATATCAAACGTTCACTTGATTTGGACTTATAAATAAAACGTTATACAAATTTTCGTAGGATTGCGCAAAGTGGTACCAAAGTGGAGAACTATAAGTGAACTTGTTAGGTGTCTTTTGCCCAAGCCGTTAAAGAGAGCTCGTTATATCACACTTGTGGTTCATTTGGGAGTACTATACCCTCCCTATTACAATGAGTGGGACTCTAATCTCATACATGAAAAGTGAAACTTGATTTTTGTTGTGTTTTCAACAATATATGCTTTTGATATGTATGACTCATCGTGTGCCAAAAGATTTCGAATTTGTTTTATGACTATTGGAGTGTTGTGAACTCATGTTTTCTATGAATATGTATCCATAAATTTGATTCAACTGAAATGGTGCCATGTTTTATGATTTTCACATGTTAAATTTCATATGACCCAATATGATACTTTTATTGAGCACTATGATTTCTATATCATTGATTTGGGGCTGTGTGGTTGTGGGATGACTGTTATGATATGATTTCATCCCAAGAGGACGACCGTAGCTATGGGGGACATTTGTTATGGTGCCGTGTATACATCTAGGTACATTTCGTGCGGAGGTACCCACAAACGTCTAGTATATGGGTAAAAGCACGGCCGGTTGAACCCGCAAGGAGGAGGACATGTGTGACGCCACTGTCTAGCACCGGCAGGGTCCTATACGTGATCCGATCTGTGTATAAGCTAGCCTCGATAAAGCTCATGGTCAGCGTCAGGGTAGTGAGTGACTTTTGAACATTTATGCATAATAAAACCCCCGATACGCCTGTCATTCGTCATGATTGACCTTTGCCAGGATCATATTCGGCTTACTCTAAAAATACTTGATTTTGAATGGATGTATATATGTATGATACCGTGTGATGGACTAGATGATTTCATTTTTCTGAACATATCATGTTTTTTTGCGAAATGTGAATTATTGTTTACGAATAATCATGTTTGATACTCCAATGGTTCACACACATACTATTTATGCTTGATATTGATTCCCTCACTCACTAGGTATCTCCCTTGATACTTACCCCTCTCATTTCCTTTCTCAGATAGGGTTATTGTGATAGAGTGACGCGTCGGGCTCTAGACATCTTTTCTCGTGTATTTGTGAATTTATTTATTTACTACGGTGAGATCTGAATTTCATTTGAAATAAGAGATCCGTGTTGTATACCAACCCTACGAGGTCGTGGTATTGAGGTCCGTAGATGGACATGTATACTATATGGGATGACTATATAAATTATTGACATTTATTTGTGAAACTCTCATATTGGCTCATTATACCTGCATTGAGGCACTTGAAAGCATTTAACCTCTTAACTTGGGAATTTGTTATACACATGCATAAAATTTAGGCCCGTTCAGTGTGACGGCTGCTCATGCTCTAGTTGGGCATGACAGTAGAGGTCTTTGACTAGGACTGCTAATGTTCATGATAGCCTTGTGTTGTCCTGGTTTGTACACTGTGGATTGATTGGTATTATGCGAATGTGGTTGATTTGTTGTGAGGCCAGGTTGGCCCGTTCATTTAGGTGGCAAGATGATTATTCAATATACGAGTTGGTTTATACATGGGAGACCTCCGAAATATGGGGAGCTTTTGTCCGATTTTCTATAGAATGTAGCCAGCATCTAGGACAACGGGCGGCTATTCACGACCCCGGTTCAGGGCAAGACAGTTCTATTAGTATCAAAGTAGTCTAGGTTAGAGAAAAAATAATAATAAAAATTTTCCCAAGTACATTTAAAAGCTCCCAATGCATTGAGAGTTTTATACAGTCATTTAAAGTCCCATACATGGCCATAGACATATAAGTTCATCTATTTTAGGGGGTTAGATACATGACACATCTAAACCATTATTTCGCATTCAAATGCCTTGATTCATAACTCAATTTTTTTTAGGGGGTTAGTTACTCAGTAACTAACCCTAATCCTTGATTTCTACATAATAAAAATGTACTCTTTTTGTAGAATTATGTCATCTAGACGTGGTAGGCGCAGTGCTAGATTTGTACCCGAGAGTCCCCTAGTACCTGATGCACCTAGGGCGCCCGAGACTCCACGAGTACCAGAGGATATTTCTTCTACTCACGCACCTTCACCAGCGCCACCGCCAGCACCTCCACCGACTGTTACAACCGAGATTCCTCCACCACCACTCGATACCTTGAGACAGTGGCAGGAGTGGTGTAAGAGATATGGGTGCAGATACCACCACCTCCACTACAGACTCCAGCGACCGCACCAGCGGCCGTACCTATATCTACGGCACCGGTTCCTCCTCCGATAGCCAATCCATCCATTTCTAGTCCGACTGATGATACATCGGTTACTTTGAGGCGCATCCATGAGCTTACACAGTTGATGAAAAAGGCATGAAAGCTCGAATGCATAGATTTTTCAGGATCTGGTGATGCCACAGTGGCGAAGCATTGGATTAACAGGACTCGCAGGATTCTTACTGATCTGGGGTTGACAGAGAAGCTTAGGTTGAGAGTTGTTGAGAGACTCCTCGACGCAGATGCCCTCTCGTGGTAGGAGGCTATCTGTGACGGTACTACACAGACTCTGTGGTAGGAGGACTTTTTACGAGGGTTCGACTGTAGGTACTTTATCCCGTTTTAGCAGGATCGCATGAGGTCAGAGTTCCTGCTCTTACGTCAGGGGACTAGGTCAATTTCAGAGTACGAGGTTGAGCTCAAGAGATTAGCAGCATTTGTCCCTGACATGGATTTCTTTATGAAATCTTGTATTTAATGATATCGATGTACAGTTTTGACTAGTTAAAGTTTTAGAAACTTAACTAATTTGATAAATATATATATATATATAAATACGTCTATTTTTTCTTCGCATTTTAAATATTTTTAATTTTTCTTGTCCTTAGGTACCATGCAAATATTTGGTATCGACGCCCGTGTTCTCATAGATACCAAGTCGAATTATTCATACGTGAGCGACACAATCACTCGCCATTCTGATAGGCCTCTCTCGCCACTTGATGAAGAGATTATGGTTATCACTCCTTTCGACAAGCATATCATTCGAGATACATTCTATAGAGGCTGCGAGGTCATTATTGAGGAGGCAGTATTAGAAGTAGATCTGATTCCGCTCCATATTACGGATTTTGATGCCATCCTAGGGATGGATTGGCTGAGTTCACACCGGGCTTCCGTGGATTGTTTCATAAAGGAGGTTGAGTTTCGAAGGTCCGGGCAGCCACACAGAATGTCGCTGTGTTATATCGGTTATAGAGAGCAAACATATTGTACACCTTGGGTGCATGGCTTATTTGGCTTATGTCATTGACACCACCACTGAGGGACCAAGACTTGAGGATGTCCCTGTGGTACAGGAGTTTCCAGATGTGTTCCCCGAGGAGCTTCCCGGATTACCACCAATTCGGGAGTTTGATTTCTAGATTGATCTAGTACCAAAAACCGCTCTTATATTTATTCTGCCATACAGAATGGCGCCACTGAACTGAGAGAGCTCAAGGTTCAGTTGCAGGAACTTCTAGACAAGGGGTTTATTCACCGGAGCACTTCACCCTGAGACGCTCCGGTACTGTTTGTAAAGAAGAAATATGGTATACTTCGGTTTTGTGTGGATTACAAACAATTGAACAAAGCCACCATAAAAAATAGATATCCCCTACTACGTATTGATGATTTGTTTGATCAGCTGCAGGGAGCCAGGGTTTTCTCTAAGATTAATATTGGTTTGGGTTATCATCAGTTGAGGATTTGGGCCAAGAATATGCCCAAAACAGCTTTTCGCACCCGATACGACCACTATAAGTTTTTAGTCATGCTGTTTGGGCTGACTAATGCCCCAGCTGCTTTTATGGATCTGATGAACCGAGTCTTCCACAACTTTTTGGATCGGTTCATCATCATATTTATAGATAACATCTTATTGTATTCACCAAGTAATGAAGATCGTGCTCAGCACCTTCGTGTGGTATTGCAGATACTCCATGAGAAGCAGTATATGTCAAATTTTCGAAATGTGAGTTTTGACTAAGACAGATAAGATTTTTGGGGCACAGTGTCTCCGTAGAGGGTATTTATATTGATCCGCAGAAGGTTGAGACTATATTGAAGTGAGAGAAGCCACAAACAGTTACCGAGATCCGTAGTTTTCTCAGTTTAGCCTGGTATTATCGTAGATTCGTAGAGGAATTTTCCCGGATAGCTACTTCGTTATCTAGATTGACCCGGAAGGGGGTCAAATTTGTTTGGGATGACTGTTGTGAGGCAAGCTTTCAGGAGTTCAAACAATGGTTGACTTCTGCTCCTATTTTATCCCTTCCTACTAGCAGTCGGAAATACACAGTGTACAATAATGCTAACCGTCAGGGATTGAGATGTGTTCTAATACAGGATAGTCGGGTTATTGCATATGCCTCGCGGCAGTTGAAGAAACACGAGGTTAACTACCTGACACATGATTTGGAGTTGGTAGCCATAGTATTCGCGCTGAAGATATGGCGACATTATATTTATGGGGTGACTTGTAGAGAATTTATAGATCATAAAAATTTGAAGTATCTGTTTACCCAAAAGGATCTCAATTTAAGACAGATGAGATGGTTAGAACTCCTCAAGGATTATGATCTCATTACTGACTATCATCCACGCAACGCGAATGTTGTGGCAGATGCCTTGAGCCAAAAGTCAGTATCATCTTCACAGTCAATAGAGGATGCATACCTTTCTTGTTTAGTAGGATTCCGAGCCCTAGGAGTCATTTTGCTAGCGATGATTAAGGAGACTTACTAGCCAGATTTGAGGTTAGGCTAACTTTGTTCGACTGTATTAGAGAGCTCCAGAGTACAGATGAAGAGCTTCAAGGTATTGCGGATAGAGCCTGCAAAGCTGATGGCGGAGACTTCAGGGTCCGAGAGAACGGATTGTTAGTATTTAGGAAGCGGGTTTGTATTCCCGCTGATACAGATCTCCGCAGGGCCATATTTGAGGAGGCACATCCTCCACTTATGCATTGCGTCCGGGTGGTATCAAGATATATCGGACTATTCGAGAGAGTTATTGGTGGTCCGGCATGAAACAGGAGATTGCAGACTTATGGCTAGGTGTCTAGTTTGCCAGCAGGTGAAGGCCGAACATTAGCGGCCAACTGGTATATTGCAACCCTTACCCATTCCTGAGTAGAAGTGGGATCAAATTACTACAGATTTTGTGACAAGGCTACAGCGGACTTCATCATGGCATGATGCCATTTGGGTGATTGTGGATCGACTCATCAATTCCACACATTTTCTTCTTATTCGCAGTGACTATCCTTTGGAGACCTTGGCATGTCTTTATATCGATATGATAGTCAAGCTGCATGGTGTTCTTGTGTCAATAGTATCAGACAGGGCCCCGAGGTTCACACCAAGTTTTGGCCCAAGTTACAGGAGGCAATGGACATGAGGCTGAGTTTTAGCACAGCCTATCATCCACAGACAGATGGTTAGTCAGGACCATTCAGACTCTTGATGACATGCTGAGAGCATGTGTGATGGATTTTTGGGGTAGTTGGGATCAGCACCTTCCACTGGTCGAATTTACATATAATAACAGCTATCAGGTCAGTATTAGGATGCCACCATATAAGGCACTGTATGGCAGGAAGTGCCGTACCCGTTACATTGGGATGAGGTCAAAGAGCGACGTCTCAGTAGTGTTGAATTAATTGAGGAAATGAAGGATAAGGTTAGGGTCATCCGTGAGCAGATGAGAGCTGTCCAGGACAGATAGAAGGCATATGCCAATCGTAGGTGGTGACCCTCTGAATTTGCCAAGGGAGATATGGTTTTCTTGAGGACATCTCCTTTGAAGGGAGTTATACAGTTTAGGCAGTGGGACAACTTGAGCCCTAGATATATTGGGCCCTTCCGTATCCTTGAGAGGGTCGGGAGTGTGGCATATAGATTGGAGCTGTAAGATGAACTATCCCATATTCATGACGTGTTTCATGTCTCAGTACTCAGGAAATACCTAGCTGATCCTTTGCATGTACTTGAGCCTCCGCCTGTTAAGTTGCGAGAGGACCTCAGCCTTCCGGTTCAGTCTGTGGCTATTCTAGATCAGCAGGTCAGAAAGCTGCTGAGCAAGGAAGTCTCATTGGTCAGAGTCTTGTAAAGGAGTGACCAGGTCAAGGAGAAGACCTGGGAGCCCGAGGAGGCTATGAGAAGATAGTACCCCCACTTGTTTACTGTATAGCTTTCTTTTCGTTTCGAGGACGAAACTTGTTTTTAGGGGGTTAGGAAATATAACACCGACACTCGGTATATTATATATTGTACTCCTCATTATCCCATATATGATATATTTTCATTGTCATATAGATAAAATTCTCTCAGAATTTTTTTTTTTTTGATTTATAATGCTCTTGAAAATTTTTTACGAAATTCTCAGGAGTTAAAAAATTTTTCCCCGGTGCCATTTTAAAATCTACACGTGCAATCTCGACCGTGATGAAATTTCACATGCTAAATTAACTTAAAAAGTTAAGGAAACTCAAATTCGGGCAACTCTCTATCGTTTGCGAAGACACGCCCGATACTTAATTGCCGGAGATAAAAATTTATCCTCACCGAGCCAAATATAATTCTACCCATGTAAAACTGCTAAAATTTTGCTAGGAAGTCTAAATTATGCTAGATTAATGTTTTATCAAGTTAAAACGCAATTTCAGGAAATTTACCAAAATTCGCCCGAAATGAAGGGAAATTGACCCTACCATGCCAAAATGAAATCCACACATGCAAATTTGATGCCGTTAGATTTACACGTGTAAAATTCACCCTAGAAGTCAAGGGTCAAGGAATTTTAGCAAAATGCAAGGCGGAAAACAAAATTACCCTAAAAACCCTATTGCGTTTAAGGATGATTTGGAAGGTCAAATGACTTCATCTACGTGTGAGACCAACTCTATTGGATTCAGTACGAAAAACTGAACCAAATGGGTAAATTTGAATTTCTCAGATTTCGGGTTAAATATTGACCCCGCCGCACGTTACGTGAAAATCGAAATAGAAATTTTCACACAAATTTAAAAAGGGTCCTCATATGCAATTTAGAAAAAGGTGGGAGACAAGATACTATTAAAGTATAGTGGTGTTTGACTTATTGCAATTAAATCAATGGTGGAAGTTGGATGGAGAAAAGGTAAAAAATCTTGAGCAATGGATTAGGTGGTTGGGAGCAAGGCATTAATGAAGCTTGACTTGTAGGACTTGAGAAAGTGAGAGAACAAGAACCAAACAATTCTTCTTCATCCTCAAAACCGTGAGGCACCCAAGGAAGAACCAAGAAACTCCATCTTCTTCTTCTACTACCTCCATAACCGAGAGCTTGTCTTAAAGAGAGATTTAATTTTTCCAAACAGCAAACCAATGTTTTTACATAAATTCATTCCTCACAAACCCTAGTATAACATATCCAAAAATTTGGAGGAAAGGAGAAGCCTAACCAAGTGGATCTAGAGAGAGATTAAAAGCTTCAAGGTGGTAAGAAATTATGCACTTGCTGAATTCTTTTTTAGGGCTTCATATGAATGCTTGAATGTGATGTTTTGAGCACGATTCTATAACCTAGAGCCTAAGTGGAACCTATTAAAGCATGAGGAATGAGTGCAGAAAAAATCTGAACCTTGCTTGTCCAAGAAATTAAATGTAAGCTTTGGAAATTTCGACAAATAGGACATTCTGACCATGCTGTGATGTTTTGGTCATAACATTTTCTACACAACCTAAGTGTTCTGATCAGATATGATTCGTTGCATTCTGATGAGAATTGGATTTATTATGATTTTTCAAAGTTAAGTGTTCTGCACAGAAATTTCTGTTCTGTCCTGCTTTAGCTCTGTTTCTGTTCGTGACTTAGCCTCTATTTTGAGGTATCTTGTGGTCTGAATTAGCAAATGCTCCAGTTATGTAATTTGTAGATCTAGGTCTTATCTTTCCAATGTGATAAGAATCACCTTAATCCGATGCCTGTGTCAAAAGTTATGGCAATTTTCCGAAACACTCGATAGAAAATTGTCCTGTTTCGAACCCTAAGAATAGTGTATAAAAACGACCATTTCCAGTCCTAGTTTGGGCAAGCTCAAAGTGTACAAGTTGTAGATATCCCTCTTAGCTACAATATGTTAAAATATCACCCAATTCACACAAGTGAATCAAACGTTATGCCCATTTTACTAAAGAGGTGTAGATAGATATTCTGTTTTCCAACTGAAACTTGCCTGTTCTGATCATGATCCATTTCAACCCCCCTTCTAGGCACAATTGAGAGAAACTCAAAACATGAAAGTGGTAGGCCTCTGTCTTGGGTATAGCATGTTAAAACTCCATTAAGTTTGGATAGGTATAGTGAAAGTTATGGTTTTTACACTAAAATGAGACAGAATCTGAATTTAGAATGCAACTGAAACAAAATGAGGATTTTTATAAATTTTGTGATGTGATTTTGAATCGGTATAACATTAAAGTTGTAGGTCGTGAAGTTACCTACAACATATCAAACTTTTGCCTAATTTGGACTTATATATAAAATGTTATACAAATTTTCGTAGGACTACACAAAGTGGCACCAAAGTGGAGAATTATGAGTGAACTTGTTAGGTAACTTTTGCTCTAGCCATTAAAGAGAGCTCGTTACATCGCGATTGTGGTTCATTTGGGAGTGCTATACCCTCCCTATTACGGTGAGTAGGAATCTAATCTCAAACATGAAAAGTGAAACTTGTTTTTTGTCGTGTTTTCAACAAAACATGCTTTTGATATGTATGACTCGTCGTGTGCCACGAGATTTCGAATTTGTTTTGTAACTATTGGAGTGTCGTGAACTCATGTTTTCTATGAATATGCATCCATAAATTTGATTCAACTAAAATAATGCCATGTTTTATATTTTCACATGTTAAATTTCATATGACCCAATATGGAACATTTATTGAGCAATATGGTTTCTATATCACTGATTTGGGGTCGTGTGGCTGTGGGATGACTGTTATGATATGATTTCGTCTCGAGAGGATGACCGTAGTTACAGGGGAGGGGGATGTTTGTTATGGCACCATGTATGCGTCTGGGTACATTTGACGCGGAGGTACCCGCAAACGTCTAGTATATGGGTATAAGGGCGGTCAATTGAACCCGCAAGGGAGAGGACATGTATGACACCACTGTCTAGCATCGGGCGGGGCCCTATACGTGATTCGATCTGTGTATGAGCTAGTCTCGGTGAAGCTCATTGCCAACGTCAAGGTAGCGAGCGACTTTTGAATATTTATGCATAATAAAACCTTTGATACACCTGTCATTGGTCATGGTTGACCTTTGCCAGGATTATATTCGGCTTACTCTAAAAATACTTGATTTTGCATTAATGCATATATGTATGATACCGTGTGATGGACTAGATGATTTCATTTTACTGAACATACCATGTTTTACTGCAAAATATGAATTATTGTTTTCGAATAATCATGTTTGATATTCTAATGGTTCACACACACACTATTTATGCTTGATATTGATCCTCTCACTCACTGGATATCTCCCTTGATACTCACCCCTCTCCTTTCCTTTCTCAGACAGGGTTATTGTGATAGAGTGGCACGTCGGGCTCTAGACATCTTTTATCATGTATTTGTGGATTTACGTATTCACTACGGTGAGATCTAAATTTCATTTGAAATATGAGATCCGTGTTGTATACTGACCCTGCGAGGTCTTGATACTGAGATCCGTAGATGGACATGTACATTTTATGGGATGACTGTATAAATTATTGATATTTATTTGTGAAACTCTCATATTGACTCATTACACCTGCATTGAAGCAATTGAAAGCATTTAACCTCTTAACTTGGGAATTTGTTGTACACATGCATAAAATTCTAGGTCCGTTCAGTATGATGGCTGCTCATGCTCTAGTTGAGCATAACAGTAGAGATCTGTGGCTAAGGCTGCTAGTGTTTATGATAGTCTTGTGTTGTCTTGGTTTGTACGTTATGGATTGATTGGTATTATACAAATGTGGTTGATTTGTTGTGAGGTCGGGTTGGCCCGTTCATTTAGGTGGCAGGATGATCATTCAATATACAAGTTGGTTTGTACATGGGAGACCTCTGAAATATGGGAAGATTTTATCCGATTTTCTATAAAATGTAGTCGACATCCAGAGCAACCGGCGGCTGTTCACTACCCAAGTTCAGGACGTGACAGATAATACATATAGTAATATTTACTATGTAACCACAATAGTAACATTTACTATAAATAAAAACAAATTAAAAAAGTGTAATGAGAATGAGAATGCAGATCCTGAATTGTATAAAGTTTTCAATGCCAAGGAAATGAAGAAAAACACTTATAATTTCCCTCATTCACTCTCACCTCTATTTTTTTCTTTCACTTTGTGTTTGTGTTTTTTTTTATTGTCTTTGAATTAATTATTATTTATTTAAATATATATATGTAATAGTAATAATAACGTGCGATAAGAAGATAATAGTAAGTGTTACTCTATTATAATATATATTACTTACATAAATATAATATAATATTATAATAATATATAGTGATATAGTTGTAATATCATATAATAGAACAATATAATTATATTATTACTTATTATATTATATATATATATATATATATATATATATATAATAGTATTAATAATGTAATAGTAACATAATATAGTAACATAATAGTAAACGTTACTTTATTATAACATACATTTCCTTATCTCACCCTCACTATATTTTTTTCCTTTTGTTTTTCTTTTTCCTTTTTTTCCCATTTTATCACTATTACTATAATATAATATTACTATTCTTTAATTATAAAATTTAAAATATATTTTATAGCTTAATTATAAAATCTAAAATATAAATTTGAATTTAGTGTAATTAATATTAATAATTTAAATAATATCCACCACATTCCTTATTTATAAAAATTTTGAAATATAAATTAAGTATGATGATATAATTAATATTAGTATTTAAAATAAGATAATATATTTTTATGTTAATTCCAAATGTAGTAATAATAAGCGAAAATATATAGTGTAATGCAGTAATGTACTAATAATATTTACTAGAGGTAGTATATTGTAAAATCTAATAATATTTACTATATAGTACTAATAATACAGGTTAAATATGTAGTAATATTTATCTAAATAGTAATATAGTAATAATAAAATAAGATTATGCATAGTTGAGACAGATATAGTAATATACAAGTAATATTTACTAATGGTATAGTGGTGGTGGTAATATAATAGTAACAAAAGATGTGCAGTAATATAGTAGAATACAAATCATTTTTTCTTCTCTACCGTGCGAGCATGCGATATGAATCAAACACTATACTAAGTATTTATCTTAACTAATTATCTTACATATGAATCAAACATTACACTTACTCATCTTAGTGAGTTTACCACACTCACAATTCACTAAATTTACCACAATCCATTTACTATACTAACCACTTATACCAAATTTATCACATTTATATTTATCACATTTATACATTCATATTTATCACATATGTAATATAATTCAATTTTCAAAACCATGCATGCGATAATGCCTGGACGGTATAGCCACGCCGATGCCGGCAGTACAGTCGTGCAGGCATGCGCATACATGCATTCTCGCATGTGCTGCACATCCACACCGGCCTCCGTGGTATAGTTGTCCGAGTATACCAACGCATGAATTATTTCACCAGTAGCACAGTCACGCTGGCCTCTGCGGCATACCGTCCAGGCCTAAGCATGCATGCATTATTACACGCCCGGCACAGCCGCCCTTGGCCTGCAGCACTACCGCTTAGGCTTGTGCATGCATTTTTGCATGCTATAAAATAGTAACGTTTACTACTACAAAATAGTAATATTTACTTTATAACATTTACTATAAATCAGTAACATTTACTATTATAATAACGGATGTGAAACATAGTAAATTTATTTGTCTCTTATAATAGAAGGATAGTAACATTTACTTAAACTAAGCACAATACAAATTAACAGATAATAAAATATAATAAGATTTACTATAAAATAATAATATTTACTATTATAATAACGGATGTGAAAAGTAGTAAATTTATTTGTCTCTTTTGATGAAAGGATAGTAACATTTACTATTAAACTAATTACAATAGTCGATTAACAAATGATAAAATATAGTAACATTTACTATGTAGCCGCAATAAAATATAGTAACATTTACTGTTATAATAATATGTGAAAGGTAGTTAAATTATTTTATCTCTCATGATAAAAAGATAGTAACATTTACTATTAAACTAACCATAATAATCAAATTAACAGATAATAACATATAGTAATATTTACTATCTAATCACAATAAAATATATTAACATTTACTATAAAATAATAACATTTATTATTATAATAACATATGTTAAATGTAGTAAAATTATTTGTCTCTCATGATAAAAGGATAGTGACATTTACTATTAAACTAACCACAATAGTCAAATTAACAGATAATAACATCCAGTAACATTTACCATGTATTTACAATAAAATATAGTAACATTTACTATAAAATAGTAACATATAATTTTATAATAACGGATGTAAAAATTAGTAAAATTATTTGTCTTTCATTATAAAAGAATAGTAACATTTACTATTAAACTAATCATAATAGTCGAATTAATAGATAATAAGATATAGTAACATTTACTATATAACCACAATGAAATATAATAACATTTACCATAAAATAGTAACATTTACTATTATAATAACGGATGTGAAATATAGTAAATTTATTTGTCTCTCATGATAAAAGAATACTAACATTTACTTTTAAACTAACCACAATAGTCAAATTAACAGATAATAAAATATAATAACATTTATTATATAATCAAAATAAAATATAGTAACATTACTATAAAATAGTAACATTTACTATGATAGTAACGGATATGAAAGGTAATAAATTTATTTGTCTCTCATGATAAAAGAATAGTAACATTTACTATTAAATTAACCACAATACTCGAATTAACAGATAATAAAATATAATAACATTTACTATATAATCGCAATAAAATATAATAACGTTTACTCTGAAATAGTAATATTTACTATAAAATAGTAACATTTACTATTAAAATAATACATATGAAAGATAGTAAAATTTTTTGTCTCTCATGATAAAATGATAGTAATATTTATTATTAAACTAATTACAATAGTCAAATTAACAGATAATAACATATAATAACGTTTATTAGGTAACCACAATAAAATATACTAACATTTACTATAACATAGTAATATTTACTATTATAATAACACATGTGAAAAATAGTAAAGTTATTTGTCTTTCATCATAAAAAGATACTAACATTTACTATTAAACTAACCACAATAGTCAAATTAACAGATAATAAGATACCGTAATATTTACTATATAACCACAATAAAATATAGTAACATTTATTATTATAATAACGGATGTGAAAGTTAATAAATTTATTTCTCTCTCATGATAAAAGGATAGTAACATTTACTATTAAACTATCAAATTAACAGATAATAACATATAGTAACATTTATTATGTAACCACAATAAATTATAGTAACATTTACTATAAAATAGTAACATTCACTAACATATATATCCGATAAACTGTTTCTAACACTCTTCTAAACATCAATTTACATATCTTATACTTCCTATATCTTAAATATTCTATACTTACCATACTTATTGCAACATACCATATCCTACATATTCTACAATTACCTACCTTACATCTCTACACTTCCCATACCTTACATTTCCTACACTTACCGCTATTTACCATATCTTTTTACGCTTACCATTCCTTACTATATTCACCAATCATCATAATAGCTGTACATAAAGTATTGTATATACTGACACCTTTCAAAATCGTGACTACAAAACCTATATTTTCCCATCACAACTTATAATCATAAGGATAGGGGTATGTAAATTAAGATATCCTTATATCCGTAAGTATAGAGTGTTGTTTGTACAAACGATTTACTACTTTACCCACGATTTATAATGCCAACCACTTGTTACCATGTGTTACTATGTTATATTATACAAATTTTATATAATTATTGACTTACCATTTGTTACGTTGGACCAATACTTGTTACCATTTATTCTTTGTTAGTTATCATTTGTAGATAAAGAATAAAAGTTATCATATTATTTATTATTAAACTATAATAAAAGTACACGTAGATTTTATATTTGTTATTTATTATAAATCACTAATTATCAAATTTTACCATTATTACCATGTTATGATATAAATCGAGAATAAAAGTAATTCTTACAATTTGTAACCATTTGTAGGAAGAGGAACTAGTTGCTATTACTATTTCTTACCACTTATTACCATACCACATCACAATACATAATATGAAGAAGATGAATGAAAATAGAGTGATTAAAAATATAAAAATATATCAATCTCTTATCTATTACAAAAATAAAGCGGAGAAATAAATGAAATATGAGAAAAGAGAAGTAAATGAAATAAGGAGAGAATGGCAGAAAGAGAAAGATTAATTAATAGAGAATATTTTCTTGATGGTGGCAAAATCTAAATATTCAACAAAACCAATACATAATAGTGTTAGCGTCAAACTTTTGGTATCTCTTTATTTGGCACCAAATACGAAAGAGGAGAAGGAAGTGGGAGGAAGCACTACAAAAAATGTGCCATTTACTAGCGGTCCCTTTACCAGCTGCTGGGACAACTGCTCATCTCATACAAATTGACAAGGACGACTCGTCTCCATACAAATCGACGAAGGTTTTTCTCTCTTTGGCCCATCTCACAGGTTCGTCTTCTCTCTCTTCTCTTCTCTTCTCTACCATTCTTTTGATCTTTTCTCACATGCGAAGCATTGATCTGATGGTTTCTTCATCGATTTAGATCTCACTGTGTTTTCTCCTCTTCGATCTATTCTTTGATTATGTTCTGTTGCATATTTTTTCTCTCTTATGTCCGTGACTGTGATTGATCTCAAAGGAACAATTTTTTCTTTGTTTTTCGATTGTTCGTTTGGCTTTTTTCGTTGGCCTCTACAGATACTCTTTCTCCCCGCTTGCGAGTCAACATTTGAGTAAGTAGTAATGAGATCATTTTAGAATCTTTTTCTTGCCTATTTTTAAATCTTTTAATTCTTTCTTAATTGTTTTTATTTTGTCCTAGAGTTCTTGAATATTTCCAGAAGGCCTTTTTATTAAACTTTCTTCTATTGAGTATAGAAGTAAGATCATACATTCCAATGCTTGTAAAAGGCAACTCAAAACGTTTTATCATAAGTTCTTCTAGACATAGTTTTAATTGATCTAGATATTTTTTCTAGATATTGGGATCTTTGATGTATGAATTGCGACTACAATTAGATTTTGTTCTTTTGTTAACATTTTTAATCTTTTTGTATCAGATTCTGATTCTAATCAGTTATTCATGAGGAACTAGTTTCTAATTTCTCAATTTGTCCATTACTAGCTGAGATTTCTGAACCAATTGAGTTTTCTAATCCAACTTCAGTATCAGAATTTTCTCCAAGTAAAGCTGAGATCTCATCCATAGTTTCTTCATCTAGATGAATTTCTCCAATTTTTTATTAGATAATGTGAATATTTTTGTGCGTGTCCCGTTTGGCCACATTTAAAACAGAGTACATCACTTAAGGTTTTCAATGTTGAAGACTTATCCTATTTTTTAGAATATTTCTTATGAGGCTTTTTATAATAATTTTCTTCATTTTTTTTGTAATTGGGGATTATTTTATGCTTTTTAGAATATTCTTTCTTTGAAAGTTTTTTACAATATTTTTTGTTCCATTACATATCTTATGTTTTTTGAGATCAATTGTTCACAAAATGAACCCAATTATTTTTTTCATTTCCCATTTTAAATGTTTTTGAAGTTTTAAATTTTGACAAATTTTTATATCTTCTATTTGTATGAGCTGATCAGTTCTCCATAGGTAAGCTGATCATATGGAATTATATGATTTCCAAAATTTCACGAATATTGTTTCTAACCTTTTCTCCCAAAAGAGTTGGAAGGTTAGTTAGAAATTTTTCTTTCCAAAAGGGTTTATTAGAGTATTCTCTCAGCAAAACACCAGTTAGAAAAGTTGATTTATACCATTGAAAATCACTAGGTATTTTTACATTTTAGATTGGATAATAGGTCAGTGTTTTTATCTTTTAAGTATGATGAGTCACCAATAAAATGAAGTATTACAATGAATATTAACGTGATCACTGCATCCTGAATATGTTCACCTAAATGGTTTTGGATGGATTCACTATTTTCACCGGTTCGAATAGCATTTAATATAGCTAACTATTGATTGTTAGTGAGATGAAAATGCTACCATCTTTTTAGTTGTCGAAAAAAATCCTACTTTCAGGAGTACTATAGTAGTTCTATTGGTTGTACCAACTTGAGTTCTATAAGCATTTGACGTCATAGCCATCTGCTGTAATAGATTTAATATTTGATATTCACCCATTCCATCTATATTCCATTCATAGAGAGAACATGCATTATATTTTGGTTGGACTAGAATATTAGGTTGATTACCTATTTCTAGCTCAGACATTTAGTTTAATATATTCTGTTTTAGATTTGTTCCAGTGAAGTTTAACTATTTTAGGTTCCCATTCCTAAATAGTTTGTTCATCTAAACTAGATTCTATAGTTTTATTAAGAACTATTACATACTGATTTATAGACTGTGTAGTTTCAAGAATGACTGGATCAGTTGACCCTAATGTTAATTCTATTTTACTGAGTTTGTTTTTAATAATATCTAAAAATTCTTGTTTATTTATTTTAATCTCTTGTTGTGCTTGGCTAGAGATCTGATATGGTTTAAAAATAGGATTCTTAAGTTTTGTTTTTTAGTTTTTTCTTTTATTTTTCCCAATTTAGAGGGCTCTTCATTTTCATGGGACCTTCCTATTCTAGCTAACTATTTTCTTATAAAATTTAAATGTGCATTTGTATAATTATTTTGGATAATTATATTTTTTAAGTTTGTAGTATCACTATCTTGTAGCTTTTTATAAGGACTTGCTTCTATAATTTTTGTGCCTACGGGGATTTTAATTGTCCTAAGGGGTGAATGGTCTGACTTTATGCTTTGGCCGTTTGCAGTTTCCCAAATCGCAGCCTTTCTTCTAGTGGTTATGGGATTAACTATTGTAAATAGATGGTTAATTTTACAACTTTTATCAAATATTTTGAACCATATGAAAAATAAAATATTTATCTTGCTCTTTTTGATAAATTTATAATATTTTTCTTGGATTTTATCTTTCTTATGTCCAAAATTTTTAAAATGTCATTCTCTTTTTCTTTTATTCTCTTCAAAATAAAAATCTTTGTCTAAGTATTCTTTATCAATTTCAAATTCTTCATATTTTTCATAAACATTTTGTTCATATTCTTTTTCTAAAACATTTAGTTCGTTTTCAACAATTATATTTTCCATAATAGCTAATGGTGTTGGCAAAGTTGGTTCAGAAGATTTTTGGTCTCCCAGTTGGGAATCTTTGTAGACTGTCTGTGGTATTTTATTATCAAAGTCTACATTTATAAGTGACATTGAAGATATATCCAATGTGGAATACCTTGGTGGTTTTATTTTTATTAGATTTTTATTACATAGATTTATAACAGAAGGAATTTTTGATACTCTTCCTAAGTCTAAGTAATCAGAGGATGATATTTTTGAAAACCTAGAATTATAGATTTTTCTATCAAAACTTATTTTTACATTTTGATCTGTATATTGAGTTATTTTTTTTATTTGTGTACGGGGTTCCGGAATCTCATTGTCTTGCTTAAGCTGGACAGCTCTTTTGAGGATCTATTCCTCTGGAAGGGTAAAATCTTCCCAATAGATGGACCTAGAAATTACTAAATTAGATTTAGTAATATCTATTTGAAATAATAATATGCTCTTTTTGTATGATGAATTTTATATTACGAGCCAAAAGCAATTGTCATAGTTTTATAATGTATCCTATATATCAGAGCGACCAAAATTGATCCTTCTATCATATCATAATTATATGTTTTAGTTTGTAAGATAAAAATTTTAAAATATTTTTATCATTTAAAGAAATCACCAAATTTAGGTAACAATCAAAAGATATAGTTCCTTTACATAAACTAGACTTAGTATTGAATATTTAATCCTTCTCTAGTTAAAGGTCTTAAACCAATTTGGCTTAAACATATATGGATATATCTATATCCTTTATTTGTATGTTTTTCTATTGATTTTTTAGAAAATAGCTGTATAGTTTCAAAATATTTTGACAGCTGAATGTCTCTTTCTTTTGTTTTAATTGTATAATTTGTTTTAAACAAGATCAACTTAGGTGTTTTATATATCTGATCTATTCCTATTTTTGGTGTCTCCCATTCATCTATTTCTTTTTCAAAATCTTCCATAGTTATTTCCTTATTATTTATTATATTTTTGGTTATGGATGAATTAGATATAGAACTAGAGAAGCTAGTAATTCTATAGAATATAGGATTCATTGTTTTAATCTTAGTTTTCAAATCTAAAAATCTATCTATGGGGCACTAGCTAAACCAACGAACTTATGACTTCTTCGGGACTCATTACCAAGACCACCTGTGTCTAAAAGTCTCTGTATATATCTAAATTCTATGTCTAGAATTTTAAACAACGTAGCACTATACACTGTATAATACTATCCCCCTGGCTTGGTATCAAGAACTCCTGGAACAAGAATGTGCAAAGATATTTAAGGTAATAAATAAAATATGAAATGAACAAATAATATATATATGGGTGATAGAACCAGCCACGGATTACAGCAAATAAATAAAAGAAAATTAATGGGTGGTAATACCAGTCACAGATCACAACAAGTAAATAATTGGATTCTATTTATAGAATAAAAGTTTACAAGGATAGAAAACTTACAAATAGGCTCACTACAAAATTAGAGTATTGAGGTGACGGTAACATTTATAGGCGGTGACATGTAGAGACCGTTTTTTATGGCGTATAGCAACACTTGTGACGAAACTGTTAGGAAATATATATATTTTACGACGGTATAATATTATTCGTTAAGAAAAGTTTAGCAATCGTCAGTAAAGGTTAGATAACCGTTTGTAAAAAGCGAAGTTGAATTTTCGCTGTTATTGTTTGTGGTCAGTAAATATAACACTTTTAGGGACGGTTTGAAAACAGTCAGTACATAACCGTTTTTATATCTATCTAACCATACCATATGTATTAATTCTACATTTATGCTAACTCATATTATACAGTCTTTAAAAACTTTGTTCAATTCAGACACTTATTTTTTGTGGTCAGTAAATAAGGCATAGTTTTAGAAACAGTTTGAAAACAGTCTCGATATGAATACTTCTACTCACTAATTAAGCATATCGTTTTCATAAGTTTCACACAAATCTGATGATTATTATCTGTGGTTAGTAAATATGACAAAATTTTAGAGACGGTTTGAAAAATATCTCTAAATAACTCTTCTTTACTATCTAGTTAACCATATCGTGGATATAAGTTGTATATCTATGCTAACTTATTCATTGTACAGTCTTTAAAACTTATGTTAAATTCTGATGATTATCATTTGTGGTTAGTAAATATGGCCAAGTGTTTCGGACAGTTTGAAAACAGTTTCGATTTGACTTTTTTTACAGTCTAGTTAAGCAAGTCAGTTTCATAAGTTCTATTCAATTCTGACAATTATTATTTGTGATCAGTAGATATGGTAGAGTTTTAGGGACTGTTATTTAACTGTCTCTATATGTCTATTATTTACTATCTACTTAACCATACCGTCTGCATACGTTGTTCATCTATCGTAACCCATATTTTTTTCAGTCGCTAAAAGTTTTGTTCAATTGAAATGCTCATCTTTTGTTGTTAGTAAATATTGTAGAGTTTTAGAAAAGATTTGAAAATAGTCTCGATATGACTACTTTTACTCACTACTTAATCATATTGTCTTCATAAGTTTCACTTAAATCTAATGATTATTATTTGTGGTTAGTAAAAATGGCAGAGTTTTAGAGACGATTTGAAAAATGTCTATAAATAACTCTTTTTTACTGTCTAGTTAACCATATCGTGGACATAAGTTATATATCTATGCCAACTTATACATTGTATAGTCTTTAAGACACATGTTCAATTCTGACGCTTATCATTTGTGATTAGTAAATATGGCAGAGTTTTAGGGACGATTTGAAAATAGTGTCGATATGACTCTTTTTATAGTTTACGTAAGCATGCCAGTTTTGTAAGTTCTATTCAATTCTGACAGTTGTTATTTGTGGCTGGAAGATATAGTAGAGTTTTAGAGACTTTAACTGTCTTTATATGTTTATTCTTTACTATCTACTTAACCATACCATCTACATAAGTTTTTCATATTTCCTAACTCATATATTATGCAATCGTTAAAAGTTATATTCAATTGAAACGCTAATCTTTTATGGTTAGAAGATATGTCAGAGTGTCTCGATATGATTATTTTTTATTGCTACTTAAGCATATTGTCTTCATAAGTTGTACTCAATTCTGACTGTCATTATTTGTGATAAGTAAATATGACAGAGTTCTAGAGAGGGGTTGAAAAATATCTCTATATGACTCATCTTTTAGAATCTAGTTAACCATATCGTCGAGATAAATTCTATATCTATGCTAACTTATATATTGTGCATTATTTAATACATATGTTCAATTTTGACGCATATCATTTGTGGTTAGTAAAAATGACAAAATTTTAAGGTTGGTTTGAAAAATAGTCTCGATATTTTTCTTTTATCTGTCTACTTAAGCATACAAATTTTATAAATTCTATTCAATTATAAGAGTTATTATATGGAGTTTAAGGGACGGTTTGAAAACGGTCACTATATGACTATTTTTATTGTCAACCTAACCAAACTGTCTGTATAAATTCTACATCGATACGAATTCAAATATTATACAGTCTTTAAAAGCTATGCCCAATTCAGACGTTTATCTTTTGTAGTCAGTAAATATGTAGAGTTTTAGAGACGGTTTAAGAACATTTTCATTATGACTATTTTAACTCACTACTTAAGCATATCGTTTTCATAAGTTCTACTCAATTCTAATAGTTATTATTTTTTATGACTACAAGAGTTTCGAAGTCTAATTTGTTGTTTTGTAGTGTGATCACTGGTATTTTAAAAAGTGTTGGGATAAATTTTATAAGAGAAAACAAAGTGGAACTAAGTTCGAGGGATAGAAGTATAAATCTGCGAATGCTACAAAGAGCACAATGGATTTTGAAAGATGATGTGTGGGTTCATCCAAAGAATAGATTCTTAGGGAGGATAGGGAAGAAGAAGCAAGGAATGAAGAAGAATTGAATGAAGGAGGAATTGGTAACGAAGCTGAAGAAGAAGAAGAAGAAGATCAAGGGAATGAAGGAGGAGATGGGAATGAAAATAAAGGAAATGAGGGAGGAGATGGAGGATGGAATGACTACTATCAGAATGCCAATGATGAGGCAAGATGGAATAATTTGTTTCAATGTATTTATGGTCTCAAAACAGACATTGGCATGCTTAATGAACAAGTTGGAGGACTTGGGACGGAAATACGAGAACATAGGATAGAAATGGGAGAAACGATGACAGAAATGGGTCGACTGAGAAGCAAAGTGGATGAAATTGAGAGACGACTGTTTGGAATGCAACAATATACATATGAATTTGCAGATCATAATGCAGAGCAGCATCGCAAAATGATATGTCAAATGTTGAACATCAGAGCAGACCTTGGGGCAAATTCCAAATCTATTGAATGCATCAGAGACCATTTGCAGATAGGCAACCCAGCCCGACCTTCATGCTATACTGCTCAGCCTTCTTTATCTCCTAATCCTGCCAATCAACCTTCTTCCTCTGCCACTCCTACACCACCACGTCGCTCTGACTTTGTCCACCCATTTGTTTTACACCCACCTTCTACATTTGGTTCTCCTGCTCCTGATACTCACCCTCGTGCTCCTGACACTCAGCCTAGCCGTGACAATCCTGCCCCTAGGCATCCATTTCTGATATTTGGTTCTCCTCACACACCCATAACAACTATCTGGGGTAACACTCCTACCCTTATTACTACTCCCAATCCTTAAGTTGTTAATGCTATAATAGCAAATTCGGAGTCAAAAGATACTACAAGAAAGAGTGTCAAAAAATTTAAACCAAAAGTTAAAAATAACAATTTGAAGTAATTATGTGTACTTGCTTCCCTTCCCTTGCTTTTTGCATTTGTATTTGTAGTTTTGTTCATTTTATATTTTCATATGTATTTCAATGTTGATGTGTTGATCTCTTCTGTTTTTCAATGTTAAAAAATTCTAGTAATTATGTATATTTTGTATTTTTCTATTTGGATTTTGATATGTTTTGTAATTTTTTTATTCTCATTGTATTTTGATTCGTAATGTAATGTTTAGTTGTATTTGTAAGTATCTGAATTTTAATTTTCTAATGTAATGATATGTTGTAGTTGTAATGTTTATCAAGAACGTGAGGTTGGTCGTAGTTAAATTTTATTGATCAACCAAGCTGTTAGGTCAGTTAGGACAGTAAGGAGTGCTAAACAAAATGTATAAAAAGGGGTAAGCTCTAGAAAAAAGAGAGAAAAAGGATTGATTCCTTAATTTGTTCTGAGTCTTCTCTCTGTCTCTCTATCTCTCTCCCTATCTGTCTCTATCTCTCATCTTCTCCATCCCTGCAACTCTTTCTTTATGCTCTCCTCAAATTTTCCTTTCAATCTCTAACCTTTCTTCTATGGCCCCCATGAACTCTATCAGAATGCATAAACCAACCATGCATTGTTTTGACTTCTTATTCTGTTTTTCAGTTCCATTTCATGTGTATACTTGCTCTTTTTTTATTTCCATTTGGGTTTGAAACCAATGTCTTTAATGTTCCAGTCCTGTACCACCTGAGCAATGGTTTGCAGGGTGAGCATCCGTGCAAGCCACCGTGCTTCCTGCACCATGGGCGAAGGCCCCTGTTAGCCGCACAAGCCCGAAATCCCTCGCGGGCGCAATCTCCTCTCATGTGGGCACAGTCTCCTGCTCATGCTACCCCCCCGCCCAAGTATGGGTATAAGCCCAGGAACCCCATTGTGGGTGCAGCCTCCTGATCATGCTGCCCCCGCCCAGGCATGGGCATAAGCCAGGCAACCCCTACCGGGCACAGTCTCGTGCTCATGCTGCCCCTGCCCAGTCATGGGCATAAACCCTACAATAATAATCAGCAGTAGTGGCAAGTATGATAAGTAGTGGTAAGTAATTATAAGCAGTGGTAAGTAGTGGTAAGTGATTTCAATTTTCATCTGAATACTTCTCATCAATACAATCTGAATTCTATACATCTCAATTCTATCCGTTCAAGGTTTATTTACGATTTTTTTGGCTTTGTTTTGATTAGTTTGCTTTGCGGTGCTGATGGTCGTGAGATCTTCTCCATAATGTCACTTCGAACACTATTATGCTCAGACATTAAAAGTTTCAAAAAATATTCCTTTCTGAAAAAATTTAGCTCCAGAAACCATCCAGCCATGAAAATTCATAAATTAATCATATCAGTCCAATTCAAATAAAAATGATGAAATCCAATAAGAAAATATATATACTTCCTAAGTTGGTGTAGTCCAATTCAAGTTCTTCTTATTTACCAAATAATAATACTATGTATAGATGACAAAATAAAGAGTGAATAAGAGACTGATAGTATAGCAATTAGTGTTCATTAGTGTTCAGTCAGCAAGATTCATGTGTGTGCACTCAGGAAGAGTAAATGCATATGCATTTGTAAGGTGTAAAGTGATGTGTGTGCACTCAGGAAGAGTATATGCATATGCATTTGTAAGGTCTAAAGTGACGACTATGGAGAAATCAAATATTGCTAATTCTTATGTGTATTGAAACACTAAACAACTCGAATTAAGAATAATATAAAGATTAAAGATTGTAAAGATTAAGAATGGTAACAAAAGCTAAAACAATAAAAATTTACCAAAAACCATAAGGGAAGAATACATCTCGAGAAAAATGGAGATAAGTTCCGATTGTAGGTATTAAGAAGCCTGATATAGCAATCCATCGTCTACAAATATAACCAAAATCATTACAATCATTAAGTCAACTATTGCAAATATAACCAAAGTCATTATCATTATGTAAGTTATTGCAAATATAACCAAATTCATTAGTAGCATTATGTAATTCTGTTTGAAGGTAATAGTAAGAAAAAAAAAATTCTTACGCTAGGTTAAATATTTCAAATAATTAAAGATAAGATCAAAATTTTTTAATTTAAAAATTTTGATACATACCAATGTCTCAACCCATTGAGGGGGCACGAACTCATGAGCATCAGTCCATGTGATGTAATTTTCACTGATATTACACAAAATTGTTCTGTCATTCTCAATAATTTTATATATCAGTAATAATCAAAGTTAAAAATTTTCATGAAATTATATAACTTGTATAGGTAAACCATAACTTGTCTGGCTTTATTTGGTATGAGTTTTCTTTAAAAAAATTTCGTATACTCTCCTCTTCAGTAGAAAAATTTCTAACCTTAGCAAAGGTTAAAATTGCATTTGTCTTCACGTCCTCCACCTCCAACTCCTTGCCCTCCTTCATTTCAGTTAAAATATTAATGACTTCACACAATTCACCCACCTCCGCCTCCAAACCTTTGTCCCCTTTCTCCTCCTCCTCTGCTACCTTTTCCTCATCATCATTCCTTCGCTTCTTTTGAATGTTGTCTTCTTCATCCAATGGTGCCTCAACCTCATCTCCAGAATTGTTGCAGAGTCTTGTTAATAGAACAGAGTGCATTTGCAATAGATGAGACTGAAATTGAATTGACTCCTCCAACATTCGAATTGACTTTTGTAAAAACATTTTCATTTCTTGTTTGGTGCCAATTTTCTACACAAATATATATACATTGTAACATTCAAAAATTGCGGGATATGATAATAACAAGTAAATTGTATCTTCGTTTCTTCTCCGGTCCTATCAGGATAATACAATTGCATTTCCTTCACTTCTTTGTTTTTTTCATCTTTCTATGGAAGAATAATGCAACATATATGAATATGGAACAATAATGCAACAAATATGAATTATATATGGAGACAATGCAGTTAACTTAATTAACTTACCTCTACACGCTCAAAGACAAGCCTCCTATTTACACGCTCGCTAGTCCAATAGGCAATTGGTAGTTTGTTTTCTTCACCACCCAAATTGCCGACTCTCACCTTCTCAAAGTAAAATATCTATATATACACATAATTCATATAAAACAAATTTGAATATTTAAAAACCTTGAATTCATATTAATAACATTAAATTAATTTTATTCAACATTGAAATTATAATTATGAACATACCATAAGCAAGAATATACATCCATCAATTGCCTTCTTCTTCCTCTTCTCGTCTTCTCTTCCTCCTGTCTGAAGAGCTTGAAATTGGGAAATCTCATCACATAACCATTTTAATACAAAATTAGCCCAGTTATGTAGACCCGCTTTATCTACATGAATGGTTGCTTTAGGTCTCTGGAAGAAGGGAAGACACTTGTGGTAGGACATAAAAAGCATCCGAGAAGGAAGAGCAAGAAGTGGCATTTAAATTTTGGGGAGGAGGCATCTTCCATGTGCATGTTCTCTTTTAACTCCGTATATTTTAGTTTCGAAAAATACTTTCTGATGTATGGAGACTCAACCAAAGATGAAGAGCCCAAAACATCACATCCAGTCGAAGTGATTCCTAGGATTCGTCCTACTTCTATAGGTGTCAGTTTAAAGTTTTGGTTTGGACGAACACAAAGAAGTTTTCCCATCGGTTCGAATCTCATTATCAATTATTCACACAATTTTCAGCTTAATGTATCACAGCTGAGCTTCAAGATATTGCCAAACCCCATATGTTTTACCTCTTCTTTCACCTCATGACTGAGCGAAAGAATTACCTCCTTTAATTGCTTTGGAGAGCACCTCGTTTGAATCGGTGCCGGTGCAGGTGATGCCATTGCTCTACTTAGTGTAAGTAATTTCTTTGTTTCTTTCACTTTGTCGTAGTTGTCCCTTTCCCTTTCCTTTAATTCCGTCCATTTTCAATAGTTTGACTCTATTCTTGCAATAATTTTTACATTATTGATAGTAATAATAATAAAATTATTAATATATGCAGACGATGTTAGATTTCATTACCTTACTCGCACGCAAGGCACTCCTCTTCTTCTTATTCTTAGCCACTCCTTTCTTCTTCTCTTCTGTATCTAGAAACGTAAATAACGTATATTAAATTTCTAGAATTTATAACATAAATCACTAAACCTCAAATCAATTACTCAAAATCCCTAAATATCTAATAACCAATAACCATAAATAAGCTCAAATAAAGGATAAATATATTGGCGGACGAACCTGCAAAAGCCTCATTGTCGGAATAAACTTCCATTTGTAATTCTGGTTCGAAATTTTCAAAATATTCAAAAATAATATCTTCAAACCTTTGCTCTTGGCCTCTCTGTTTTCAAAAAAGGTCCTCGATTCTTCTTTTTTGCCATATCCTTATCGTCACTCTTCAGTCTTCACTCTTTACTCCTCTTACTTTTTTCTTCTCCTCCTCCTCACTCGTTCTCTCTTTCTCCTCCTCCGTCGTTCTCTCTTTCTCGTCCTCCTCCCTCGTTCTCTCCATCTCTCTGACTCAGTTCTTGCAACAAGTATTTTTCTGTAAATTTAACTTCGATGAACCATCAAAATGAGTAATTTCATGGAGAAATGGTAAGAAATGCCGAAAAAAATTGAAATGGTGACAACATGTTACCGAGAAATGCTAGCAATGCAGAGACATTATCAATTATTTCACCACCATTGGATGAAATGGCTTTCACTGGATCAAATGCCTATCGTTGATGGTGTTCATAGGGTGTTGTGCTCGTGGGTGTTGTGAGCTGTACGTGCTTTGGAACTCATTGTTGAAAAGATGTATGAGTGACATGTCTCCTCTTCTGATGACTTTGAATCCCGGCCATTGGATCAAGCAAGATAATCAACAACCAACCCTAACCGTCGATGCTTTGCCCACTAACTTACCATCCGTTACCATGACTTACCATCAATTAATACCAACCATCAATTACCATCAATTACCCTCATCCATCAATTGCTATTGCATAATTGCATAATGTCTGAAACAAATATTTTAGTTTTAATTTACTATATTTAATTACTATATCTATGTAATACCATAATTGTTTGATTTTATATTTTATATTTAAATAAAAGTATATTTATGTAATTACAATTACTATATCATTAATCTACTATATGAAGATAATGATAATGTTAAGGTTAAGTGAGGAAAGTAGAGTTGGATCGGACAACTACAATGTATACCAAACATTGCTCTATTAGTGTAATTTACAATATTTGATATTTAATGATTAAATAACACTACATTATTATTATTAACTATTTTTTAATACTATATTTATTTAATAACAAATTACAAAAAAAGTTTATCTAATTATGAACATGACAATTACTAATTATGAAGATGACAATTATCAAGACAACCAAAGAAATCGAGTTTGATTGAATGCCAAATTACAATAGTCTGTTTACAAACCAAAAACTTTTTTAAAGAACAAAATGTGGCTACAAATACTTTGTACTTGTTTAATCTTAACTTTCTGATATGTTGATATGGATAAAACTTCTTGGCGCGAATATTGGCGCCAACACCATATTTTCTTCTTTTTCTATTTCTTTTTTTTTGGGCCAAAAAATCAAATCAAAAATCACAATTTATTTCATATACCATTTCATTCATTTATTTGATATATACACATAGTTCTCTAATATTTCTATCTTTGCTTCTACAAAACAGAAAAAATAGACAAGTCATGAATGTATTCTAAATCAAGAGATAGTGATGAATATATTGGTGGGGTTAATGCATTTCTTGAATTTGCATCGGCAAATATTAAATCTATGGATGACAAGATATCATGTAACAAGTGATAAAGTATAGTAACAAATTATAGGTACCAAATCCCCAAATTGCATTGTATCAAATCTTGAAATTTTAAATGTACTATTACTTTAGATAATGATATATTATCTATTACATAATTTATTAAGAATATTATATAATACAATATTAATTAGTATTAATTTCCTTCGGATATTTTTTCAAAATTAAAGAAAGAATCTTAATTATCAATTGCAAACCAATCGACAACTCTATATACGCACGTTACTAATATTACTACATGTTACTATATATTACAATCTATTACTATTTATTACATTCTGTTATTATATACTACTATATATTACAATGTTACTATGTGTTATTATATATTACTATATATTACAATCTATGGTGTATTTTTTAATTACAATTACTATATACTTAGTATTAAATAACTATCACTATTACATAATAATATTACATACTACTATATATTATTATATATTAATATACATTACCATACTAGGTTATATTTGTTGGAGTGTCAATATATTCTTATCTATTACTATATATTATTATTACCCGTATATTACTATTTTATTACATAATCTTGTTCTAGTATATTAGTACTTTTTTTTAATTACAATTACTATTTTATTATAAATTACTATTATATTATTAATATATACGACTATTATAGATACATTTAATCTAATATTGGCATGCCACTTTTATTACCGATTTTATATAATAAGTTATATAAATAAGAGTAATATTTAAACAAAACATCTTATCATCAATATTATATGAACCATGTAACGCCGACTTTGTGATGTCGTATTTTTGTAAGAGAAATTTTATTTATTTATATTGATTTTTAAGTTTGGGGTATTTAAATAAAATTTTTGGTATATTTAAAATTATTGTTGTATCCATGAAAATTTGGGTAAAAATGAATATATATATATATATATATATATAATAAAAGAAAAGAGAAGAGAAGAGAAGAGAAGAGAAGAAAAAAAAAAGAAAAAGAAAAAAGCAAAAAGAAAAAGAAAAAGAAAAAGAAAAAGAAAAAGAAAAAGAAAAAAAGAAAAAGAAAAAGAAAAAGAAAAAGAATTAGGGCTTAAAGCCCTAATTCTCCCTTCTCTCTCTCTCTCTCTCTCTCTCTCTCTCTCTCTCTCTCTCTTCCTCTCTCTCTCACTCCATCTCTTCCTCTCCCGCAGCCGCCGCCCACCGCCTCACCTTCCTCCCGCGATCGCCGCTGCTACAACGCCCTCCCGCGAATGCCTTCGTCCTCTGCGCAACGCGATCTCCCGCGAGCTACGCGAGCCCAGCCGAGCGCGATCTGCTGCCAGCGCTCCTCAGTGCGAGAGCATACGACAGCGCAGCGCACTACACGCTCTCCCGAGCGCGAGCGCGCACTGTGCGAGCACTAGTGCCCCCCTGCGTGCCTCTGCACGAGCCCCTGCGCGCCTCTGCACGAGCCCCTGCGCGCCTCTGCACGAGCCCCTGCACGCCTCTGCACGAGCCCCTGCACGCCTCTGCACGAGCCAGCGTGCCACTGCGCGAGCGTTAGCGCGCCCCTACGCTGCTCTGCACGAGCCCCTGCGCGCCCCTGCACGAGCCCCTGCGCGCCCCTGCACGAGTGCCAGCGCACCTCAGCACGGGCTCCCCTGTGCCAGCGCGCCCTTCAGCACGACCCTCTACGTGAGCACAGCGCACTCCAGCGCATGATCCACTGCTTGAGCGTGCCACAGCACGAGTGCGAGCACTCCAGCACGCGACCCACTGCGCGAGCGCGCTACCCACTGCACAAGCGCGCTATCCTCTCACGAGCGTATAGCTCAGCCCGTGAGCGTGCGACTGCAGACCTCCCGCGAGCCTTAGCCTGTGAGCGCACCAGCCCATGAGTGCTCCATCTCGCGAGCATGAGCCCTAGCCGTGAGAGCCCACCAGCGGGCCAACCCGCGAAGCCCACTGCTGACCCACGAACCCCACTACTGATCCACGAAGGCCACTACTGACCCGCAAGCCCACTGCGGCCAACAAGTCGGGTTGCGAGCCCACGAGCCCACCAGCGGGCCAAACCGCCCACCCGCCAACCCACCAGCCCGCCCACCCGCCAGCCCACCGGCCCGCGAGCCCGCGAACGGCTTTCCCCTTCGAGAACTCACCTGCATCTTCACTGTAGGTAATGACTATGATTGGTTTGAAATTCTAGGGTTTGGTGTTAGAAATTTAGTTGTTGCTAATATCGTTCAAATTTAGAAATATTACAGGTTTTATACTAATTCGACGGGCGAACGACAACTACATCTGAAACCAGAGGAACCCTAGGTGAGAGAAACACACTCACTTCAAAGTTTGAATAAATTTTATTGATTTTGGGTTGAATTTAAAATCGGAAGTTATATATCTATTCGGAAATGTGTTAAATTCGAGAAAAATTCGAGAAAATGAGAAATATTGGAAATTTGATCATTTGTGAGCCAAATGATTCGAAATTTAAAGAAACGAGAATTTAGAAATGATTGTGTACATTGAGGGTATATTAAATTGGAAAGAAAAAATTGAAAATCCCTTATTAGGGTATTATTTGATATAAAAATCGTGATGATTTGATTAGGTTGGCTTTCTTGGTGATTTGATTGAGGGGAGTCTTATTCTACGTATTGTGATTTTATTGGAGAGTACACTATCCTCCCCAAATAGGTGAGTGGGATTTATTTCAATACTTTTATTTAATGTGTAAACTCTGTTTTAAAATATTTGATAAATGAGCATGATTTGTAGCGTGTTTGAAATGTTTTGACTGGTTTTGAATGGTTTTGAAATTGATTTTTGTGAACCGATAGAGTGTCCAAAAACTATATTGAAATATTGAAATTATGCATTCATGTAGTTGAAATGTATAATGTGCCATTTTATGCTATATGTTACATTTGGTTTGTGAACCTGATTTCGGCACATTTTGATATGATTTTGGATTTGACCTTGAGGGCTTTAGTATATATTGTTCCGTAGCTACGATGGACACCGTGAGAGACACTTTGGTGGCGTCCAGATATGCCTAGGCCTGGGGTATCCCACGAGTTATCGTGATTTTTATTAACGACACGATACTATCTAGGTTGAACCCGAAAGGGGGAGGATTTGGATACTCTCTCCAAGTCTAGCACTTGGACGAGGTTCGTCGCCAACGCCGAGGTAAAGAGCACTTTAAATAAACTTGCATATAACACCCCCGATGCGCCTGTCATAGGTCACGGTAGACCTTTACCAAGATATTTTCGGCTGGCAGCTCTATGATTTTAGTGACAGTGTTTTGGATGCATATTTGACTTGAAAATGCATGCTAATGATATATTGTTGAAATGAAAAGTATGATGATTTGAAATATGATTCGTATATTTATGGTTTGACACTCCAGTTTCATACTTTATATTTGACGATTGCATTGATCCACTCACTCACTGAGTATTCTTTCCCGATTATTCACCCCTCATTTCCCTTCTTGTTTCAAGATAGTATTTGACAAGGAGCGTTGCTTTAAGACGCTCGGTAACATTGAGAGATCTGGTTTGGATTTGAGAAGTCACTATATATTTCTGTTGCAAAATTTGTATTGGTAATGTATATGCATTCTGAGGACTATAGAAAACCATTGTGTAAATTCTGGAATGACTGTATAAATATGGATATTTAAATTGTGGAACTCTCATGTCATTGTATAACATTGCATTGAGATATTTCTTATTCGTTGCATATGTACTTGGGAATATGTTATGTCTTAGAAGTGGACTCTAGGATCACTCGGTGACACCTATAAATCATAGAAGGGGCGACTGGTGGCTGTCTATGCCTTTGACGGGGGCATGGCGGTAGAGGTCTGTGGCTAGGTTGCTGGAAATTTTATAGTCTTGCGTTATTCTGGATGTTAGATGTGGGATTGGTTGATTTTGGAGAGACTGGGATGACCATTTGATTATATTACAGGATGGTTGTGATTTATACATGATTAATTGTACTTGGGAGACCTCCGAAATATGAAAAGGTTCTGTTTGATTTTCTATAAAAATACAGCCGGCATTCAAGATGACGGACGGCTGTTCACGATCCCGGTTCGGAGCGTGACAAACCAATAAAATTTCAAAGAAAAATAGATGAATTCTTATTATTTATTCACATTATATAATTTTATATAAATTTCAAATTAAACGAATGACAACATTAATATTAATTTAAATCTCGATATTCATTTTTACTTTAAAGATAGTATAATAATTAATTAATTAATAAAATTATTCAACACCATTCAACTCGATATAAATATATTCTATATATTTCTTTAATTTAATTTACATGTAATTTCATTTAATTTGGTTCATAAACATATATTTTGAATAGATGAAGATTTTTGATATATGTGTTATCAGTTTTATTTAATTGTTATTTGCAATTATGCATACTAACCAGTGGTAATAAAGTGGTAATAATTAAGTCATGATGAAATCTAATTTAAAAAGAATTTAATAATAAACTTTAGATTGAGTGACTTTTTCACTGTTCTAAGTTCTCGACATGAAATTGAAAATTATATAAAATCAATATGCAACAAATCTTACCGATTTAAAAATATGAAAAAAGGAAATATATGAAAGAAGAAAAAGGCAGTGGTAAGAATTTTAATTAAAAAAAAGCGGTAAAAAGTGCGGAAAAAAGGCGAGTGAAGAAAAAAAAGAGCGATACAAAATGACGCGCTTTGTAATTGGATTCTAATCCAAAAATATTATATTAAATATGAAGCATTTTTTTCCTAAAATCTCCTCAAAGCTCTTACTCTGAAAGCATCTGCTCTGCGAACCACCGTAGCTATGGGACGAACTAAATGCCGGATGAATATTGTTACCCAGCATGAAGAATCACAATATTCCTAACAACAAGTTCAATATGAAGAAACCCAATCTTGTGAAAATGTTACCCCAGGTATTATTTTAATCTGAGGTTTGACATTATCATGGTATTAACTGACAACTCATGTTTATTTTTTCAGTAGTTGTGAAGAAATGTAGATGTCCAACACGCTGTCAAGATGTTTGGGACTTAGAAAAAGGACAACGTATGCTGGTTGAAATGAACGAATTAAATCACAACAACGTATGCTGCCATGACGAATGAAGAGGCCCAAGTTAATCCCATGGGTAATATTTTCTTTTATAACCATTCGTTATATTCTTTATAATGTTACTACATGATTGTATTAACTTCACTTTTTTATTCATTTTTTTATTGACAGGAAGAAAATTTGACATAAACTTGTTGCTCACTGCTTTGCTTCGTTTTGGAAATATGGTTGGATTGTGACCTCCAAATTGTAATGGTAATATTTTTTGTGTTAGAATGAACGTTTTTTGTTTCATTTCGGGTTTCACCAAGTGATGTTTTTTATTTCATTTTTGTTTCACCCTCTTACTATTAGTACAAGACAAACATGTTATTGTGGAACAGGAATCTTTCTTTTCTCTTGGTCTTATATCTATTACTCAATGTAATGTACTGCTCAATCTTAGTATGTTAATACAATTCTGTTTAAATTTATAATATTTTTGTAATTCTTTTATATACACTAAAATCATGTGGTAGTGATGACTAATTTTATATCGTTACATTATTTAATTTGATAATAATCAATGTGTATTTATTTTAATAATAATATTTTTAAAATAAAAAATAATGAAGTAATCGCTCTGACATGCATGGTATTTTCTTACGCCCGGCATGCATGCACAGGCCCCTGTGAGGCATATGCTTACGCCCGTCCATCATGCGAGGGCCCCTGTGAGGCGTATGCTTGAGCCCTTCTTGCGCCCGTCCACCTCTGTGAGGCATATGCTTGAGCCCTTCTCACCCCTATGAGGCGTATGCTTGAGCCCTTCTTGTGCCCGTCCGCCCCTGTAAGGCGTATGCCTGTGCCCTTCTTGCGCCCATCCATGAAGTAATTCCAGTAACCCATAGTAACACATAATAAGACACGATAAGCGACGGTAACCGACGATGAAAGTAGTAACATTTTATAACATATGGTAACTGATGATAGATCAATAACATTTCCCAACTCAATCGTAACCCGACAATTAAAGTAGCAATATCCAATAACACATGGTAAGCGATATTAAAATCAGTAACTTATCCTAACCATAGCCTATCATAAAAGTAGTAACATATAATAACACAATGTAACACATAGTAACACATAGTATGGTAACAAAAGTAACATATAGTAACTGTATTTTGTCACTCAATGCTAACTACGTTTCGTAACACTTTTCACCCGTCAATATTTGGTACCATTTTGTAACTCAATAGTAATCAATCATAAAAAACTAATTTTGCTAACACTTTTCTATCGTCAATATTTTAAAACATTTTGTAATTTAATAACAACCGAAGTTAAAATCAAAAATTTTACTAACACTGTTCTACCGTCAACAACCATTTTGTAACTCAGTGGTAACCGATGATGAAGTAGTAAAATCTCCTAACACATGATAAGTGACTATAAAACCACCAATTTGACTGATACTTTTTTACCATGGACATTATATACAATTTCATTACTGAATGGTAACCGTTAATATTTAGTACAATTTTATAATTCATTGGTAAGTGTCAATATTTTCTAACATTTTCTATCTTAATAGCAATCGATGCTAATGCTAGTAACATATGGTAACATATAGTAACCGATCATAAAACCACAAATTTTACTAACATTTTGCACCGTCAACATTTTGTATCATGTGATAATACAAGGTGACTATAACACAAGGTAACATATGGTAACACATAGTAACTGATGGTGAAGTCACTAATTCTACTAACATTTTTTAATGTCAATATGTTGTGACATTTTGTCACCCAACAGTAATCGATGATAAAAATTAGTAACATCTCGTAACACTTTTCTACTATCCACATATTACATAATTTTGTAACTCAATAGTAACCGATCATACAACACTAATTTTACTAACACTTTTCTACCGTCAACATTTTGTAACATTTTGTAACTCAATGATAACCGATGATGGAGTAGTAAGATCTCCTAATGCATGATAAGTGACTATACAAACCACTAATTTCACTAACACTTTCCTACCGTTGACAATTTGTATAATTTTGTAACTCAATAGTAACCGTCAATATTTGGTACAATTTTCTAACTCATTTCTAGCCGTCAACATTTTCTAATATTTTCTATTTCAGTCGCAACCAAAAATAAATGTAGTAACATATGGTAACACATGGTAACCATCACAAGTTTTACCACCTGATAACATATGGTAACTGACGATATATCACTAGTTTTACCAACTCTATCCTTCTGTCAGTATACATATGTGACATGATCCAACAGTAGCCCATAGCGTCACGATATATCTATCCTGACTGGTGTATACCCAACTGAATGTGCTTCCATTGGAGAAAGTATTGCTGACAGATTTGATGAGTTATGCAGACGGTTTTTGATCGTCACCTTAATGCTCTAATTTTGTAGTGGCTCTGTTTTGTGGATTTTATTATGATCTCTCAATAAGAGGGAAGGGGGAGATATGAAATGTTTGGAGGTACTTTTTTCTCTAAACACTCTCAAGGTTTTTCACTCTACCTTCATCTTCTGTATGAGTCTCCTTAAATAGGATTGAGAAGCACTATTATACCATGGGTGAATAACTTGTCTTTTTACAATTATAACACAAAAAACTATAGATGAATAATTCTTTGTCCATCAATTTATACCATTCATAAATAGTATGATTGCTATCTTGTCGGGTGTTTTTACTATTTATTTATTGTGATTTTTCTGCACCAAAAATAATATCGTTATTTTGTGCCGACAAATAATTTACAAGATTCCTTTTCCAAGCAATAAGAAAAATCATTAGTTTTTGGGCAAGTGCTAAGCCATGAGAGATTTATCAGTTTTAAGACAACTGATTGGGAAAATATATATATTTTTAAGTTTTGGGTTCTAACTTTCATAGACCTTAGATTTTGCATGGACTGTCTTGTAAGGTCTTCAATCATGTCTTTAGTCTATCAGGTCTTTTACCTCATGTATTTTTTAATGGGTCTCTATAATTGTCTTGCAAGAGAAAAAATACTGAAGCAATCATTCTCATTATCGTTACCTAAGTCAACTAAAGGTTCTGACTTAGAGTTTGATAGTTCTGATTTTGAAGAAAAGCTTTTTTCACTTGAAGTAATTGCTCCATAATTTGGAGATATTTCTTCTTGGTTTTAGCTGCTGCCAGAAGAGTTTGGACATGAGATTTTTCAGCTAAAAATGTTTTATCAGATGGCTCAGATCTAATAACTCTTTTGTTTTTAGCCAATTTGAAATGGCAAGTCTAAAAATTTCATTTGGAATTTTAAATGAATTCCACCTCTTGACTTTACATCTCCTTTGCAAGATAGTGGTTCCATCAAGAGAGGTATAACGAAACTCCTCTATGGGTTTATAATGAGTTTTAAAAAAGGACAAAAGATTCTCTCACTGTTGGAATAAAGATATCGGGCAAAGATCCAAAATATGTCCACCAAATTGGAAACCATGCAGTGTATTTGGATATTTGGGATTTATCATGGAAAAAGAATAGCCAAGAGTGGATATGTTTATGGTTTTGAATCACAATGTGTTATACCAAGCCTATTGATAATCCCAATAGGAAAATATTGGGTAGAAATTTATCTTGGTTTTAAGATTTATGAAAAGGGTTTTGATTTAGACAGGGCTTGTCTCCGGTCAGAAGGATAGAGAACTTTCAAGAATTACAAATAGAATATGCTAGATTTTGTTGTTCTTTGGAGAAAGCAAAGTATTTAAAATCAGTGCTTCCTATGTATTCTAAGATTATCTGGTAATGTTCCATAAGTTTGGAAATATCCCATGGTTTATAAAACAATTTTTTGAAAAATATTTTTCTATAATTTGAAAAGAATTTTTTAAAAGAAACCCTTCATCAAAATATTTTGAACTAAAAGTTTTTCAATAAAACTTGAACTTTTGTAGGATTTTAAATATGATAAAATGATTGGCAAACTACTAGAAATAGTGCCATTGTTTTAAATTCATTTTGAGAGAGGGTTTTAGAGAAGGAAGATTCTCTTCTCTTGATTTTTTGAAATTAGAACAAAGGTTTTATCTATAGTCGCTTGTATTGGAGTATGCTTGTACTCGATTTCTTAGGTAGGTTTTGCAATCAGACATTTACTTTGGACTACTTCTATAGAGGATTTTAAGGTCAAAAACAATTTCGGGCTCCACATCTATGGGTTGTCTGGAACTAATTTGACCCATTTCTGAATTTGATTTAATTTTTTCTTCATCTTGGGCATCCATTTTATTTTGAGCTTCATTTTGGGCTTTGACCCCTTTTTTCTTCTTCTTCTTCTTTAGTTACCATCTCATACCATGACTTGATGGGTTTTGCAGAAGATATGGGTTTGACGAAGGGTTTCTCTTCATTTTTTGCCTTAGCTCTTTTTTTATTAGAATCATTTCGGGGCATTTTATTTGTTTCGCAAAAATTCTTGTGTTAGGAAATCTGAATGAGAGTTACTATCTCCTTTTATATTTTCAATATAAAAAATAAAAAAAATAGACAATATGGCTTGCCATCTTGCAAAATTTTGTTTAGAAGCAATATTCTGAACATCATTTTGTAAGACTTCTTTAGCCAATTTACAACATATACGAAATAAAAACTTATGATTTAACAAATCACTTTGGAAATTAGTGATACATAAAACAACAGATAATTTTTTTTTTAATGGTAGAGTAGTTTTTCTGTGTATCATTCCAATGACTAGAAATATATTGGACAACAATTTCTCTATCGTTTTGGACTTGTTTTAATATTCCTCTATAGGCTAAATCGCTAGCATCTGTTTCTATAATTTTAAATAGGCTAAGGTTGGCTAGGTGGAGACATGGAATTTGTTGAGTAAAATGAGCTTTGATGATATTCAGGATTAATAAAAATTGATTTTAGGCTAATTAATCTAAATTAGAAAGAAATAAGAAAACTTGTTAAAATTGAATCTTGTATAGGGAAGTCACCTTGGTTAATAGTAAAAGTTGACTTATGGGCATGAATGAGAGAAAATTAGTTAAGGACAAACACCAAAAGCGAACCAAAAATAGGTTTAAGATGACCTGAGGAATACCAGCCTCAGAAGTCAATCTCTACACACACATCTAAGGTGACCCGACCTTTAGCACAAAACAACATGACAAATATAAGTTTCAGACATTTAAGTTTGCACATACCTAAGGTGACCAAACCTTAAGCACAAGACGACCTAAAGAAGACAAGTCTCAGAAGTCTCTATCTGCACACAATCAAGGCAACCCAACCTTAGGTATAAGACGACCTGACAAACTTGAGTCTCAATAGTTTAAGTCTGCACACTCCTAAGGTGACCCAATCTTTACCACAAGACGTATAACACCGACACTCGGTGCACTATATATTGTACTCCTCATTATTTTGTATATAATATATTTTCATTTTCATTTAGAGAAAATTCATTCAAAACTTTTTCCGATTTAAAATGCTCTTGAAAATTTTGGGCGAGATTGCCGAAAGCTAAAATTTGTTTTCACCGAGCCAAATTTAATTCTATCCATGCAAAACCGCTAAAATTTTGCCAGGAAGCCTAAACTAGGCTAAATTAATGTTTTATCAAGTTAAAATGTAATTTTAGGAAATTTTGGAAAAAACGCAAAGCGAAAACAAAATCGCTCTAAAACCCTAATGCGATTAAAGACGATTTGAAAGGTCAAATGACTTCATCTACGTGCGAGATCAACTATATTGGATTCAGTGCAGAAAAACTAAACCAAATGGGTAAATTTGAATTTCTCAGATTTCGGGTTGAAATTGACCCCGTCGCGCGTTATACGAAAATCAAGGTAGAAATTTTTACGTAAATCTAAGAAGGACCTTTTATGCAATTTAAAAAAAGGGGGTTGGAGACAATTAATAACCAAGGGAAGTGTGCCAATGAGGTGGAAAGCTGGGATTTGTTTGAAATTTGAGAAATCAATATGGGCCATTGGATTAGGTGGTTGGGAGACAAGCCATTAATGAAGCATTTAATTAGGCTTGACTTGCGGGACTTGAGAAAGAGAGTGTAGTGAGAGAAAGTAACTTGTTTTGTGAGAAGAAGAGTCAAAACCGTAAGACTGAGAGAGAGAAAGTGCTTGTGGAGAGAGAATAAACTCTTGTGTGACACAAAAATCCAATGGCTCGGAATTTGTCTTGGGAAAATATGGATGGCTTGGATTAAATGGGGCAAGTGCTATAAAACAAATACTTTTTCATTCCTTCCCAAAAACCTTGAGTGTGTTCAAGCGAAAGGAAAGCAAGCTCTCTCATTTTCTCCCAAGAACTGTGAGCTTCAAGGTGAGGGATCCAAAATTTTTCTACAACAACACCCAAATATTTTTACATAGATCACTTCCTCTCAAACCCAACTACAACATATTCAAAAATTGGAACAAAAGGAGAAGTTTTGCTTGGTGAAGAACAAGAGGACCATTGAAGGAAGGTAGGATTTTCTTCAAACATTTCTTTGAAATTTCTGCAAATAGGATATTCTGACCATGCTGTGATATTTTGGTCATAAAATTTTCTACACAATGTAAAACTGAGCTAGGTTAATTTCAGGTTAAACTAGACTCACAAAGCTTTAAAATGAGATATGATTCTTGCATTCTGATGAGAATTAGTTTTATTATGATTTTTCAAAGTTAAGTGTTCTGCATAGAAATTTTTATTCTATCCTACTTTAGCTCTGTTTCTGTCTGTGACTTAACCTCTATTTTGAGGTGTCTTATGGTCTGAATTAGCAAATTCTCTAGTAAGTAATTTGTAGATCTAGGTCTTATCTTTCCAACGAGATAAGAATCACCATAATCCAATTTCTGTGTCAAATGTTATGGCAATTGTCCTGAAACTTGACAGAAGGTTGTCCTCTTTCGAACCCTAAGAATAGTGTATAAAAACGACCCTCTTCTAGTCCTAGTTTGGGCCCACTCAAAGAATAAAAGTTGTAGATATCCCTCTTAGCTACAATAAGTTAAAAGCTTAGCCAATTCACATGAGGGAATCAAACGTTATGCCCATTTTACTAAAGGGGTGTTGACAGAAATTCTGTTTTTCCAACTGAAACTTGCCTGTTCTGATCATGATCCATTTCAATCCCCTTCTAAGCACAATTGAGAGAAACTCAGAACATGAAAATATAGGCCTATGTCTTGGGTATAACATGTTAAAATTTCATTACGTTTGGATAGGTATAGTGAAAGTTATAACTTTGGCACTAAAATGGGACAAAGTCTGAATTTAGAATGTAACTGAATCAAAATAGAGATTTTCAAAAATTTTGTGATGTGATTTTGAGAATGTGTATAACATGAAAGTTGTAGGTCATGAAGTTGCCTACAACATATCAAAATTTTACCTGATTTGGACTTATATATAAAACGTTATACAAATTGTCGTAGGACTGCTCAAAGTGGCACCAAGTAGAGAACTATGAGTGAACTTGATAGGTGACTTTTGCCCAAGCCGTTAAAGAGAGCTCAATACATTGTAATTGTGGTTCATTTGGGAGTGCTATACCCTCCCTATTACTATGAGTGGAACTCAAATCTCATGCATGAAAAGTGAAACTTGATTTTTGTCGTGTTTTCAACAAAATATGCTTTTGATATGTATGACTCATTGTGTACCACTAGACTTCGAATTTGTTTTGTGACTATTGGAGTGTCGTGAACTCATGTTTTCTATGAATATGCATCCATAAATTTGATTCAACTAAAATGGTACCATATTTTATGATTTTCACGTGTTTAATTTTAAATGACCCAATATGACACATTTATTAAATACTATGATTTCTATATCACTAATTTGGAGCCGTATGGCCGTGGGATGACTATTATGATATGATTGAGTCCCGAGAGGACGACCGAAGCTATGGGGGACGTTTGTTATGGCGCCGAGTATGTGTCTGGGTATACTTCGCGTGGAGGTACCTGCAAACGTTTGGTATATGGGTATAGGCGCGGCCGGTTGAACCTGCAAGGGGGAGGACATGTGTGATGCCACTGTCTAGCACCGAGCGGGGTCCTATACATGATCTAATCTATGTATGAGCTAGCCTCGGTGAAGGTCAGGGCCAACGTTGGGGTAGAGAGCGACTTTTGAACATTTATGCATAATAAACCCTCGATGCGCCTATCATCGGTCATGGTTGACCTTCGCCAGGATCATATTCTGGTTGTTCTAAAAACATTTGATTTTTAATGGATGCATATATGTATGGTACCGTGTGATAGACTAGATGATTTCATTTTACTGATCATACCATGTTTTACTTCTAAATGTGAATTATTGTTTACGAATAATCATGTTTGATACTCAAATGGTTCACACATACTATTTATACTTGATATTGATCCCCTCACTCACTGGGTATCTCCCTTGATACTCATCCCTCTCTCTTCCTTTCTCAGACAGGGTTATTATGATAGAGCGATGTGTTAGGCTCTAGACGTCTATCGCGTATTTGAGGATTTACGTATTCACTACAGTGAGATCTAAATTTCATTTGAAATATGAGATCCATATTATATATCGACTCTGCGGGGTCTTGATATTGAGGTTCGTAGATGGATATGTACATTTTATGGGATGATTGTATAAATTATTGACATTTATTTGTAAAACTCTCAGATTGGTTAATTTCACCTGCATTGAGGTATTTGAAAGCATTTAACTTTTTAACTTAGGAATTTGTTGTACTCATGCATAAAATTTTAGATTCGTCCGGTATGACGGCTGCTTATACCCTAGTTAGGCATGATAGTAGAGGTCTGTGGCTAGAATTGCTAGTAGTTGTGATAGCCTTGCATTGTCCTGGTTTGTACGGTACAGTCTGATTGGTATGATATGATTGTGGTTGATTGTTGTAAGGCTGGGTTGACCCATTTCTTCAGGTGGCAGGATGATCATTCAATATGCAGGTTGATTTGTATATGGGAGACCTCCGAAATATTGAGAGATTCTGTTTGATTTTCTAGAAAACTAAGCCAGCATCCAGGGCAACGGGCGGCTGCTCATGACCCCAGTTTGGGGCGTGACAAGACGACCTGAGGAAAACATATCTCAGAGGTCTGAGTCCACACAATACCTAGGGTGACATAACTATAAGTACAAGACGACCTTACCTGAGAAATCAAAAAGCACAACTGGACTCGATGAAAACAACAAGATGACCTAACAATGAATGGTCACAGTTTGATTCTGAAATTAAGGCAAGAAGACTCATAGCTTATCCAAGACAGCCTAACTAAGGATTTCAGGTATGTAAGTCATCTTATTCAAGGACGCAAGTTGCCTTGTAAATTAAAAATCAATATTAAGGTGACTCAATATCCCTATAAGAATACTTGTAAATTGGTAAGTCTACTCATGATGTACATAAGTCCTCTTATCTCTCACATCTCAATTATTGACAAGTAGACTTAAGCAATCGACATGGCAACCCAAGATTTCAAAATATAAAACCAAATCTGTTTGAAGTTTGAGGAGATTGACTTGTTGTGTCTAATATCTATTTGTTCAGAAAAGCTTATTCGAATTAAATGAAATGTTCACCAAGCTCACCAACCTTTGCGATGCATTCAATGGATTTCAACGGCTAAATCTTCTTCTCTGACTATAAGAATAACTGATGGATGAAGAAGAATGTATCTTTGTGAAGCATGAACAACACTTTGAACATGCTCATAAGACTGTGTTCTTAATTCTTATTTCAAATTGTCTGTAATGCTATAAGCATAGTTTGAAAATTAAAACTTATATCTGCTCATCATACTTACTTTCTATCTGTTGTAAAAAAAATATCAGAATCTTGGTATTCTTGGTCTCGAGCTTGAAAGCTAACCAAAGAGAGATCAGTTTAGGTTTTTCTTATTGTTGTGAAAAACAAGTGAGAGCGTTTTGAAAAATACTTGTAAGGGTTACTAGCACCTTGTGAAGCCAGTTTGTAAATTGTTGGATAGAAAAGTGGATTCAAAATCTAGGTGAAGCCTGGGAGTGGATGCATACCAAGAAGGTGGAACCACTATAAATTGTGTGTGTCTATTTGTCTGTTCGAATTCATTTATTTGTTTAATTTTTTAATAGGTCTTTGTCTTTTAAATACCAAAATTAATCAAAAAATTATTAGATAACTTATTCACCCTCTCTAGGTTATCATATCTAGTGTCTTCAGAATTTTTAACACATGTTTTTTTAATATATTGGACAATCTCAATATGGTTTTCTATCCAAATCTTAGGGTCTTTTTTTTAAGTCTTTCATGTAGGGGTTTTAGGAAAAAATTCTAAACATAATTTAAATTTCCCAAAAATCTTTGTAACTATGTTTTATCAAGAATTTTATTTGGAAATTTGTTAGTAAATTTTAGAGATCTTTCTATTGGTTTTATAATTCCATAAGTTATATAATGTCAAAAAAAAACCTGATTTTTGTCTAAAATAGAGAAATTTTCTTTACAGATAGTACCAATCCATTTTTCTTACAGATATAAAAGAATATTTTAGGATTTTTAAACTATTGTTTTATTGATAATAAGAAAATAAGTGTATCATCAATATAAACAATATAAAATTGAGAATATGGATCGAAAATATCATTTATAATCCTTTGAAATTCAGAGAGAGTGTTTTTGAATCTGAAGGACATTACATTCCACTCGTAGTGGCCAAATAGAATAGTGAATGTTGTTTTGTACCTATGATCAAGGTGAATCTGAAGTTGCTAAAATCTAGATTTCATATCAAATTTTGAAAAGATATATGTAGAATTGAGTATTTGCAATAAATCCTTTTTATTTGGAATCGGTTATCGAATCCATTTTAAAGTCTCATTTAATGATTTATAATTGATAATCAATATCGGTTATCAAATTTTGAAAGTAACACAACTTCATAGAGATCTTGATTTTGAAATTAATCCATTAAATTCAATGTCTTAAACTTCTTTTTTATAGTATTGTTCTAATTCAGCATTCATTTGAATTGGTATAGTTTTAGTATGAATGTTATGTTCATCAAATCCGTTCTTTTATGACAAATCTACCATATGTTGTTTTCTGTTCCAGAAAGCATTTGGAAAATCTGAACATATTTCTTTTTCAAACAATTTTTGAAGATCATAAATTTTTTGTTTTATTTTTTCTGTTTTTAGTTGATCTTCAATTCTCTGAAGATTAGAATTTTGTTTTAGATAACAGATATTAGATTGTTTTCCTTTTATTAACATATTTATTGAATTTTTTAAAATAAATACTACCTTAACAATAGTTGGACTTCTAGTTTTGGGTTTTTCTAGAAACGGAAAGAATAACTTTTCACCTTTTGTTTTAAAACTAATTCTTTCATAAGTAACCTTGTAAGGACTTATGAAATTGATAAATGATGTCCCAAAGATTATTGTATGTCGGATACTAGTTACTAAAATAAACGAACTTTTAATAAGGAATCTATTATTTTGAATTCCTGCAACTATTGTAGCTATTATATTCATTTTAGAGTTATTTGTTGAACATAATTTTTCATTAGTTTTTTCAAAAAACTTTTCAGGAATTATTCCTGCTTTTATACAATTTAGATCTACTACTGTATCAAAGAGAGCAATTGTATCAATTTTAAAGTTTTTAGATAATACTAAAGTTATCCTTATGAAATATTTCCTGGAAGTTATTTCTTTTAGAATAAAAAAGACTTCTTCAAGAAACTCTTTGGGGTTTTTCTCATGATTTTCTAGGGCTTGAGTTTCTAAAGGATCCTCATCCTCACTAATTGACTCAATATCTGTAGGTTTAGCTATTATTTGAGTAAGTAGTAATGAGAACATTTTAGAATTTTTTTCTACCTATTTTTTAAATCTTTTAATTCTTTTTTTATTGTTTTTATTTCTTCTTGGAGTTCTTGAATACTTCCAAAAGGCTTTTTATTAATCTTTCTTCTATAGAGTATAGAAGTAAGATCATATATTTCAATGCTTGTAGAAGGCAATTTAGAGGATTTTTTTCATAGGTTCTTCTAGGGATTGTTTTAATTGAACTAGATATTTTTTCTGAATATCGAGATCTCTGGTGTAGAATAACATCTAGAATTAGATTTTATTTTTTTGTTAACATGTCTAATCTTTTTGAATCAAATTCTAATTCAATGTCAGTTCTAGATAAGCATCAACTTCCTAATTTCTTAATTTGTAGATTGCGAGTAAAGGTTTCTGAATTGGTTGAATTTTGTGATCCAACTCAGTATCAGAATTTTCTATTAGTAAAGCTGAGATTTTATTTAAAGTTTTTTCATCTAGATGAAGTTCTCAATTTTTTTTTAGATACTCCACAATATTTTTGAGTGTTTTCCTTTTGACCACATTTAAAATAGACTACATCTCATAAGATTTTAAATATTGAATACTTATCCTATTTTTTAGAATATTTTTTATAACATGTTTTATAATAATTTTCTTCTTATTTTTTGTAATTGGGGATTCTTTTATATTTTTTAGAATATTCTTTTTTTGAAAGTTTTTTAGAATAATTTCTCTTACAATCTCCATTACATATCTTATGTTTATTGAGATCAAATTATTTGCCAAATGATCCCAATTTTTTTTAACCTTTTTCATTTCCCACTTCAAATATTTTTGAAGTTTAATGTCTTGACAAATTTTTAGACCTTCTTTTTATGTAAAACTGATCAGTTCTCCATAAGAAAGCTAATCATATGGAATTAGATTACCAAAAGTTTAATGGATATTGTTTCTAACCCTTTCTCTCAAAAGAATTGGAAGGCTAGCTAATAATTTTTCTTTCCAAAAGTGTTTATTAGAATCTTCTCTCAGCATAACCCTAGTTAGAAAAGTTGATTTATACTACTAAAAATCACTAAATTTTTTACATCCTAGATTTGATCATAAGTCTGCATTTTTATCCTTTAAGTATGATGAATCACCAATAAAATGGAGTATTATGATGAATATTAATGTAAACACTGTATCTTGAATAGGTTTACCTAAATAGTTTAGGATGGGTTCAACATTTTCACCGATTTGAATAGTATTTAAGATACCTAACTGTAGATCCTTAGTGAGATGAAAATCCCACCATCCTTTTAATTGTCTAGAAAATCCTACTATCAGGATTCCTACAACAGTTCTATCAGTTGTACCAACTTGAGTTTTATATGCATTTGATGCCATGGTCATCTGCAGTAATAGATTTAATATTTGATATTCATTAATTCCCTCTATATTCCATTCATAGATGAAATTTGCATTATATTTTAGTTGGACTATAATATTAGGTTAATTACCTATTTCTAGTTTAGACATTCTAGGTTTAATATATTCTGTTTTAAATTTGTTCCAATGAAGTTTAACTATTTAAGGTTTTTGTTCTTGAATAGTTTATTCATCTGAACTAGATTCTATAGTTTTATTAACAATTGTTACATTCTGATTTATGGACTGTGTAGTTTCATAAACGATTGGATCAATTGACCCTGATGTTGATCCTATGTTACTAAGTTGGTTTTTAATTGTTTCTAAAAATTCTTATTTATTTGTTTTAATCTCTTGTTATGTTTGGTTAGAGATCATATGGTTTAAAAATAGGATCCTTAAGTTTTTGTTTTTCATTTTTTTCTTATATTTTACCTAACTCAGACAGCTCTTTAGTTTTCTGGGACTTTCCTATTCTAGCTAATTGTTTTTATGTAGTGTTTAAATGTACATTTGTATAATTATTTTAAATAATTATATTCTTTTAAGTTTGCACTATCACTATCCTGTGGCTTTTTATAAAGACTTCCATCTATGGTTTTTGTGCCTATGGGGATCTTAATCGTCCTAAGGGCGAATGGTCTAACTCTATAGTTTGGCCGTTTGTAGTTTCCCAAATTGTAACCTTTGTTTCTAGTGGTTATACGATTAACTATTTTAAACAGATAGTTAATTTTACAACTTTTAGCATATATTTCAAACAATATAAGAATAAAATATTTATGTTACTCTTTTTGATAAATTTGTAATATTTTTCTTAAATTTTATCTTTCTTATTAGAAAATGGGGCGGGTCCACCCATGAGGGTAGACCCGACCTAATCCCTTTTTTTTCCTTTGAATTTGAATTTAAAAGAAAAGGGTAGGGTTTTTTTTTATATAACCACCCCTTAATCCCAACTTCCCTCTCTTCAAAAGGTTCCAAAAAGGAACCTCTTCCCTAGTGTGGAGGAATGGACGTGAGTTTAAAACAAAAAGGAGGGAAGACCATTTTCTTATGGGATGAAAATTAGAATAGAAATGAAAAAGGGAGAGAGAGTTCACATTTTGAGAAACAAAGGAAGGGAGGTTGAAGAAGGGTTTGAATTTGTTGATCATTACTACCAAGGCATTTGGATTGTGAACAATAGATGATGCTCCGATTTTGTGGCATTCTCTCGGCCTAAAATATCCAACCGTTGGAAAGAGGTAAGTGATTCTAACCCAATTTAGATCGGAGAATTTTCGCATGCGAAAAAATCATTTGTTGGTTTGCTTAAAAACCTCATTTCTTATGTCCAAAATTTTTAAAATACGATACTCTTTTTCTTTTATTCTCTTCAAAATAAAATTTTTTTTCTAAGTATTCTTTATTAATTTCATATTGTTTATATTTTTCATAAACATTCAGTTCATATTCTTTTTCTATAACATTTAGTTCCTTTTCATTAGCTGTATTTTCGGTAATAACTAATAGGGATGGCAAAGTTGGTTTAGAAGAGTTTTGGTCTCCCATTTGGAAACCTCTGTAGATTGTCTGTGGTATTTTATTACCAAATTCTACATTTTTAAATGACATTGAAAGTATATTCGATGTGGAATACCTTAGTGGTTTTATTTCTATTTATTAGATAGGTTTATAACAAAAGAAAATTTTGATACTCTTCCTAAATCTAAGTAATCAGAGGATGATATTTCTGAAAACTAGAACTATAGATTTTTCTATCAAAACTTATTTTTACATTTTCATCTGTAAATTGAGCTATTTGTTTTATTTTTGTGTTGGGTTCTGGAGTCTCAATGTCCTGCTTAGGCTGGATAGCTCCTTCGAGAATCCATTACTCTATATAGGGTAATTTCTTCCAATGGATGGGCCCAGGATTACTAAACTAGACTTAGTAATATCCGTTTGAAATAATAATATTTCTCATTTTTTATGATAATTTCTATTGATCATATCATAATTATGTGTTTTAATTTGTAAGATTAAAGATTTTAAAATATTTTTATCATTAAAAGGAATCACCAAATTTGGGTAACAATCAAAAGATACAAATGCTTTACATAAACTGATTCAATAGTTCCTAATAATAAGACCGAAAAGTTTTTATGTCTAGCATCCCTAGAGTTAATAGGATTGAAGTAATTAATCATTCTCTAGTTAAAGGTTTTAAACCAATTTGGACTAACCCTATATGGACTGAAAAGTTTTTTATATATTTATATACTTTTCTATGGATTTTTTAGAATAATTGTATAATTTCAAAAGCTTTTGACAACTAAATATCTCTTTCTTCTATTTTAATTGTATAATCTATTTTAAACAAACTCATCTTAGGTGTTTTATATATCTAATCTATTCCTATTTTTGTTATCTCCTAATCATCTATTCCTTTTTCAAAATTTTCAATAGTTATTTTTTTACTATTTATTATATCCTTGGATTTGGATGAATTAGATATAGAACTAAAGGAATTAGTAGTTCTACAGAATATAGTATTCATTATTTTAATCTTAGTTTTCAAAGCTAGATATATACCTATGGGATATTAGCTAAACTAATGAACTTATGGCTTTCTTCAGGATTTACTGTCGAAACCACCTTTGTCTAAAGGACTCGATATATACCTAGATTCTATGTCTAGAATTTTAAATAACTTAACACCATAGATTGTGTAATACTATCCCCCAATAGCTCTAATATGAAGAGCTGCGAGGTGCTATGGGAGCTCTTGGTATCATTGTCATGGGAGGACAGTATTATACAGTGTATGGTGCTAAGTTGTTTAAAATTCTAGACATAGGATCTAGATATATATCGAGTCCTTTAGACACTTGTGGTCTCGACAGTGAGGAAGAAAGGCGTTAGTCTATTGGTTTAACCAGTATCCTGTAAGTATATATTTAGGTTTGAAAACTATGATTGAAACAATGAACCCTATATTCGAGTCTAAAGGACTTATGGCTAGATATATACCTATGGGACACTAGCTAAACCAACGGACTTATGGCTTTCTTTAGGACTTACTGTCGAAACCACCTTTGTCTAAAGGATTCGATATATATCTAGATTCTATGTCTAGAATTTTAAATAACTTAACACCATACACTGTGTAATACTATCCCCCATTGGCTCTGATACGAAGAGCTCCCAGGTGTTTTGGGAGCTCTTAGTATCATCATCAGGGAAGGATAGTATTATACAGTGTATGGTGCTAAGTTGTTTAAAATTCTAGACATAGGAACTCGATATATACCGAATCCTTTAGACACATGTGATCTCGACAATGAGTCCCAAAGAAGGGTATTAGTCCGTTGTTTTAACCAGTATCCCATAAGTATATATTTAGGTTTGAAAACCATGATTAAAATAATGAATCCTATATTCTGTAAAATTACTAACTCCACTAGTTCTATATCTAATTCATCAAAATCCAAGGATATAATAAATAGTGAAAAAAAATGATTGAAAATTTTGAAAAAGGAATAGATGATCGGGAGATATCAAAAATAGGAATAGATTAGATATATAAGACACCGAAGATGGGTTTATTTAAAATAGATTATATAATTAAAATAGAAGAAAGAGACATTTAGTGTCAAATTTTTGAAACTATATAATTATTTTTTAAAAAATCCGTAGAAAATCATACAAATAAATTATATAGATATATCCATATAGTCTTAATGCAAACTGGTTAAGACCTTTAACCAGAGAAGGATTAAATATTTCAATTCTAGTAACTCTTAGGGATACTAAGCATCAAAACATTTTAGACTCATTATTAAGAACTATTGAGATTAGTTTATGTAAAGGACCTGCATCTTTTGATTGTTATCCAAATTTGATAATTTTTTCAAATGATAAAATATTTTAAAATCTTTAATCTTACAAATTAAAATACATTATTATGATATAATAAAGAGATCAATTCTACTTGCTCTGATGTATAGGATACATAATAAAGTTATGATAACTACTTTTGGTTCTAAACATAAAATTCACCATAAAAAAGGAGAAATATTATTTCATCAAATGGATATTATCAAGTCTAATTTAGTAATTCCTGGGCTAATCCGTTGGGAAGAAATTACCTTCTAGAGGAATGGATTCTTGAAGGAGTTATTCAACCTAAGCAGGACAATGACATTCCAGAACCCAGCACACAATAAAACAAATAACTCAATATATAGATGGAAATGTAGTTTTGATAGAAAAACTATAGTTCTAGATTTTCAGAAATGTCATCCTCTGATTACTTAGACTTAGAAAGAGTATCAAAATTTTCTTCTATTATAAACTGACCTAATAAAAGTCCAATAGAAATAAAATAACCGAGGTATTCCACGTCGGGTATACATTCAACATCACTTAAAAATATAGACTTTGGTAATAAAATACCATAGACAGTCTACACATGTTCTCAAATGGGAGACCAAAACTCCTCTAAACCAACTTCACCAACACCATCAGCTATTACGAAAAATGTAACTGATGAAAAAGAACTGAATGTTCTAGAAAAAGAATATGAACTGAATGTTTATGAAAAATATGAGGAATTTGTAATTGATAAAGAATACTTAGATAAATATTTTTATTCTGAAGGGAATAAAAGAAAAACAAGATGGTATTTTAAAATTTTTGAATATAAGAAAGATAAAATCCAAAAAAACTATTGTAAATTTATCAAAAAGAGCAAGATAAAATTTTATTCTTCCTATGGTTTGAAATATATGTTAAAAGTCGTAAAATTAACGATCCATTTAAATAGTTAATCTTATAACCACTAAAAAAATGCTACTATTTGGGAAACTACAAACGGCTAAACTATAGAGTCAAACCATCTGCTTCTTAGGATGATTATGATCCCCATAGGTACAGAAACCATAGAAACAAAGCCTTATAAAAAGCTATAGGATAGTGATACTGCAAACTTAATAAATATAATTATCTAAAATAATTTTACAAATACACATTTAAACTATATAGAAAAACAGTTAACTAGAATATGAAAGTCCCAGAAAACTAAAGAGCCTTCTGAATTGGGTAAATAGAAGAAAAAAATTAAAAAACAAAAACTTAATAATCCTATTTTTAAACCATATCATATCTCTAGCCAAGCATAGTAAGAGATTAAAACAAATAAACAAGAATTTTTAAAAACTATTAATGACCAACTCAGTAAAATAGGATCAACATCAAGTCAACTAATCCAATTATTCCTGAAACTACATAGTTCATTAATCAGGATGTAACGATTCTTAATAAAACTATAGTATTTAGTTCAGATGAGCAAACTATTCGGGAACAGGAACCTAAAATAGTTAAATTTTACTGAAGCAAACCTAAAACAAAATATATTAAATCTAGAATGCTTGAACTAGAAATAGGTAATCAACCTAATATTCTAGACCAACCTAAATATAATGCGGATGGTGTGATTTTCATCTTAATATGGATCAACATTATGTATCTTAAATGCTATTCAAACCGGTGAAAATGAACCCATCTTAAACCATTTAGGGGAACCTATTCAGGATGTAATGTCTATATTAATATTCACCATAACACTCCATTTTATAGGTAACTTATCCCACTTAATAGATTAAAACACAGACTTATTATCAAATCTAAGATATAAAAAATTTAGTGATTTTCAATGGTATAAATCAACGTTTCTAACTAGGGTTATGCTAAGAAAAGACTCTAATCAACTCTTTTGGAATAAAAATTTCTAGCGGGCCTTCCAACTCTTTTGGGAGAAAGGATTACAAACAATATCCATGAAAATTATGGGAATCATATAATTTCATATAATCAACTTACCTATAGAGAACTCATCAGTTTCACACAAAAAGAAGATCTAAAAATTTGACAAGACTTAAAATTTCAAAAACATTTAAAGTGGGAAATGAAAAGGATTAAAAAAGAATTAGGATCATTTTGTGAATAATTTAATCTCAACAAACATAAGATATATAATGGAGAATGTATCAGAAAATATTTTAAAAAACTTTCAAAGAAAGAATAATCTAAAAAACATAAAAGAAACCCTAATTACAAAAAACAAGAAAAAAATTATTATAAGAAACTTCATAACAAATATTCTAAAAAATAGAATAAGTTTTCAACACTTAAAATCTTAAGAGACGTAGTCTGTTTGAAATATGGTCAAAAGGGACACATCCAAAAATATTACAGAGTATCTAAAAAAATTAGAGAACTTCATCTAGATAAAGAAACTCCTGATAAAATCTCATCTTTATTAGTAGAAAATTCTGATACTGAATTTGGATCAGAAAACTTAATCAGTTTAGAAACCTCTACTAGTAAGCTACAAATTGAGGAGTTTGGAACTAGTTCCTTATCTAGAACTAACACAGAATTAGAATCTGATTCAAAAAGATTAAATATGTTAACAAAAAAATAAAGTCTAATTCTAGACATTATTCAACATATCAAATATCCCAATATTCAGAAAAAATATCTAGATCAATTAAAACTATCTTTAGAAGAACCTATGATAAAACCCTCTGAATTGCCTTCTACAAGCATCGGAATGTATGATCTTACTTCTACACTCAATAGAATAAATTTTAATAAAAAGTCTTTTGGAACTATTTAAGAACTCTGGGAAAAAATATAAAAAATTAAGAAAGAAGTAAAAGATTTAAAAAATAGTTAGGAAAAAGATTTCAAATGATCTCATTACTACTTAGTCAAAAAATGGATAAACCCATAAATATTAAGTTAAATAGTGAGGATGAGGATCTTTTAGAAACTCAAGCTGTAGAAAATCTTGAGAGAAACCTCAAAGAGTATCCTGAAGAAATCCTTTTTGTTATAAAAGAAATGATTTTTAGGAAATATCTCATACAGATAATTTTAGTATTGTTAGAAAACTTTAAAATTAATACAGTTGCTCTCTTTGATATAGGATCAGATCTAAACTACATAATAGTAGGAATAATTCTTGAAATATTTTATGAAAAGACTAATAAAAAATTATATTCAGCAAATAATTCTATAATTTATATAATAGATAAAACAGATGTGAGAATTCAAATTAATTGATTCCTATTAAAACTTCGTTTGTTTTAGTAACAATATCCGACATACAATAATCTTAGGGACACCATTTATCATCTTGATAACTCCCTTCAAGGTTATTTATGAAGAAATTAGTTTTAAAATAAAAAGTGAAAAATTATTCTTTCTATTTCTATAAAAACCCAAAACCAGAAATCTAAATATTGTTAAGACAATATCTATTTATAAAAATTAAATACATATGTTAATAAAAGGAAAACAATCTAATATCTGTTATCTAAAATAAAAGGTTAATCTTCAGAGAATTGAAAACCAACTAAAAATAGAAATAATAAAACAAAGAATTTCTGATCTTCAAAAATTATTTGAAAAAGAAGTATATTCTGATTTTCCAAACTCTTTTTGGAATAAAAAAATACCATATGATATATTTGTCATATAAGAATTGATTTGATGAACATAACATTTATACTAAAGTTAGACCAATTCAAATGAATGCTGAATTAGAATAATATTATAAAAAAGAAATTCAAAACCTTAAATTTAGGGGCTTAATTTCAAAATCAAGATTTCTATGGAGTTGTGCCACTTTCTATGTTAATAAAGCATCTAAAATAGAAAGAGTAACTCCAAAATTGATTATCAATTATAAACCATTAAATGAGATTTTAAAATGGATTCAATATCTGATTTCAAATAAAAAATTTATTACAAAAACTCAATTCTGCATATATTTTTTCAAAATTTGATATGAAAACTGGATTTTGACAAATTTAGATTCACCCTGATCATGTGTACAAAATAGCATTCACTATTCCATTTGGCCAATACAAGTGAATGTAATACCTTTCTGATTAAAAAGATACTCCCTCTAAATTCTAGAGGATTATGAATGATATTTTCAATCCATATTCTAAATTTTGCATATACATTGATGATATACTTAGTTTCTTATTATCAATAGAATGACACTTTAAAAATCATAAAACATTATTTTATATCTATAAGAAAAATGGACTAGTATTATCTGCAAAAAAAAATATTTCTAGTTCGGAAAAAAATCAAATTTTCAGGCCATTATATATGTCATGCCCTGACCCGCAGGTCGGACACGCGAACAGACCGCCTCGACTTCTCGAGGCACGGGTATACCCTACTCGCACATCGAGGTGACGCAAGACTAATATTATGACCCTACTCGATATCATTAGATCAAAATCATATAGCGGAAGAAAAAAAGATAGTTTTCAATAAAAATTTTCTTTAAAACATCTGTCTCCAATTTACATATAATATTTATATGCATAGTCCAATCGTAAACAAAAATAGATATGATCACTTACCCGATAGCATCTCTTAGTAAAACTTATGGGATGGTATCTCAATGTATGTCAAATACAGTATAAATTGAAAATATTAATATGAGGGGTGAGTATAATCCACATACTCAGTGAGTGAGGTGCAATGACTATATAATGACAATAAATGAATTTGTGAGAGTGGTAAGTCAAAACATCATTTTCAAATTTATATTTCATTCATTTACAAATATATCATGTAATTCAAAATAATAGGCATCTTTATCATCAATTATGCATCAATAGGGTGTCAAAAACACATTCTACCCATAATTTGGCCTAATTAGGGTAAAATCCACCAAGAGGCCACCAAAATGTCATAAGAATAAAACACATATATTTTTCCCCCTTCCCTTGGTGTTGACATGGTCCTCACGTGGTACTCGTCTATTGGATCCGTTGGACAGAGACAGTGGACTCAAACCCCTGCTCCCGTGTTACCCCACCACGTCACCCCATTAGGTAAACGCTCAATACCGAGTAGGGAGTACGCTATAGCCACTATACACCATCCCATAATCATACACATGTGTCATATGTCATCGTTCATAAATCCTTACTCGTAAAAATAAGGCACTATCAAGTAACCATAATATTATGATATAAATTTTTACCAAACAACATTTCAAGACATACCACAAACACTAAAGCATTTCTAAATTACATTTCAAATTTCATTTATAAAATTATGATCAAAACTATTTTTCATTTAAAGTCAAAAACAGTTCGTCTCACTCACCTCGACTGGGGAGGATACGTCACTCCCCCTAACTATCCTCGTTTCTTGAACGAGTCATCTCTCAAATTCTAATCCTAAGTTAAACAATATCATTTATTAATTCAATATTATATAGTTGGATTACAACATGCATATAAAAATGTCCTCTTTCATAACGTGAGGAATTTCTACAAATATATAATGCGCAGGTTTAGTAAAATCATGATATCTTCAAAAATCTTGATCGGATTCAATTGATTTAAATTTTCTCTTAACACTAAGACATATATCTCCAACTTTTATGTTCAGACCATCTTGAAATTTGGAATACACGAATTTATAAAAAAACAATTATCACTTTTTGTGCTAAGTTCCTAAAACCAATTACGCACAGTTTTGGGAGAAATTCCATATCTCCTAGTATATATCTCCAATTTAAGTGTTTCTTATCTCAAATTGAAGTAAGACATAGATCTAAAACTTTCTAGTTTTGGCCATCCTCGGATTTTAAATGTATAATTTTATAAAATTCGGTTTTCATCTCGGTTTCAGTTTTAGAACTATTTCTGCACAGTTTTAGTAATATCATCATAACTTTCTGTATATAACTCCGATTCAAGTGATCTTTATCTCAAATTAACGATAAGTCAGAGATTTAAAACTTTCATGTTTAACATTTCTCCAAATTCGGAACAAAAGATATCTCAAAAATTCATAAAATTTACTGGTCGTACACAGGACATGAAACAGAATTTGTGAAACATGCTAGACTTCAAAAAATCACCAAAAATTGATTTCTTCATGAAATGTCTCACATGATATACCATTTTTAAAAGTTAGGAAGTTTAGTTTATAGAGAAATAAATATTTTAGATTTTTGAATTCTACAGAATGAGATATTCTAAGAAATCTACATAAGACTCAATCTAGAAATCAACATTTAGCATGCTAGTATGGATACCAAAGTAACTACTCATCAAATAATTTAATTTTAGCATAAGTTAGAATATGTTACCTCCTTTGTAAGATCTCTTGCTAACAATATGTATCACCACCCTTTTGAATCTTTGAATTTTTATCACCTTAGAAAAAAATCAAATCACAATAAACATAAATTCCTATACAATACCCCTATACTTCTAATTGAAATTCAAGAATTCCCAAAAATGTTCTTACCCCTTTGGCTTTATAGTTGAACTCAAAATGAATATAGAACCCTCACAATTTCGTCCAAGGTGAGTTTGAATGAAGAAAATAGGCCAAACTCTTCTTAAACAAGTTCTTTTATAAACCTAGTCAAATATACTTAACCATTAGATCATTTCACGCATTATCTTGACCTTCCACTTATCCTAACACTTAATCCATGAAATTGTTGATTCAACCTTCATGTACTCCATCAAGTGTCTTTGGATGTCCATGTCAAGGGGGAGAAGTGTCACAATCTAGAACAAGCTATTCTAGTTGGTTTTCATACAAAAATTTCTACACAATAAACTTTCATGCATAAATTTCTATCCAATGAGTTTTCTTGAATGTGAAAAATCCTATGTGGCCACTAACCAACCTTATTTCCCTCTTGATCAATCATTTGGCTCCAATTGTCCATCCTTGAGTGTTTTGCAACTTAGTCCCTTAACTTTCTTCAATTACATTTAAACCCCTAATTTTTAACAATTGCATTTTTGGTCCCTATGAAATTTTGTTTGAAATTTCTTAAATATGTGAAATTTCATTTAAATATCTTTATTTAAGTGTGTAGGTCTTCTTTTAGTTATTTTTGACTTCTTTAGGCCTTGTTGGCACTTTCCGAGAAGTTTTTTGGCTTAACGATAAAATTTCAGTTTTAGCGATTTTGAGACGAAATCTCAAAATAAATAATTAGATAATTAAATAGATGTCTCAAAAGGATGCTTATATATTTAGAATCATGAGGAGTAGTATATAATATACAGTCACTAAAAATCGATGTTACAATATAACCCGTGGAACTATAAAATCAATAGAAATATTTTTGGAATTTGCTAACAAATTTCCATATAAAATTCTTGATATAACATAGTTACAAATATTTTTAGGAAACTTGTTTTGAAATTTTTTCCCAACATAAATAGGCTTGCTAAACCACTACACGATGGATTTAAAAAAAATAAAAAAAAATCTTGAACAAAAAACATAGAAATTGTCTAATATATTAAAAAACAAGTGTTAAAAATTTCATGTCTCCACCTAGCCAACTCTAACCTATCTAAAATTGTTGAAATAGATGATAGCAATTTACTATGGAGGAATATTAAAACAAGTCTAAAATGATAGAGAAATTGTTGTCCAATATACTTCTGATCATTGGAATGAGATGTAGAAAAACTACTCTACTATTAAAAAAGAAATTTTATCTATTGTTTTATGAATCACTAAATTCAAAAGTGATTTGTTAAATTAGAAGTTTTTACTTCGTATAGATTCTAAATCAGCCAAGGAAGTTTTACAAAAAAATGTTCAAAACATTACTTCTAAACAATTTTCTGCAAAATGGCAAGTCATGTAATCTATTTTTGATTTTGATATTGAATATATAAAAGGAGATAGTAACTCTCTTCCAGATTTCCTAACACGAGAATTTTTGTAAAACAGATAAAATACCCCAAAAGAATTCTACTAAAAATAAGGCTAAGGTCGAAAATAAAGAAAAACCCTCTTCAAAACCCCTATCTTTTTCAAAGCCCATCAATTCATGGTATGAGATGATAACTGAAGAAGAAAAAGAAAAAAAGAGCTAAAACCCAGAATGAAACCCAAAATAAAATGGAGGTCCAAAATGAGAAAAAAAAAACAGATTCAAAAATGGGTCGAATCAGTTCTAGATAGCACAAAGATGTGGAGCCCGGAATTGTTTTTTGCTCCAAAAGTCTCTATAGAAGCAGTCCAAAGTAAAAGACTAATTGCAAAACCTGCCCAAGAAATCGAATAGAAGCATACTCCAATTCAGACGACTACAGGCAAAGCCTCTGTTCTAGTTTCAAAAACCGAGAGAGAAGAATCTCCCTTTTCTAAAACCTTCTCTCAAAATGAATTTAGAACAATAGCTATTTCTAGTAGTTTGTCAATCATTTTATCATATTCAAAATCTTATAAAATTTCAAATTTTATTGAAAAACTCTTTGGTCAAAATATTTTGACAATCGATGAAGGATTTCTTTTAATCCTTTTCAAACTATGGAATAATATTTTTCAAAAAATTGATTTTATAAACTATGAGATATTTCCAAACCCATGGAATATTTCCGGACAATTTTAGAATACACAGGAAGCACTGATTTTAAATACTTTACTTCCTCTAGAGAACAGAAAAATTCGACATATTCTACTTGTAAAATTTTGAAAGTTCTTTATCCTTCTGACTAGGGACAAGACTTATCCAAACCAAAACCCTTTTCTGTAAATCTTAAAATAAGATAAATTTCTACCAAGTATTCTCCTATTGGGATTATCAACAAGCTTGGTATAACATATTTTTTATTCAAAATAATAAACATACCCACTTTTGGTTATTCTTTTTCCATGATAAAACCTAAATATCCAAATACCCTGTATGGTTTCCACATTGGTGGAGGTATTTTAGATCTTTGCCCGATATTCTTACTCCAGCAGTTAGAGAATCTTTTGACCCTTTTAAAAGACATTATAAACCCATAGAGAAAGAAAAGAAATTTTTACCTCTATATTTATTTTTTACAAAATTCTTTGTAGTTGGGTTAGCCAGTGGTACCTAGATTATGCCTCCCTTATGGAATCACAATCTTTCAAAGGAGATTTAAAGTTGAGTGGTAGAATTCATTTAAGATTCCAAATTAAAAAAAATTCTTAAGTCTACTATTTCAAATTGGCTAAAAACAAAAAGGTTATTGGACTCGAGTCCATATGATAAAAACCATTTTAACCCAAAAATGTCTTGCCCAAACCCTTCTAGCAACAGATAAAACCAAGGAGGAATATTTTCAAATTATAGAGTAATTACTCCAAAGTAAAAAAAGCTATTTTTCAAAATCAGAACTATCAAACTCTAAGTCAGAACCTTTAGTTGACTTAGGTAATATTAATGAGAACGATTGTTCTTTTATTTTTTCTCCTATAAAACATTTATAGAGGCCCAATTCCTTAAGGCCCATAAAAAATACTTGAGATAAGAAACCTGATGGTCCAACGTAACAAATGGTAAGTCAATAATTATATAAAATTTGTATAATATAACATAGTAACACATGGTAACAAGTGGTTGGCATTATAATAAGTGGTAAGAAATAGTAATAACAGGTACTTCTTGGTACAAGTGGTAACAAATGATAACAAATACTTTCTGGTAACAATGATTTTTATTCTGATAACATTGATAACAAATAGTAAAAAGTGATCTATAACAAATGTACTTTTATTATTATACTAACAAAGAATAAATGAATGTAACAATTGGTAAATCAATAATTATGTAAAATTTGTATAATATAACATGGTCACAAGTGATAAGAAATGGTTACAAGTGTTTTTTAACCAAAAATGGTAAAAAATGGTAACCATAGTAACATAATAATAAATGTATATCAACTAACAAATGGCAATAAGTTATATTGTTTCATAATATAAATTTATAAATTTATTATAATTATGATTATCAATTTTATTTGATTAACATTATCTTACTATAATTTAATATTATTATGCTATATAAGTTAATTAATTATCAATATTAATATTGCTAAATAATACTACTTACTAATTTCAATAATTATGTTCTATTATTAATATCAAATAATTATTAAATTTAAATAATGTTATTGAGGTAGGGTTACATTTTAATTATCAAATAATGATTATCTAATTATCATATTCCTTAATTATAAATTCTAAAATATTAAATATACATTAACATATCTAACAAGTGGGTCGTATGGTAATAAGTGGTGAGAATTACTACTTACTTTTCGTACAAATGGTAACAATTACTTTAATTTTGGTAACAATGATTTTTATTGTGATAACAATGATAATAATTGGTAACAAGTGATTTTGATAAAGTGTAACAAGTGGTAAGACAAAAATTATATAAAATTTGTATAATAAAATATCGTAACAATGGTAATAATTAGTAACAAGTGGGTCGTATGGTAACAAGTGGTAAGAATTATTACTTTCTATTCGTACAAATGGTAATAAATGGTAATAAATAGTAACAATTACTTTAATTCTGATAATAATGATTTTTATTGTGTTAACAATGATAATAAGTGGTAATAAGTGATTTTGATACAATTTAACAAGTAGTAAGACAATAATTATATAAAATTTGTATAATATAATATCGTAACAATGATAACAATTGGTAACAAGTGGACAACTACTTTCTCTTGTACAAATGGCAACAAATACTAACAAGTATTTTTATTTTGCTAGCAAGTATTTTTTAAAACTGTATAAAATTTGTATAAATCGGAAAATAATGTTAATGAAAATATGTAATGTTAAAAACTACAGACATAACAATAAAATAACATATATAAAATATATAAATATCGGAGAGGGTAATCACTATAACTACTCCAAAACTATTCACTGTAACGATTCCATTATAAACTATAACCATACATTAAGGTAAAAATTTTAAAAAGTCTATTAAAAATTCAAACCTCCCAATAAATTTGTAAAGGAGAGAAAAAATGCGCGTAGATAGATTTTCAACATTTGGCGCCCGCTTCATTTGAAAAATAAACTCTCAATATTTGAACACGTTTTTGGCGGTCTAATACAACTATTAGCCTGAAACATAAATATATTGTTTGCCAATATAATATAACTATAAATCATATTATTTCATAATATAAATTTATAAATTTATTATAATTATGATTATCAAATTTATTTGATTAATATTATATTACTATAATTTAATATTATTATTCCATACAACTTAATTACTTATCAATATTAATATTACTAAATAATACTATTTTCTAATTTCAATAATCATGTTCTATTACTAATATCAAATAATTATTAAATTTAAATATTGTTATTAAGGTTTGGTTACATTTTATATAATAGATTTAATGGTATTGGTATATATATTCATAATATTTTTGTGGTAGCTTCTTTAATTTTTTTCATATTTATTTAATTATTAATTTTATCATATTTCATTTAATTATTTTAGTTTTTTATTATTATTATTTTTAATTAAATTATTGCTAATTTAAATAATTTCGATAATATTATGGATGTTATTGTAAAGTTTGTTACCACATTTTAATTTCAATTCGTTACCTTTCTAAATAAATAATATTAAATATAATTATCATATTTCTTAATTATAAAATCGAAAATATAAATTATATATTAACATATCTAATTAATATTATTAATTTAAATAACCTATATTCATACTTATCATATTTATTATATGCAATCAAAGCACTTGATCCGAACTCACATTCCTTAGTCATAACGAAATTTAAATTATAAATTAAGTATCAAATATTATTATTTTAAATAATATAATCATATAAAATTATGTAAATAATGTAGTAATGATAACATAAAAAAATATATGAATTTTTGTAATATATGATTTTATTCAAAATTATATATTTAGAAAGAAATATAATAAAATGTACACTATATAATGGAAAAAAAAGATAGCATATGGTAGACAAAGAAGATTACGGCTAAGGTTATTGGATTGTTAATATATGGGAAGCATGCACCAAGCTTTACAAATATAATGTGTAATAACATGGAAGGTTGACTAGTGATGTATGTGGTAAATGGTGAGATCAGTTTCCAGTTTTTGATCACCTACTAATTATTGCAACATAGCTCTAGTTTTCTACTTCTTCAATGAAGGATGACTAGTCAGAACTCGAAATTATCCCGAAGCTGATAAGACCCGAATGGCTAGGTATATGCAAGACAAAGCGGACTACGGTAACGGACCCTAAGATGACAAATTGTTAGGATTGCATAAACTTATTTCTTTGACATTCTTAAAATAATGGAAAATGCAAATGAAGAAAAAACGGAAATCAAAATAATAAAGATATACGGTATTGTAGCTAAAGTGGACAACCTTTCAGCAATTTGGGAAATTTCTTCTCTATGTGTTTATAAACCCTACAGATATTGAATAGTTTAGAAGCAACATAGATGCAAACCTATTTCATATCAACGAGCAATTGAGAAAATATTGCTATTGTCTTCCAAGCCATTATTTTATTACAATGAGTCATACTTAGAGATGACATTATCAAAATAATCTGACATTTGTCTAGCAACGAAGTATTTAGACATTATCAAAATAATCTGACCTTTCCTTCTTACGAGTATAATTATGCTATCTGATCTAAAATGGAATCAAAACCAATGGTCCAATTCAAATCACCAAAATATGCTCATGAAGGTCTTATTCATGTATGTTCTACAACAGATTATTCAGATCTACATTTTTTTTCTCTCCACACTGATGTATGTTCTGCCAAGAAACCCTAAAGTATGCAAGAACGAGAGAGACATACAGAAAGACAAACCTGAAGGACCAATGATGACGACGAGGAGGAGGTCAAACTCGACTTCGTCGTGATCTTCGCTGCCGAGATGCCGCAACAATACTTTCTTCCGTGATTAGGACAATGACGCCACGGAGATACAGAGTGTGAGTAAGAGAAAGAGACAGAGAGAGACATGAGGAAACATTTCGAGTTCTCATGACTTAGGGCTTTTTTTCTCTCTTTATTTTTCACCGACAGACTGGCCTCCGTAATCCATCATTAATTATAACTATGATTTATAATTCCGATGGATTTCCGAAAGTAATTTAATTTACCCAATGTTGCGCCGCTCATCTGTCGCTATTCTCTCGGAAATAACAAACACGGAAGAATATTCAATATCTTTCCATGAAAATCACCGACGGAAAGTCTACGTCACAAATTCTGTCCGATAAAATCGTCGCTGATCTGTTGGAAATGTATAAATTTTTTCATCCTTGCCACTGACGTTAATCCCATGCTAATCAGTCACAATCACCGACGGAATTTTTCCATCGGTAAAAATGCGTCGATGAAGCCGGGCATTCTTATAGTGAGATAAGCTACAAAAACTCTTCATTAAGAAATTTATTAGCTGAAATAGAGGAAGAAAGAAATAAATTAGGAATAAGGAAAGAAGAATTAAAAAATGAAAATAGTGCTTTAAAAGAAACTCTGAGAAAAGAAAAGAATGAGTTGCATGAAAAGGCTAATGAGCTGTAAAAGAAAAGAACAAAAGGTTAAGTTCCCTATTACACAAATTCATTCATGGTCAAGAAAAACTTGACTTAATGTTAGGAACTCAAAGAGCAGTGCATGATTAGGCAAGACTAGGTTGCATTCCTACTGCCAGCCAAATGAAATTTTATAGTTCCATTGTACCTAGTTCTAAGAATCCTAAAACAAAAATTAGGTGTCATTACTACATGAAAATCGGACATAATGCTCATTGTTGTAGGCTTAGGAGATAGATCAACAATAAAAATAAGAACTCTGCATCCAATCAGAAATGCACGAACTGTCATAAAGTTAGACATAGGATAAACTAATGTCATTCTAGAACTGGAACATCAGGAACAACAAAAATAAGATGGGTGCTAAAAGAATCACTAAGAAGTAACAATGCTAGAACCAATAAAATTTGGGTCCCACGATGGCAAAGCTTAAGTACGTTCTGCAGACTCATGCTCAATGGAAATAGGTATGCTTGAATTCAAGAGTCAAGGGGGTTGTTAAAAGATAACAATTATGTAACAAAACACTATTTGAACTCTATATACTATAGTTCTCTCATATACTTCTCACAAACATGCACATCTAAACGAACGATGTAAGCCGGTACAAAATAAAGAAAGAGTGAAAATTATTTGAATTTTTAGTCTAGGGAATGAACAATTCCTAAATGGTCAAATGGTTAAAAACAGAAATTTCCGTCGTAAAAAGTAAAAAATCTATCGTTGAAGGGTATTAGTGACGAATTTCTTCTGTTGTTAAATCAGTTACTAAAAACTACCCTACTAATTTTTACCGATGGATTACATCCATCACTAATATTAGCGATGGATTAGTAATAAAATAAATCCGTTGCTAATCCGTCATTGATAAATAAATATCAGCGACGAAAAAAATTCGTCGCTAAAAATAGCTATTGCTGATAATCATCATTTCAAAACATGTACAAGGCACAACAAGTGAAATAAGGCTAAAAATCCAAAAGATTGTGAGCATAACAATGAGAAAGGAGAGAAAAGAACACGTTGAAACTGAACCCAAATAAAAAAACCCTTTTGAAAGAGCATAAAATTTCCAAGATAGAGCAAGAGTGAGAGTATAAATATTTTAAAGTCATATATATATAAATGTCTTTCTCCAAAGCTTAAAGATATCTTTCATACATCCCTTCTAACCTGTTTACATTAATTAACGTTTGAAGAATGATTAGTAGAAGAATAAATCACTGAGAAGAGCATTTGCTTCAAAATCAAAGTAAAATAAAAGAATATTATAAATTAAATTCCTAAAAATGACCAGATTCTCACATAAAAATTTAAGCTAATCTTGCAAACATTAAAAATCAACCACAAAATGTCGGAACCTGTAAACTTTGATGCTTTAACAAGCATACTTTAATGGATTTCTTTAGAATGTTTTTACAAATACCGAGTTTCTATCAATTGATGCTCTTCTGATGGATTGTAATAGAATGCCCATATTTATGTTGTTGGTAATAGGTTGCAATTCCTGTTAAGTGATATTTATATCTTACTTTCATGCCCGTGCCTGTGATGATGGTGAACTATTGATGCTTGTGACAACATAGTAAGTAATACCATGGTAAATTGGTCATGCTGAAATTCTGTTGCTCATACTGCTAGACTCATGTTATTAGTTGGTCATATTATATAGCTTCTGTAGTTTAAAATTATATTTCACCATTTGAATTATTCATGCCTAAATTTTACTTTCTAGACTTTTATAGGTGTAACCTTCTCACATATACCTACGACACTTAGACACATTTTTAGAGAGAGTTTTTTAACTCCGTCATAGGTAATGACCTTTAAGTTTGGGCACCACCCTTTATGTCAATAACATAAAAGAAGGAGATGTGAAATGTAACTTAGATTAAATAGGTTGTACAAACCTGAATGAGAACTAGGAATGCCAGAAGGAAGTTAAAGCAACCTGAATGAGAACTGGGAATGCTAGAAGGAAGTTAAAGCAAGGACACAAAAGCATTTCAGAAGAATCAAGAAAATTAAACTGAAAACATTCGATTGACCGGGTGAATTAGTCGACCATCATGTGTTTCCGAGATATGTCTAGTAATCCAATACTTGAAACAGTCAAATGTATAACTTAGCAATCGGCTGATTGATCAATATGTGTCAAATCTTCTAGAAGAAACGTTTGACTGATATTTGTACTTGTGTGAAAAATGGTCGCATCTTATCTATAACTTTTGATCGATATGTGCACAATTTTGAAAAACCTATCGAATATCCTTAGAAACGGTCAAACCACTTATTGTGACTTTCAACCGAATTCCTCTTTAGACAATATTAAACTTCAAGACCTATTCGATCAACTCGTAAAACAATCGAATTATCCCAGTGATATTTTTGAAAGATTTCAAGTATATTGGTTGATCATTAATTAATTTTATTTGACCAAAGAGGCTCAATTATACTTTAAATCTAAATAGAAGACCATTCATTTGCGCTCTCTCTCTCTCTCAAACCCAAAAATCTACAAATTGGATTGTTCCTCCATCAAAAACCGTCTCACTTTGACCAAACACTACAAAAAAACACAATTTTAGCCACGGATTTTTGCGACGGAAAAAATTCGTCGCTATTTTGCGATGGATTTAGCGACGAAAAATTTTTTCGTCGCAAATTTGCCACAAAATTTGGAACGAAAAGGAAGTCGTTGCTAAATTAGCGACGGACACATCATTCGTAGCAAAATTCGTCGCTAATTAGTGACGAAAAAATTTTCGTGGCTAAATTCGTCGCTAATTAGTGACGAAAAAATTTTCGTGACTAAATTCATCGCTAATTGGGGACAAAAAATTTTTCGTTGCAAATTTCGTCGCTAAATATGACAAAATTTTGCCACCGATTTAAAATTCGTCGCAAAATTTAATCTTTTATAAATAGAATTTTATTTTTTTATTTTTCTTTTTATTTTAGTAATATGTAATATTTAAATTAAAAATTATTTTAGCGACGGAAAACAAATCCGTCGCTAAATGAAAATCCCAATCCCAATCTCCGGTAATTTAGCGACGGATTAAAATCCGTTGCTGAATTTTATTTTTTTTAATTAGAATTTTATTTTATTTTTATTTTATTTTAATAATTTAGCGACGGATTCCAAATCCGTCGCTGAATTTTATATTCTTTTAATTATAATTTTATTTTTATTTTTATTTTATTTTATTAATTTATATTAACAAATCATATTATTATTTTTAAATTATATATATTTTTTAATTAATTTATTATTTTTACTTTTTTTATCTAATATATAGGTAATTTTATTTTATTTCAATTAATTTATTTAATAATATAAATTTTTTAATAAAATATTAATTGCCTGCGCGGGCGCCAGCGCATGCACGCACGGGCGTCTGCCTGCCTGGGCGTCCGCGCCCTGCGCGCGCCTGTCTTGGCGCCCGAGCGCACCAGGGCGCCCGCGCCTGGGCGTGCCTGCCTGCGCGCGGGCGCCCGTGCCCCAGCAGGCGCGCGCCCGCGCTTGCCTGGGCGTGCCTGCCTGGGCGCCCAGGCAGGCAGGCGCGGGCGCCCGCGCCTCAGCAGGCGCGCGCGCCCGCGCCTGCCTGGGCGTGCCTGCCTGGGCGCCTAGGCAGGCGCGCGGGCGCCAGGCAGGCAGGTGCGGGCGCCCGCGCGCCCTTTGTTTTAATACTAAAAAATCATGCATGCAGGTAGAGGTTGGAGGGAATCGAACCTTGGACTTCGGATTTGAGCAAAATACATATCACAACCATACCACCTAGTGTTGTGTGATGATATTTTTATTTTCTTTCCTCCAACTTTTTCCACCTTTTTGTTTCCTATTCTTACTTTTTTTTTCCATTGGTTTTTTTTTTTATTTCTATTTTCATTTCTTATATATAATAATTTTATTGAAATTTGAATAAAAATATTTTGTGAATAAATATATAGATTTTTTAAATTATTAATATGTTATAATTTATTGATAATTATAATTTTATAGTTTTGAGATACATTTTTAAATTATGGATTAAAAAAATAAAATAAAAATGAAAAAGAATAATAGAATAATAAAATAAAAGAAAAAAGAAGAAATCAAAATATAATATTAATATATTTTTTTAATTAATTTATTATTTTATTTTAAATTAGTATTTTATTATTTTTTATTTTATTAAAAATTATCATATTTATTATTTTTAATTAATATTATTTTAGATTGGTGGTATAAATAAAAAAAGTTTTTATTTTTATTATTTTAAATTGTTATTATATATTATTTTATTATTGTTAGAAAAATGTGAAAAAAATGTAATAAATAATTAAAAAATAAATTTATATCACAATAATATGTTTGGCTCAGTGGTTTGGTTTACACATTGCGTGTGTGTGCAGGGGTTCGTGCAGGAGTTCGGAGTTCGAAGTTCGAATCACGGTGGAGGCAGAAGCGCGGTATTTTCCAGCAATTAAGAGTTGATGCTGCGCGGGGATGCTGACTCGGGCGGGCAGGTGGGGGAGCTGGCTTGGGCGGGCTCGGGCGGGCAGATGGGGGTGCTGGGGTGGGTGGGCACGTGGCTGGCTGATGGTCAAGGCATATGGAATCAGCGACGGATTTGAATCCGTCGCTCATTCAGCGACGGATTTGGAATCCGTCGCTAATTCAGCGACGGATTTGGGTGACGAATTCCAAATCCGTCACTAATTCAGCGACGGATAATTTTTTGACGGGTTTGTTTTCCCCTAAATTAGCGACGGATTTTAGCGACAAAAATTATCTGTCGCTAAATTTAGCGACGAATAATTTTTCGTCGCTAAATTTTGTGACGAATATTAGCGACGAAAACTTATTTGTCGCTAAATTTAGCGACGGATTCCAGATTTTCGTCGTTAAATTTAGCGACGGATTTCTAATTTTCGTCGCTAAATTTTTGCGACGCGTTATTAGCGACGAAAAATTTTTCGTCGCTAAATCCGTCGCTAATGCTTTTAGCGACGAATTTTTTTAAAATTTTCGTCGCTAAATTTGTGGGTAAAAGGCTGTTTTTTTGTAGTGAAAGCACCTTTCTCTTACCTGGTAACAAGCATTCAAATCTTAGATTTGCACGTGAAATCTCACCAAATTATCTCAATCAAAGGAAACCACATTACCCATCTCAATTTTGACGTGTCCAGAAATTCAACCATGAAGATTTCCCTTCTAAAGAACATAGTGAGTCATTCATTCAATACTTTCTGTCAAAAACTATTATTCATGGTATAGTTATTGATCGGAAGTTTTTAGATAAAATTGGATTTCCTCACAAGAGAACATATTAATAAAGTTTTTCCTATATCCCTTTTTGTTGGTTTATGAAGTGCCCATGTGGAGCATAAAGTAAAAATTTTTGAATTTTTACTTAAGGGGATGATGGGTGGTTAAACTCCATTATCCCATTCAACCAAAACACTCCAAACTTCTCTCAAAGATTGAACTCAAAAAAACAACCTACGTGATGGAAAATGTAACTTCTTGATTGAGAGCAAGAAGAAGGTATTTTTCTTAGAGAGAAAAACAGAGAATATACACCATTATTGAGGGTTTTACAAAATTCCAAGTAGGGAATTTTCGGATCATCGGACTAAGGATTGGGACGTTGTGATTCTGTGGTAATAGTTCGTTTTACGTGACTATCATCTTGACTACGGGTTGTTCCTGTTTAGAGTTTGCGGTTTCCGAGTTTTTCCGAATCACCGATTGAGGTATACCATGAACTTGATATTTTACGATTCTGAAAAATTATTTATTATTGCTTCCGCTGCATGATTGAGTCACCATTATCTAACATTGGCATCAGAGCATGTTATATATATTTTTAAATAATTTTTCAGAATTAAATTTGGGTATAAAAATATAAGGCATAAAATTTGGGGTTCAGATCACGGATAAATTTCATGAATCCAATTGTACCACTGTGTTACCCAGCTCACGTAGAACACGAAAATAATTTTTTCGTAATTTTCTGAGTACGATAAGGCTAAGAAAATTCCGGTTGAAGCATTTGGCCGTGAATAGTGACCGAACCCTTTAACCCCAGATTTGGCGAGTTTTAGGTCAAATTAGAGCATGAAAATGGTAGATCTGTGTTTGTCTCTTCTAAATCTACATTTTGATATATATATATTGCATGTTGATTATACTGGAATATGAGGATTTCGGAGACGGGTTGAAAAAACCCAGTTGTAGACATATTCGGGCGAAGACGAAGGCCCAACAGTGCGGCACGTGCACAACACGCGCGCAGAGGCGCATCTGTGCAACAGCCACTGGTGCATGGAACTCACGCGCGCGTAGGCACGTGAGACTGCTAGTCCAGACCGGGTTTGGACCGAATCGGGTCAGACCCGACCCGCGACCGGGTTTAGAACAAAACAGAGCATGAGTTTAGAACAAAATTGAGACAAAATTTTGAATTTATGAAATTTTGATAGGGAAGTGACGTACCCTCTCCATATCTATAAATGGAACTTTGACACTATGTTTTTTATTGAACAAAAATCCATATTTTATAGTTTTTCAAATGACATATTTAATAACATATGTGAAAGCATGACATTTGATTTATATTTTATAATGCTTATCTTTGTGATCATGGGAGTGTCTCAAATGATTTGTTTAGATGATATGCATCCATGAATTTCCTTGAAACGAAATCGTGCCATTTTTTTTAGAAACTTGATATGATTTATATACTTCGATTGCATTGGCATACGAATTTGAAATGGTTTAATTGAAATGTGTGGGCTGGATGCCAACTTATGATGTGATGATTTCCTTAGTGGACTTGATGTGATGATATCCTTGATCGATTATCATAACTACGAAGGGCGTTGGCAGAGGCACCCACTGTGTCCGGATATGCTTCTGTAGGAGGTATCCCCCAAACGTCATATGTATAGTTACGGCCGATTGAACTAGGACATGTGTGACGCCACTGTCTAGCACTGGGTGAGATTCTATACATGGTTGATTATGTATGTGTGTGAACACACGGGCTAGCCTTTGGTGAGGCTCGTGGTCAACATTGGGGTAGAGAGCTAAATACGTTTATACTTGCATATGAAAAAACTCCAATGCGCCTGTCATTGGTCGTGGTAGACTCTTGCTAGGAATAGTTTATTGGCAAGGTCTAAATGATTTGGAAATGTAAATGGATGCATATGTTGTTATTATGATGTATGATATATGGTTATCTAATTTATGGAAATACCATGCTTGATTTTGATATCATTATGTCTTAAACTGTACTTTGACACTCCATGCTCACACATGCTATTAAGAACATAATGTCGATCCCTTCACTCATTGAGTATTTCCCCATAATACTCACCTCTCATTTTGCATGATGACAGACATAGTTTCGGTAGGGATACGTGTCGAGAGGCATTCGACACATTGGGTGTACATTTGGAGACACCGAGCCTTGGGTATGGTACTAGCCATTTTTCCGTGATGAAGATGGATAATGTAAAAACTATAGGTCTATAGAATGACCATATATGTAATTTATGGGATGACTATAATTGTATTACGTAACTTATAAATTTGAAACTTTCAAAATTTATTATACATTCATGCATTGAGACAAATGGTTGCATTTTACTTTCTTTTACTTGGAAAAAATTTACTATGAGAAAAAATGAGTTTTAAATAGGTTTTAAACAAGTGAAGATGTTAGCCTTCATTGTCTCGGTATGCATGTCATGTGATGGCAATATACGGGGTAACGGGCGGCTGTTCACGGCCTTCGATTGTGGATCGGGACGTGACACAAACCAAATACAAAAGAAGTTATATAAGTTGTTTGTGCCAAACTCTGAGAATGTTAAATTTGAGAGGTGTCACACTTATTTGAAGATTGGGCATGAATCAAAAACATGCAAACTGAAAAACACATCTTCAGGCAGCACTAAGAATCCAAATGTAACTAACATATACTATAATTATTGCAAAAACATTGGACATTCTATTTATGGCTACTGGTTCCTAAACTCCTCAAGTATAAGCTTAAAATGGATGCATAAAAATAAATCTAAAGATAACTCAATCGGACCTAAAAAGATGTGGGTACCAAAGGAAAAGTGTGATTGATCTTTGCTGCAAGATCGTCTAAAATCAAGAGAATCTCCCAGGAAGTCTGTGTGATGCATAGATAGTGGATATTCAAGGCTCATGACTGGAGATGTCTCAAAATTCTCTTACCTTGAAAGCAAGAAAGGAGGAAAGGTTGCATTTGGAGACAACTCAAAGGGAAAAGTTATCGGCATAGGCAACATAAGAGGTACGTCCTTTGAATCTCAAATTCAAAATGTGTTGCTTGTCTCTTAACTGAAGTTTAGTTTATTAAGTGTTAATCAATTATGTGATAAAAGTTATACTATCACTTTTGAATTTGATGCATGCTTCATTGTTGACAAATCATCTAACTCTGTGAGAGGAAATATATATTAGTTTGTTCAAACAAATCATCTAACTCTACCAAAGTTAAAATTTGAAAAAGACAAATTATGTGATATTTGCATGAAAGGAAAACAAACAAAACTTCCTTTAAATCAAAAAATTGTGTTTCAACCAGCAACCCATTAGAACTTCTCCACATTAACTTGTTTGGGCCAACTAAAACACAAAGTTTAGGTGGAAAACATTAGGGGTTTGTAATCATTTATGATTACTCTGGGTTCACATGGGTCTTATTTCTTGCCAAAAGGGAAAAAGCTAGTAAGGTATACATCAAACTGTGCAAAAAAGTTCAAAATGAAAAGCGAATGTCTATTAAGAGTATTAGAAATGCTCATGTTAAGGAATTTGAAAATAAAACCATTGACGATTTTTGTAGTCATTATGGTATTGATCATAATTTCTCAGCTCCTAGGACACCTTAACAAAATGGGGTGGTAGAAAGGAAAAATATAACTCTTCAACAAATGGCTAGGACAATACTTTATGAAATAACTTACCTAAGTTCTCTTGGGCAGAAGCTATAAATGCTGCTTGTTACATCTTGAATAGAGCATGAGTAAGGCCAATCCTAAAGAAAACTCCCTACGAACTTCATAAAGGAATAAAACCAAATATAGCATACTTTAAGGTGTTTGAATGGAAATGTTTTGTCTTAAACAATGGGTAAAAAGCATTAGGAAAATTTGATGCCAAAAGCGATGAAGGAATCTTCTTAGGCTACTCTTTGACAAGCAAAACTTATAGAGTTTATAACAAGAAAACCATGACAGTAGAGGAGTTAATTCACATAGAGTTTGATGAAGAAAATGAATCCAATAAAAGAAAGTCGGATGATGAAGAAATGTCTGAGAGATTAAATCAAATTAACCTTTTTGATGAAGCAAACCATCAAAAAGAAGAGTCAAATGAACTCACGGTGTAGGAGGAAAGAAATGAAACTCAACAGGAGCAAGAGATCAAATACCCTCAGATTAGGAAAGATGTAAATCCAGAGAACATAATTGGCAGCATTAGTTCATGAGTTAGAACCGGATCTATACTCCAAAACCAATGTGAGTATGTAGCTTTCATATCACAAAATGAACCCAAAAATGTGGATGAAGCCTTAGGAGATGAAAATTAGATAATGACAATGCAAAATGAGTTAAATTAGTTTGAGAGAAAAAAAGTATGGAATCTAGTTCCTAGACCTACAGATCCATCAGTGATTGGAACCAAATGGGTCTTCAGAAATAAGCTTGATGAATATGGCACAATCACAAGAAACAAAGCAAGATTAGTGGCCAAAAGTTACAGTCAAGAGGAAGGAATTGACTATGATGAAACCTATGCACCGGTAGCAAGATTGGAAGCAATAAGAATACTGCTTGCCTTCTCTTGTTTTATGAATTTTAAACTTTACCAAATGGATGTCAAAAGTGCATTTCTAAATGGTTATTTGAATGAGACATTATATGTTGAACAAGCTCCTACATTTGAAAATCCAAAATGTCTTGAATATATTTACAAATTAACGAAAACCTTGTATAGTTTGAAGCAAGCTCCTAGAACCTGGTATTAAAGATTAAACAATTTTTTGATTGAAAATGTTTTTGAATGAGGGAAGATAGACACCAGTCTATTTATCAAAATAGAAAATGATAATTTCTTGATTATACAGATTTACGTGGATGACATAATATTTAGAGGAACTAACACAAAAATATGTGAGGAATTTGCAACCAAAATATAGGGATAATTTGAAATGAGTATGTGGGAGAGTTGAATTACTTTCTTAGACTGCAAATCAAAAATCAGAAGATGAAATTTTTATAAATCAATTGAAATATACCAATGATTTAATTAAAAGATTTGGGTTCAGTGGCTACAAGGGAAATGCAACTCGAATGAGCATAAACATAAAGCTAGACAAAGACAAAGAGGGTAAATCAATATGCCAAAAACTTTACAAAAGCATGGTTGGGTTTTTACTTTACCTTATTGCTTCAAGACATGGCATATAATTTAGTATATGTCTTTGTGTTAAATTTCAATCGGATCCAAAAAATCCCATTTGGTTGTTGTCAAAAGAATTTTTCAAATACTTAAAAGGAAACCACTTACTTAGGACTTTGGTATAACAGAAACTCAAGCTTTCAATTGCATGGGTTCTGTGATGTTGATTTTGCTAGATGTAAAATGGATAGAAAAAAGACAGGTGGCACTTGTCAATTCTTCGGAAACATTTGGTATCATGTTTTTCCAAAAAGCTAATTTGTATAGCATTGTCAATGACAGAAACTGAATATGTTTTGGTTGGATAATGCACTACACAGATCCTTTGGATCAAACATCAAATAAAAGACTATGTGTTAGATTTTGATTGCATTCCAATCAAATGTGATAACATAAGTGCAATAAAACTCATAAAGAACCTGGTACATCACTTATGAACAAAACACATAAAAGTGAGGTATCATTTCATTTGAGACTATGTTCTGAAGAATGTAATTATTCTTGAGTACATTGACACTCAAAAGTAAATTGCTGATATCCTTAACAAACCGTTAGATAAAAATAGATTTTGTGAATTAAGAAAGGATTTGAGAATGATAGAAATGAAGAAATAGAAAGATAGAATGAAAAATAGGGTATTACTTTTCTGAGTAATAGTTTTTAGATCGACCTATTTAACAAAATATTGGGACAAATTGAAAGTATATAGAGTCATGTGGACCTGATGAATGTTAGATTTAAGAACCTTATCGACCTAATCTCGAACCAACACTTAGAACAAAACTCAAAAGATGACACATCGACTCGACTTTAATGATGTCAACCTGAGTAGCAGTAAGAAGGCAGGTCGATGCCTTTATTATTGTGTCAACCTGATTATATAGAAACCACCAAAACAGGTCGATGTGTACTTAATTGTGTCGACCTATGATACATCTAATAGAATATGAACAGTCGGCATATCAACCTATCAAACCCTAATCTCCAAATTTCAAACTTTCCCTCTCTCTTCCGAAACCCTAACCTCCCACATTCATAACCTTAATTCCTAAATCAAAACCCTAATCTACCAAATCTTCACAAGAATCAAAGCTAAATGGCTCCTAAGATGAAGATGCCCATCAAGAAACCCATGGAACCCTTAAAATGATCTACGAAACCTACAGGTAAGCGATCTTCCTCCTCTATGCAAACCGCTTGACCACCTTCTCCTCTACCGCAACCAATCCCTCAATTTAATGTCTATGAATTTCAATCGATGGAGCACAATGAACTATACGAAAAAGTATTTTCAAAGAGGAAAGTGAATCACGGAGGGCTAATTGATTGGGCGTTCTTGAAGAAGGTGAACTTCAAATATGAGGAACACTTAATAGAGGTATGCCCAACCTCTCGTTTAAACCCCAACAAGTATGTTCATGAAAAGGAAGTCAAGTTATTCTATAACAACCTAGATGTTATTTGTGAAGAACCTATGGATAAGATGCGAATTACTTTAGACGACCATTTTGTCTCATGTGCATTCAAGACTTTTGTAAATGGAAAGGAATTTAAAGTAACACCTAGAAAAATATGTGAGGACATTGGTATTACATGGGTCTCTTATGTAAAGTGTAAACCCTACATGAAATCAAGTTTTCTGGACAATGCTAGGATTGTTTATGATGATAAGAATCTAACTGTGGTGAATCCTAGTACTACCGAGCTTGGTTTTCATGAGAGAATTCTGCATCTGATAGTTACTCATGTATTAAGACCTAGAGGAGGCAACTATACTATTATTTCAAAGGAGGATTTTTTATTAATGGCCTGCATTATAAATGGGAAGAACCCCGGATTACATTATATTATCCCCCACTTTATGATTTCTGCACATAGATATGAGACATTTCTATTGTCTTATGCTAACATGATAACTGATATTTTGTCAAAGAATCATATAGAATTGGAAAAGGATACAATTGTTGAACTAAGTGACAAGAATTCAATCAATGCATCCTTAATGTTAAGGGCTAGAAAGATGATCAATAGTAACGAAGAATGGATGAGAAAAGAAGGGAGCAAGAGACAAGTTGAGGAAATTAATGAAGAAGCTAATAAAGAAACTGAGAATGCTCTGAGAAAGGGAAAGAGAACTGATGAAGGAGAATCATCTATCATTCAACCAATTACTCTTCAAATGATTTGGGATAAGTTGGAGCACATTGACAAAAGATAAACTATGATTGGTTAAATTTGTTTTGTGAAAATGGAACTCTATAGTATCCAAGAAAAATTAGATACTTTAGTAAAGGAGAGGGCAAGTCAAACCATCATAGTCCTTTAGCATAGGAGTCTGTTCTGACTATGTTTCTAACTTTCAAACTTTGTTTGTTTTCTTTTCTGGTTGTGTTTTCTAACTGTAGTTATGTTCAAACCTCCTTTACTTACTATAGTGCTTCAAATGCTTGTTTATCTATTTTTTTTGTTATTGAGCATGACTGATTTATAATATCTGAATATGCGATTCAATATGCAGATTGCATATGTAAAGTATTAAGCATGATGAGAATGAGTGTGCAGTAAAATGTGGTTATGCTTGACTACTGCTATTTCTTAATGAACCTATGAAAAGGAGTGTGCAGTAAATGAAGTATATGCTAAAAATGAGTCTATATTTCTATAATGAGTGTATTGCAGTATAGAGATAAAAAGCTTTTTGTTAATGACAAAAAGAGGGAGAAAAAGTTAAGTGCATGCTGAGTATGCTGATAGGGTTAAGTAATCAATGCGGAGTATGCTGAGAAATGTAAAAGTGTATGAGTAATGCATGTGTTCTGTGTGCAGTTGTGTACGTGCATGCTAGAGTACTGAAATGTGCTGAATGTCTAAGTATAGTATGTGTTGAAGTACATAGTGTTGACTGAGTATGTAATGTGCTAATGCTAAGTATGCTGATATGCTAGTATATATGCTGAAATGCATGGTGTGTAGTGAGTATGCAGAGTATGTGTGAAGTATGTTAGGTGTGTGAAGAGTGTTTAAATGCAAATGTTGATTGTAGATTGAATTCAAATAGATTAAAACTATAGGTTAAGCATTAAGAGTTTTGACATCATCAAAAAGGGAGAGAATGCTGACATAATAGAATTTTGATGATAATAAAATGAAAGAAAGAAAACTTAAGGAAAATTAGAAAAATGATAGAAATTTCAGAGATCTATAATTTATGTCGACCTGACTAAGGAACACGTCGACCTGCATAGTAGGTCCACCAATTGCAAGCACTATGTTGACCAATTCATCTTATTCACACACACATCAACCTATTGATTGCTCTTGTCAACCTGAAGCATAGAACTCTTATGTAAACACATGTCTGAACACTTCAACCCATACAAGCACACATCGATCTGTAGAATGTCAGGTGGACCAATCTAAAATTACACATCGACAAATTGTTGAAGCACATTGACCTGCACAAATTAGACATCGACACATAAAATAGATAATACATTAAGATATCGATGTCTCCACTGACCATGTCGACATGAGACAACTACATTAGAGACAAACAGTGACACATCAACCAATTCACTTTAATACATCAACCAATTTTACTTATGAATAGTAACACATTAACCCATTGAGACGGCATATCAACCTAATGTCACTTGTTTCAAAAGCATACACTTCAACCTATTAGCACACTTGTCGACCTAGCCAAGACACATCAACCTATTCACTTTTACATATCAACCAATTCAACAAATGAATAGTAACACATCAACCCGTTGGTGCAACACATCAATCTGATTGCACTTGTTTCTAAAACACTCACTTCAAACCGTCAAAATATTTGTCGACCTATAGAAACACATCGACCAATTCTTTGTACTAGGTCCACCAATTTTCATTTGTACAGCAACATGTAGATCATGCTATAAGAACTATAGACCTGATGTTTAATTGCTCATTGAATCACACATCGACTTGCTTTCTTCCTATCGACAAAGCACATACACAATGACCAATTTAGTTGCATACTTCAACCAATTTCCTACCTGAATAGGAATATGTCGATGTAGTAAAATGGCTTGTCGACCTAACCTTCATCAAGTCTTGAACAGCACACATCGACACGGCTGAGAACTTATCGACACACATGTATACATCGACCAATTCAAAAACATTTATCCACCTATTATATTTGCATAGTGTCTTGTCGACCAAAGATAACTTCTTGTTGACTTGTTTCAATAGAAATACACTATGAAATGTTTGAATTCGGGTCGATGTCTACTTTATTATTGTCGACCTGCGTGTGTCAGAAATCAGATTTGGGAAACAAATTTGAACCTAACGGACATCTTATTTCTTCAATTTTTGAAATGTTTCCTTTTCTATCAAAGCTAACATTCTAATGCAGCGCAAGCATATTTTGATTGGCTTATTTAAAAGAGGCGCTAGCAAAAGGAATAGAGATTCAGTGCAAAGGAGGAAATTATTGCAAAACATTAATGACGAAGATTAAATGAGCAACGTTCGAATACAACAGCCACCACCAACCTTCAATGGATCTATTCTACTCCTCAATAAATATTGAGGAGCAGAAATAAAGAGGGTTACAAGAATTGAATGCCCTATTGAATATTCTGTTAAATCTTTACTGTGTATTTTGAAATTTCTTCCAGCTGTTTAAATTTTACTACCCATTCTAATACTATCAAATCTGAGGAAAAAGAGCCTCATCATTTGACATTTATTACTTAGATCAATAGTGTCTCAAAGATTAAGGAGTGATAATCACTGCCTTAAGTCTAGAAAGTCAAAAAATTAATCTAGTTGAGATTGAACAGAAGTGTTCTGAAGGAACAGTGTAAAGGTTGAACTTGAACCTATAATCAAGTTTGTAATCTAAGTTATTAGTGGAAATTCCAGGAGGAGCCTGAGAGTGGATGTACACCGAGTTTGGTAAAACCACTATAAAAACCTCTTGTGTCATTTTTCATTAAATTTTCAATTTTTGTAATTTTGTTTAAATTCTAAATAGTCATGAAAAGTTTATATTCAACTATTCACCCCCTCTAGTTGAATAGCACTAACCCTCCAAATAAAATTCAACAAAGTTAGCCATTTCGAGTTTTGTTCTTAGAAGGAAGAGTTGACTTTTTTTCTTTAAATAATTAGCTCTTGAAACTATTTTTGCTAAATCTAAATGTGGGGTATTTCCTTATTTATGTGTAATTTTTAAGTAGATAAACTAAAATAATGTAAAAACTTGTTTTTGGAAGGAAGAGTTGACTTTTATCCTCAATAAATTATCCCCTGAAACTATTTTTGTTAAATCCAAATGGGGGTATTTCTTTATTTACGTGTAATTTTTAAGTAAATGAACTAAAATAATGTAAAAACTTTTACTTAAATGACATTACACGGAAATAAGTAACCAAACCAATTAACCAAATTCAATATGTAGTGAATGTGTTGCCACCGTCCACCATTGACCAACAACCGACCAAACACATGTCTTCCAATTAGCCAAACCACTTGGAAAACAAATGTCTTACATCAAGAATAGGTATCTTCTATGTTGGACACATGGAAAAACACATGGCTTACATCAAGATCAAGAGCTTTAGATGATGATGAAGTATCCTAACACTTGGCAATAATCCATTACCCAACTAAGCTTTAAGGTAAGTGTTTTTTATGTTTCAATGATTTTCTACTGCGATCATGATTTACTACTATTATAATGATTTTCCTACTACTACATCAATGTATGTATTTGTGATTGTTATAAAAGCCGGGATGTATGAAGATAGTTTGAGCAAATAAGGATTTTTTTTAACATCAAAATACATTCCAGTAGCACCCCATTATTGTGCATAGAAGGTTTATTCACTTAACGCGAGGGAGACTATAAGGCTTTTCTTGAATTGGACCTCCTAAGAGGGATAAAGAGATTGTTCTTATGGAGAGATAAGACGAAAGTGAACTGTTAATTGTACTGTATTATATTACCATTTATTATTGAAAAATACATGTTGCTACATTGAAAGTTTTCTTAAAAGAAAAGTAAGGCCGTTATCTTATAATTTTATATTGAATTTTTCTACACATGTATACACGGACCTTACTGGGCTATCAAGCTCACACTAAAAATTATTTTAGATCATGCAGGAACAAAGACCGAGAAAATTAATGGATAAGGATAACTTTGTGATGGTTAACCTCTCTAGTATAAAAGTTCTACTACTTTATCTTGTATAAAAGACTTTTGTAATATGCGGTGATTAAGATAAATGAAAGATCTATAATTCTAGTATGACTTTTATCCATGCAAAATGATTGAGCTCCGGTAAGAATCAAGCAGTCCGTTGTCGATGAAGCCTCGGAGAGGGGGTAAATTTAGGGTGGGACGTCATCAACTAGTTTGACAAGTATTAGAAGCAATTATCTTTCCCATCTTGTAAGCATTCGGTACGTTTGAGTAGGGCTAGCTAGTGATAGACATGGTACTCTTGTGTCAAGATTTGAGGTAAGGCCAACCTTGATGAATAAAATTTGAGAATTACAAGCATCAGATAAGAAGTTGAAATTAGAGTTTGAAAAGATTCAAAGGGAGAAAGAAACAAAGTTCAAATTGAGAGATGATGGTATAATGGTGTTTAAAGATAAAATTTGTATTCCAAAAGATATTGATCTTTGAAAGGCCATACTAGAGGAAACTCATAATTCAGTTTATACTATGCATCTAGGGAGTACAAAAATGTATCTGACCATTTGAGAAAGCTACTAGTGGCCCAGAATGAAAAGGGTTGATGAATATGTAACTAAATGATTATTATGCCAGTAAGTGAAGACTAAAAATCAAAATCCTACTAGGGTTCTCAAGCCCCATCCAATTCCCAAGTGGTAGTGGAAACATATAATGATGGACTTTGTTACTGGATTGCCAAGATCTCAAGTTGGACATGATGCCATTTGGATAATTGTGGATAGACTTACTAAATTTGCTCATTTCTTGCCTATTTGAACTATATATTCTTTGGAGAATCTAACCAAGATATACAGTGATGAGATTATAACGTTGCATGGAGTGTCGATGTTTATTGTGTCGGATAGAGATCCATGGTTTATTCTCGGTTTTGGCCGAAACTACAGGAGTTTTTGAGGACTAAGTTGAAGTTTAATACAACTTGCCATCCTCATACTGATGGTCAATTTGAGAGGATGATCCAAACATTAGAAGATATCCTCTGAGTTTGTGTACTTGACTACTCTGGTAGTTGGGACAAGCATCTTCCTTTAGTGGAATTTGTTTACAATAATAGTTATCAATCTAGTACTCGTTTGAAGCATTATACAAGAGAAAATGTCAAACTCTGTTATGTTGGGATGAACGCTGAGAAAGAAAGATCAAAAGCATGGAGTTGATTGATGTTACCATTAAAAAAGTTAAGATAAATTGAGAAACAATAAAAGTGGCACAAGATCATCAGAAAAGTAGTGTTGATAGAAGAAGAGGGCCATTAGAGTTTGAAATAGGTGATATAGTGTTCTTGAAAGTATCGTCTTAAAAAGGGTTAATCCGTTTATGGAGTGGAGGAAACCTAGACCCTCGATATACTGGCCCATATAAGATCATTGAGAGAATTGAAAATGTAGTAAACTTAAGTTACCCCCAGAGTTAGAAAAAATCCATGACATGTTTCATGTGTCCATACTCAAGAAGTACATACCGGATTCGTCGCATGCTCAAGAAAAACCTCCAATTAGGGAATTTGAGTTTTGAAACTAAGTCGATTGTGGTTTTAGTTCATCAAGTTAAAACCTTGAGAAACAAAGAGATGCCAATAATCAAAGTCTTGTAGAGAAATGATTGAATAGAAGAGATAACATGGTACCAAAGGATTATATGCTAAAACAATATCCCCACTTGTTTGGAAATGAGACATAGTGAATTTCAAGAATGAAATTCTTTTATGGAGGTAGATAATATGCGATTTTGACGTCATAATTTCAGGCAAATATACCCTAGTCGAATATTATCTATAGTATGAAGGAAGTATCGTTCTTAAGAAAATATTTTATACTACCAAACATGAATAAATTTAATCTAAGACATATCAAATCAAAATTATGATGATGCCGAAAATAAAATTAAAATCAGAATATGAAAATGCTAGATGATGAAAAACCCTAATATGATGACAACCCTAGGACATTGATTTCATCTATTTCAATTTTTTACACAGTCAAATCTCTTCACATCTCTAATGGCACATGAGTTATTGATGATGAAGGCAAAATTTTCAAAATTAGATTCATCTAATGGTTATGCAATGAATCTTTAATGCGACTAATTGATGAAAATAAGTAAATTCTCATCAAGTCATTACTAAAGTAACCATTGCACTTAAATCCATTCAATCTCTCAAGATAATGCTCAAGGAGATCCAAGGAATCCTTCAAGCCTTGTCGTCCAGCCAGCCCAAAGTGTAAAACCAAAATTCTGGGCATAAAAGCCCATAATTTTAGCCTAAAACAAGCCCTATCATTTGGCCCATGTTATGAGCCCAAATGGACAGGCCTTGGTTTCTCATTCATGTTAAAAAAATAGTCCAAAAGAAGTGGTTCCAACAACTAGAAAAGTTCTAGTCGTTGGACTGCACAATAGCCAAATTCTCAACTATTTGTGTACCTCAAAAGTCTCACCCTTTCTTGTGTCTAACAGCTATTTTAATGTGTCTACCGGCTAGTTGGATAGATTTCTCTATAAATAGGACTCTCCCAAATCATTTCAAACCATGAACTTTTACTCTCTCAAATGCGGTAAAAAACGGCATTAATAACCTCTCAAATGTACACCAAAATTTAATGAAATTCTAACACCCATTCTTCATCATTCTCGCATTCAATATTTAAAATTTCATCATGGTATTAAAGCAAGCCTCAATCCCACCATTAGAAAATCCTTATCCACTAATTTCTTCCATTCATCCACAATTCCTACCATCTATAATACTAACCTCAACAAACTACAACCAATGGAGTTTGGTTATCAAGAGAGCTCTCCATACTCACAATCTGGAAAATCACATTCTTGGAGAGCCTTTTGTTGAAGGAAGTACATTTTACATTGAATGGAAGAAACATGATGATCAAGTGTTTCTCCTACTCTTGAACATCTTTGATCAAATCCATAAAAACATGGTTTCATGATGTTTGAATTCGAAAGCATTGTGGGATCAAATATATTTTCTTTATAGGCAAGAAGAGAATTTGGGAAGGCTATATGAATTAAAACGCCAATATTCATTATAAAGAAGGAAGGAAAGTCTTTTCCTTATCTCTTTGGTGAATACATCTTATGGAATGAGTTCGATTCACTTCGCCCTCTCATAACTAATCTGAAAATGCTACAAAAACAGAGAGACGAAAACAAAATTTTTGGACTTCTAATGGCTCTAGGAGAGCTTTTCTCACAAATCCGACTAGAGGTGCTTCAAATGAAAGTATTTCCATCATTTCAAAGAGTACAAAACGTAACACAAAGGACTAAAGCTAGCATGAGGATTTAAGAATCTTCAAGATCGAGAATGGGGGCATATGATTTTGTTGCTGAGACTCCTGAAATTCAGACCGTCTATAAGGCACAAAATAGGGGACAAATATATTCTCATTCCAAGAAACCCAGCCATGACAAGGAGGCATGCTAGTTTCTACATCCCCATCTCAAACCAAAGAATTTTAGGAGAAAGGAACAAGGAGGAAAGCAGCCTATGGTGGCCTACATTGCAGTACTAGGGAGTAGAATTGATGACATCCAGAAAATGATACAACAAATTAGCTTAAAGCCTGGTATGGGTCTAAATTCCTCGATCCACTACAAAATTAAAGCTCTATGCAAATGGTAACATTTATTGTCGGTAACTTTTAGTGATGGTTTTTTGTACCCTATAGAGACCATTTTAACAAAATTGTGGAAAAATGTATACATTTTTTTATAGGTATAAATTGCCTATCAGGAAATGTTGATCAATCGTTAGTAAAGATAACACAACCATTTGTAAAAATGATATTTAATTATGATGGTTATCAGTTGTATTAAGTAAATGTGGCGTTCTTTAGGGACAGTTTGAAAATATTCTCCATATGACTCATCTTTATTGTCCGCTTAATCAAACCGTTTGCATACGTTCTATATTTATACTAACTCATATATTATACAATCATTAAAAACTATATTCAATTTTTACGGTTATCATCATTATCACTTGCGTCAATAAATGTGACAATTTTTTAGAACGATTTGAAAACATTCTCTATATATGTCATCTATACTGAGTATTTGGACCATTTAAAAATTTGTTATTTACAATATCTGGTGGTAAGTTGGTGATAATTTGAAATAACAGATGGTAAGTTGCTATAATAGGTGGTGTAGTGCATTGAGATAAGTTATGATAAGTTTGCGATAACTAGTGGTAATATAATGTGTATGTGGTAAAGTTGGTAATATTATTATTAAAATGGATAAGTTTATCATAAAATAAAAGTAGTAAGATTACGAGTGATGATAATTTATGCTTAGTTTGAGTCAAATGCATATAATGTATGGTTATTAGTAACATGTAAAAATGCATGGTAACGTTGTGCACAATGGTAAGAATTTTATCATTATAGTAATATTATTAATATATTATTATTAGGATTATTAATATAGATTATTATTGTTTTAAATAAGTTTAAAAAATTATTTTGCATGTTGTTATCTAATTTGGGTGAGTTGTTATAATAGGTAGTAAGTAACAATAAATTGTGATAAATTAACTAGTGTGGTAATTTCATAATAATAGTTATCGGATAAATAGTGGTGATATAATTTCATGATAATAGTTAGTAATATAACTTCATGATAACAGTTATCAGATAAGTGTAGTAATTTTATGATAACAGTTATCGGATAACTAGTGGTAATATAACTTGATGATAACAGTTATCGGGTAAGTATTCGGATAACTAGTGGCAATATAATTTCATGATAACAGTTATCAGATAAGTGTGGTAACTTCATGACAACTAGTGGTAGTATAAGTTCATGATAACAGTTATTGGATAAGTGTGATAACTTCATGATAGCAGTGCTCGGAGTGCAACAGATTTCAATATCTTGATTTTTTTATTTTTGTTTATACAACATTGCTAATATATTAATAATATTATAATATATTAATAATTTAAAAAATCTATATATTTAATCACAAATTTTTGTCTATTCAAAATATATAATATTAATAACTCATAATTCATTTATGTATTCAACATGAAATATCATTCAAATATATCAAAACATACTTCAAATAAATAATAGACGGTTGAAATAAATAATAGATGGTTTAAATATATCAAGTTGAATTTAAACAGTAAGAAAATTCAATAAAAATAGAAAAGGAAAAAAAAAACATAAACCCAAAGTGAAGTAAAAAAATAGAGGTGAATTCAATGAGAATAGAAAAGGAAAAAAAATAAAACATAAACCCAAAGTGAAGCAAAAAAATAGAGGTGAGAGTGAGATGAGGTGAAACATAAACATGCATGCCGGCGTGATTAAACCTCGCGCACCGTGCATGTGCGGGGCGCAAGTGAGCATGCGCAGTGCATGCCTGTGCCCGTGCGGCTCAACCGAGCATGCCCACGCGGCTGAACCACGCACGCTCGTGACAAAATATTTAGGATTGGTTTCATGCCATTGGCAGTGCTTTTGAGATTGCATCATTTTTCAATAATATAATAATATTAATCTTACATTACTATATAATACATTACTTACTATGTATTACTATAAATTAGATTATCGTAGCGAGGCATTGTAATTCATCATTCAACCATTGAATGTTGCATTATCAATATTAATTTAAATAACATAATTACCGTTACATAACTTAATAACTTAATTAATTATTTAGTAATTTAAAAAATGTTGAGCAAAATTATGTTAGAGGATTATTAGTAATTTTAAATATTATTACACGTAAAATATTAGTAGTTGAGGTGGGGTTGGAGGTGGTCTCAATAAATGTTTAATGGTATATGTGTGAAAGTTGTGTGTATGAAAGTTGTGTAAAATGTGGAATTCTTTTGTGATTATAAATATGGAGGAGATTCTTAGTGCTATCTAGATAAAAACCCTTTCAATACAACAACAAATACAAGTGCTCATCATTAATTATACCAACATAATTAATTATACCATTGCCATAATTTCAAATTATAACACTATATTATATAAATTACTAATTTTATATCATTATATTATTTAGATTAATAATATTAATAATTTTATACTATTTAAATTAATAATATTAATAACTTTACATTAAACTATCATATGATTAATCAATTGGACATAATTAGTAGAGCACAGAGTTCATGGTAAGGACTGTGCAAGCATGCGTTATATAGTAAATGTAGTAATAGCAAGGTAATAAATAGTAACAATTACATGAAATGTAGCAAGTGATTTTTTCAACTAGAAAGACAGTGGCATTGATTAAAAATATAAAAAATCGAGGAATTAAGAACGCGGTTAATGAAAAAAAAGGCGCAAGTACAAAAAAATGTGAGGAATTAAGAACAATGCGGGTAATAAAAAAAAGGTAGGAAAAATAGCGCAAAAGAAAAAATGGGTGGATTTTGAACAACGCGAATAATAAAAAAAATGCGAGAAAAAAACGCAAAAGAAAAAATGGGCGGATTTTGAGTGAAATATAATAATAACTCATGGTAAATTTATGATAATTAATGGTAATATAATGATATTATGATAATATTATTATCTAGTGGTAAGTTTGTGATAACTAATATAGTCTGATAATATTATTATTCATTGGAGAGAAATATAGTGATAACTAGCTGTAAATTTGTTATAACAAGTAGTAATATAGTGATAATAAGTTTTTATGATAACTTGTGATAAGTTTGTAAACTAGTGCTAATATAATCTGTTTATTTAAGTGAAATATAGTAATAACTCATGGTACATTTATGATAAGTAATGGTAATATAATGATAACAGGTGTTTATGATGATTTTTGGTAAGTTTATGATAATTAGTGGTAATATAGTCTAATAATATTATTATTTATTGGAGTAAAATATAATGGTAATATAGTGAAAATAAATGTTTATTATAATTTATTATAAGTTTGTGATAAGTAACGGTAATATAGTTTGATAATATTATCATTTATTAGAGTGAAATATATTAATAAAAGTTTGTGATAACATAGATAATATAGTGATCACAGGTGTTTATAATAAGTTGTGGGAAATTTATGATAGTTAGTGATAATAATATTATTCATTAAAGTGAAATATAGTGATAATTAGTGCTAATATAGTGATAACAGTTGGCAGACCATGACTTACCATCAGTTATCATGCACTTATAACACTTATAATACTTATAATATAATGATAACACTTATAACCTTTTATCATAATTATCACAACTTGAATTCGAATGTATAATAATATTACCACACTTTCATTAGCTAAACACAATTGTAAATGGTAAAATTGTGATATTATTATTAGTATTGGTGTTATGACATCTAAGTGGTAGTAATGATGGCAAGTTTGGTAGTAATGGTGGTAAGTCGGATACATATAATAATAGTAATAGTGGTAAGGATGGTAACTTGAATTCGAATATATAGTAATGGTGGTAACTCAAATTCGCATATATAATAATATTATCACTATAAAATCTTTATACAAAATCTCATTTCTTGGTACCAAAAACAAATTTTCAATAACATAATAATATTAATATTACATTACTATATAATACATATATATATTATTATATGTATTACTATACGTATTACTATAAATTACATTATCCAATGATTAGAACAATTTAGGTAATACAATCTCATGTTGGATATCCTCATTTGGATGACAATCCTCATATTATCCTCATTTGGATGAGTTGATGAGTGGAGGATTAGTATCATAATATAAAATTACAATTATTAATATTAATTTAAATAATATAATTATCAATAATATAATATTAGTAGAGATGTTATATAGGTTAATTAATTATCAATTTATGTTATATTAATATGTCATAATTCATTTATCATAATTCACTTATCATTATTTGCATTATCATGACTAGACGGTTTAAATATATCATGAACACAAAATGAAAAAAAAAAAAACAAAATCACCCCAAAGTGAAGAAAAAAAAAGGTAAGAAAAAAAATGTGAGAGTGAGATAATAATAATAAAAAAAAGTAGTGAGATAGAAAGGAAATGAAGAGACAAGATACTTTGGCATAGTGGCATAGTAGTTGGCTTCAGCATCCAGAACCTGGGCTCAAAACTCCTGGTCATCAATTTTTTGCAAAAAAAAAAGGCAAAGAATTGCCTGCGCTGTTCCACCGTATGTGATTGCACCGCCCAAGCGCCCGCGGTTGCACCATGCGCAGCGTATGCCGTGCAGTGCCATTGTGCATGCGCTGTGCGCACGCGCTGCCCTTGTGCTGGGCATGGGAAGGCTTGCGCCATGTGTGGTGCATGCCCGCGCGGCTCAACCGTTCATCCTATCTCACACAAAAATTAGGTTTTTGTAATTTAAATTATTAATATTATTATTAATTCAAATTATTAATATTATTATTATTTCAAATTATTAATATTATTAATTTAAATAATTTAATGATAAGAAATTGTTAATTTAAATTATTTAATGTCCTACTTGAAATTGCAAAAAAATACCGTGCATCCTATCTCACGCAAAAATTAGGTTTTTTAATTAGGTTTTTATGATGAAAATTTAAGTAAATACTACCGTTGTAAACAAAACAAGGTAACAAGTCTATGTATGAAATATAGTAACAATAAGATAACAAGATAACAACTCATTTGAATAACTTACATAAAGAACATATATGCCAAAGATACGGTGGTATGAAGTAAGTATGAGAAAATACGAGAAATTAAAAATAATATGGGTATGTAATGAAAAAAGAGGCACAAATAGACTAAAATTTGGAAAAGTGTGAAAAAAAGTGTTTAACAAAAAAAGTACACTATGACACTAATTAATTGGTGATTCAAAAAATTTACAAAAAATTTGGGATTGGTTCGTGCCATTGGCATTGCATTTGAGATTGCATTATTGTCCAATTGTCCAATAATATAATAATATTAATTTTACATTACTACATAATATATTACTTACTATATGTATTACTATAAATTAGATTATCCTACGAGGCATTGTAATTCAATATTCAACCATTGAATTTCGCATTATCCATATTAATTTAAATAATATAATTATGATTATATAACTTAATTAATTATCTAGTAATTTAAATAATGTTGAGCAATATTATATTATAGGATTATTAGTAATTTTAAATAGTATTACAATTGAGGTGGGGTTGGAAGTGGTATATATGTGAAAATTGTTTGTATGGAAGTTGTGTGGAGTGAGGAAATGTGAGAGCTTAAATTCTTTATTTATTCACCTTTGTGATTCTTTGTGATTATAAATAGGGATGAGATCTTAGCGCTATCTAGATAAAACCCTATACAAGTGCTTTTCATTCAATATACTAACATAATTAATTACATCATCATCATAATTTCAAATTATAACATTATATTATCTATATTATCTGATAATTGGTTAATGAATTTTCAAAACTATAATACTATATTATATAAATTACTAATTTCATATTATTATATTATTTAAATTAATAATTTTAATAATTTTATATTATTTAAATTAATAATATTAATAACTTGATACTCATGTGATTAATTAAATGAACATAGCACAGCACAGTATAGGCATGCGCTAAATAGTAAATGTAGTAATAGGGTAATAAGTAGTAAAAATTACATAGTAAATGATTTTTTCAAAAACGCAGTGGCGGTATTGATTAAAAAATATGAGGAATTAAGAAGCGGTTAATGAAAAATGAGGTAGGAAAAAAAAAAGTGCAAAAGAAAAAATGGGCAGGTTTTGAAAAGGTTTTAAAAATTTATTTGGGAACATGATATATTATATAAATCATACGCGGAAAGCTTCTCCTTCCCTCGAAAGTTCTCCTCCTAGCTCATCTAAAACTCTCACTCACTAGCCCGTAACTCATATAAACCTCACTCACTAGCTAGCATCCAGAGGGAGTGCACATAAAACCTAACTATCATCATCACTACCATTGACTCCATTCACTCACTACTACCTCCAGATCAATCACTACCTGACTCCACTCATTCACTACCATCCAGATGTTGGGAGTGAACAAAGGATTGTGGATAAAGATGTCTTCAAATTGTGTTGGTGATAACATTTTTTGTGAGTGAACATCTCAAAAGACATGCAGTTATGGGACAAGAAATTTTTTTTTGGTCTTACATGTATTTGTCATTCTACTTACAAATCAATATATCAATCATTCTTACGTTTACATTATTTTTTTTAATTTCTTTATTTTTAGTAATTCAAATCTACACCATCTCAAAAAAACCGTTATTATTGATATTGATATCATGCGGTAACACGTAGTAAGTAGTAACATTTTATATACATTAATTTTCCTAACACTTATAATAACCAACCCCAATTTTTTTTTATACTTGTAATAATCGATGATAAAAAGGAATAATATTTCCTAACACCTGTGGTAACCAATTATGAACCTTGGCTCATTGACTCTAGTTGCAACTATCATATTGTTAAGAACAAAAATAAATTTGAAAAAGTTTTACCTCTTCCTAACCACAAAATAGTTCGCATCGCTTGTGGACAAAATTTGAAAGTTAAACATGTGGGAAAAGTCAAACTTTTTGGAAAAATATACAAAATTTTTGTATGTCCCAAAGTTTACTTCAAACCTCTTATCAATTAATAAGTTAATCCGAGACCAAGGGTGCAGGGTTGTTTTTGATCCTATTTTTGTTGTCTTTCAAGATCTCAAATCGAATCGATTGATTGGTGAGGGCACTAGAAGGAACAACCTTTTACTTTTTGGATCAAGAGCAAATTGCGCTTCAAGCATGCCATGGAGGATCATCTTTGTGGCATTAACATCTTGGTCATCCAGGGGAGCAAGGTTTAAAGCGTCTATTTTCAGAAGATTGTTTCGAAAATAAACATTGTAGAGTTTGTATTTTTGCAAAAGAAAATCGAGCAATGTACCCAAATTTTGAAACTATATATGAAAATATCTTTGATTTGGTGCATTCAAACTTATGGACTTCTCCTATCTTATCAAGTCTAGAATTTAAGTAATTTGTTACTTTTATAGATCACAAGTCTAGATTTACATGGATTTACTTCATAACCACAAAAGCTCAAGCCTTTGAAACCCTAAAAAATTATCCAAAATTTAAGACAAAATAATTTGATGCAAATGTTTAAATACTTAGATTCAATTATGAAGGAGAAGACATGAGTAATTCGTTCCAATAATATTTAGAAGATAAAGGAATAATACACCAAAATGTTTGTGCTTATACCCCACAACAGATGGGGTAGCCGAAAGAAAAAATAGACATCTCTAGAGATAGCTAGAGCCCTTATATTCCACTCGTACATTCCTAGAACTCTATGATGTGAAGCAATAAGCACTACTTCATATCTAATAAATAAGCTCCCAACTAAAGTAGTTAAAGGAAAATCTCCATTCGAAATCCTCTATAATAAAAGACCTTTCCTATTTTACCAAAAAGTCATTGGGAGAACATGTTATGTACACATTCCTATTCATCTTAGAAATAAATTAGAAGAAAAAAGAAAAAAAAATGTGTCTTTATAGGGGAGAAGAATTTGAAGAAGAATCAAACATAAATAAAGAACAACCATCAAATGAAACTCTTCCTTCCCCTCCACCTCTTAGGAGATCAACAAGAATTAGGGTTTCTCCTTTTGAATAGATCAATAGAAGTGCTTATTATAAATCTAATATAACAACTCATCCTATTTGAAAATATTATACTATCTCAAATGTGTCAATTGAGTATAAAAAATTCTTAAATAACATAGATAAGACACAAGAACTGAATACTTTCTATGAGCCTCAAGGAATTTCAAAATAGAAGAAAGCAATAGAGGATATACTCCAATCCCTAATCAAAAACCAAACCTGAGAAATCACTGATCTTTCCAAAGGAAAAAAGACCATAGGATGCAAATAGGTATATAAAGTTAAACACAAAAGTGACGGTACAATTGATGAATATAAAACACGTTTAGTTGCCAAAGGATATGTCCAAACCTATGGAATAGATTATAAAGAAATCCTTGCTCTCGTAGTAAAGATGAGTACAATGAGAGTCCTCTTGTCCATAGCATCCAATCAAGAATGGCCTGTATATCGAATGGATGTGGCTAATACTTTTCTTCAAGGTGACTCAGATGAACAAGTATATGTGCAAATTCCTCAAGAGTTACCTAAGCAATAAGGAAAAGTATGCAAACTTAAAAAGGCCGTATATGGGTTTAAACAATCCCCTAGAGCATGGTACTCTAAACTTAGTAACTCCTTACTAAGAACAATTTCAAGAAATGCAATAGTGACTCCTCACCATTTTTCAAAAGTGAAAATGAGAAAAAACTATAATCCTTATATACGTGGATGATATAATAATCATTGAAAATGATTTAAAACAAATAGAATAATTGAGAATTTTTTTAAAATGAAATTTCAAATCAAGGACCTAGGAAAACTAAAATACTTCATAGGGATAGAAATGGTTTATTTTCCTAATGGGATAGTTCTATCCCAAAGAAAGTATGCCCTTGAACTCTTGCAGAAGATAAGAAAACTTGGAGTAAAACTCACTTGCAGCCTGGTGTTCACTTACGATGAGAAAGCGAATGATGTGTGAATTTTTAAAATAAAGAAATTGAAATTGTGTTGTAGAAATTCAAGTATATTGCTCAATAAAAATCGTTTGGTATTACAAGATTAAATGCTCCATTATGAGAGAAGAATATAACATGTTCCATGTTTATAGAGGAGTAAATGAGCAATAAAAAAATAAAAAAGAAAGGGGCAGAGGACTGTTCCCAATAGCTAGAAACTCTAGCCGTTGGGAAATCTCCCAACAACTAGAATTTCTAGCTGTTGGGAGAACTTTTGACTCCCCCTACCTTGGACATTTGTGCATCCATTTTGGACTCTTGTACAGCCATTTTGGGCTTGGATTGGGGAGCATTTTGATGCCCAAAATTAGGCCTTGTTCTGATCCAAGCATTGGTCTGAAATTCTCGACTGTTTATGTTTAGAATTCAACCTTACTTTCTGCCCATTTTCTGAAAATCTTCAATGAGGTTGGAGATGCCTTGCTGTATGCTTTTGACTGATTTAATGATAGACTCTAAGACTAGGTAGGATAACTTGTTATGTGAGGATGAAAGATGAACTAAGTGTTGATTGTTTTCAACACTCCCCCTTAAGTTGAGTGCGTAGATATCGATAGTGTCCAACTTGCTCATTATATTTTGGAGGTGATTAGCTGTTCCCGCCTTTGTTAAGATGTCTGCAAGTTGGTAATCACTTGTAGTATAAGGAGTGGCAATCAATTTTTCTTTTACCTTTAATCTAGCAAAGTGATAGTTTACTTCAATGTGCTTGGTACGTTCATGGAACACAGGATTGTCGCAAAATAATTTGATTGGAGTTGAGACAATGAATCCAAGCTCCTTTACTAAGACTTTCAACCAAACTATCTCACTAGCAATGGTAGCCATGGCCTGGTATTTGGCTTCCGCACTTGAACAAGAGACCACATGTTGTTTTTTGATTTTTCAGGCCATTAGATTTCCTCTAACGAGCATACAATACCCCATAGTGTATCATCTATCTCTAGAGTCACCGGCCCAATTAGCATCACAATAACCTTGAATTTTTGAGTTTCCATTATTCTTCATCCAAATTCCCAATCTTGGAGATCCTTTTAGGTAATGAAGAATTCTCTCGGCATCTTTCTAATGTTGCTTTTTTGGTGCATGCATGTGTTGACTTATTTGGCTTACAACAAAAGCAATATTCAGCCTAGTTATGGTCAAGTAAATTAGCTTCCCTATGAGCCATTGATACCTTTCTACATCCTTATGTGGTATATCATCATTAGCGTGAATACTGGCTATAGATATAGGTGTGCATGTTGTTTTGCTCCAATCTTTCCTATCTCCTACAAAAGATCAAGAGTATTTTTTTGGGATAAAACAAGCCTATTTGAACAATAGGCAAGTTCTATTCCTAGGAAATAATTTAGCCTTCTTAAATTCTTAATTTCAAATTTTGATTTTAGTAAATTTTTGTGTGATTTATGTGGTGTATCATTTCCTATGATGATTATATTATCTACACATACTAATGCTATAGTGAGTTTGTCATTGATTTTCTGGACAAAAAAAGAGGAGTCATTATTGCATTATGTTAAACAATTACTTAGGAAAGCATTACTTAATTTTGCATACTAGGCTCTTGGGGATTGTTTCAATCCATAAATTGCTTTGTGAAGCCTAAAAACTTTGCCTTTTTGATAGTGAAGACCTTGAGGTAATTGCAAGTATACTTCTTCTTCAATATCTCCTCAAGGGAAAGCATTAGCTACGTCAATTTGGAACATATTCCATCGATGATTGCTAGCAAAAGACATTAGTACCCTTATTGTATTCATTTTAACCACCGGAGCAAATGTTTCTATGTAATCAACTCCATAAGGTTGAGTAAACCCCTTTGCAACCAACCTTGCTTTGAATTGATAAATAGAACCATCACTTTTATGTTTGATTCTGTACACCCATTTGCATCCAACTATCCTTTTTTTCTTTTGACAAGGTGGTGATTTCCTAAGTACCATTCTTTGTAGGAGCTTCTAGTTCTAGCTCCATAGCCTTTCTCCACCTTGGATCTATTTTTGCCTCATCAATTGTTCTTGGTTCTTGTTCTTTGTCAATATTACTTAAAAAGGATTGGTAACTTGAGGATACATTAGATACTGTATAGAAATTAGAGAAAGGATGGGAAGTCACTTTGGAGTTGTGATAAACCCAACGGTTGATCCATTCAAATGACGGTAATCTTTGCCTAGTTGATCTTCTAAGTTGAGGAAGAGAGTCCGAAGACTCATCAGAAACAACTTGGCTATCTTGATTAGAGTTTGATTCTCCCATTTCTTGATCTCGCCCTGATTCGTTTACTCATTCTTCCTCTGAATGGCTAGACTCTCCTCATGATCATGTGAACTTTCACCAACTACTTGAGTTGTTCCTTCAAGTTTTATTTCTAGTGTAGGTTGAGTGATGGGAATTTGAATATCCCTTGTGTTCTTTGGATTTTCCTTTCTTGGACATTCTTAAGTTTTTTCATCTGCAAAATAAAACTTATCTTATAAGAATATCACATCCTTGGATGTATAGATTTTATTAGTTGTTACACCATAGCATCTATATCCCTTCTTAAATGTGGCATATCCTAAGAAGACACATTTTCTTCCCTTGTGGTCAAGTTTATCCCTAAAATGTGGAGGAATGTGGACATAACATATACATCCAAAGACTCTAAGATGAGAAATGCTTGGTTTCTTTCCTAAATAGGTTTCCAAAGGAGACATTCCTTTTAATATCTCAGAAGGCATCAAGTTGATTACATGGGTAGCAGTTTTGATGGCGTCGCGCCAAAACATTTTGGGAACATTAACATGAAACATCATAGCCCTAGTTGTTTCAAGGAGATGTCTATTTATGCATTCAACTACCCCATTTTGTTGGGGTATATACACATGATTTTTATGAATGTTGCCTTTTTCACTTAGGAAGTTTCCAAAGTTTTAACCTGTGTACTCCCCACCGTGATCGGTCCTAAGGATTTTGATATTTGCATTATAAAGTTTTGTCACATATCTAAAGCAACTTGCTTAGAAAGCTTGGTCTTTGGTAGTTAACAAGTATATCCATGTATATATAGTTTTTTGGTCAATAAATGTAATGAAATATTTGTAACCTAAATAGGAAATAGTAGGTGAGGTCCAAATATCAGAATGCACCAATTGAAAAGCACTTTTATATATGGTTTCTGAATTTGGGTACATAGTTCGGGTTTTCTTTCCCAAAATACAAAATTTACAATATCTATTTTTGATGTTCTTTTTTGGGAAAAGATGTTTTAAAGTTTGAGCACTAAGGTGCCCGAGACGCTCGTACTAATGAAACGAGTTTTCTTTGAGACGAGCTGTGAGTGCATATAGATTTTGATCCAAAAAATAGAGATTGCCTTTTCTAGATCCTTTGCCAATCATACGATTTGATTTAAAATCCTAAAAAGTAATGGTATTTGGGTTAAAAATAACTTTACACCCTTGATTCTTAGTGAGTTTGCTAATGGACAATAAATTGGAAGTAAATTCAAGAATATATAAAGCATTTGTAGGTTTCCCAAAAAGATCAATTTCTCGTATTTCTTTTACTTCTGATTTTTGTCCATTTGCAACTCGAACCATCTTATAGTTAGGAAGATGTTTAATTTATTTTATTTTTTTTATCCTTGACCATATGATAATTCGTTCCCAAATCAATTAGAAAATTTTTAGAATATTCAAAATTAAAAGAATTGGTTGTATTTAGAGAGTTACCACTTCCGGGAACCAGCTGCTGTAGCCTTATGGAGACATTATTAACTTGAGTTTGGAGTGTAGTAAATTCGGCCATCATGGGAGATTGAAGTATAGCACATTGAGCCATTGCTTGCTGTCCATTGTTAAAAGAAGTTGGAGCATGCTACTGGTACTTCGATTTGAAGGTTTTAGGCCTTAAGTGAGGATGGAGGAACCAACACTTATCCTTGATATGTCCCTTCTCTTTGCAATATTTACATGTATCCCCCTTCCTAGATGTTTGTTGGACCTTATTTGCTATATGATCGTTCATTGCAGAGTGAAACCGTATACATCAAGCTTTGATTTAGTTCATTCCTCTAGCTGCATGCTGCTTTCAGCTCGTAGAATCATATTTTGGACTTCTTGGAATGAAGGAAAATCCTTCATTCAAAAAATTTCTTGTCTAAGATTGGTGTGAGATTCGCGAAGTCTCATGAGAAGTGCAAAAATCTTATCTTCCTCTCTTTTTTTTTGGATTACCTTAAGGCCAATAAAGTCTGGTCGAAGGGCCATTAGCTCACTCCAAATGTCGTGTATTTTCCAAAATATTGAGGAAGTGTCTTGCCTTCCCTCCGAATGGTTGTAATCTGTTTTTTCAGCTCAAAAACTCTTCCAAGGTTAGACTCCAAGTAGGCCATAGAGAGAAAACATGGCATCCCAGAGAGTTTTGGCATTCAGAGGACAAATAACCATTGATTTATGTGTTTTATCAAATGAATTGAGCAGCAAGATGAAGACAAGATCATCCCTCTTCTTCCATTCTCTGAATGAAGGATGGGATTCATCAAGCGACTCATCGAAAATATGTCCCCCGAAGTTCTGAAGGTTGAGACCCCTTTTCATCACATTTCCTCATTGATAATAGTTTGCTCCCTTCAATTGTATAGAAGAGATATTTTGGATTTGGTTAAAATTGATGGAAGGTGGAGGATCTCCCAACCTAGAAGAGGAAGGAATAGAGAGCTGCTTTGATACCATGTGAACTTTTTAAATAAAGAAATTGAAATTGTGCTGTAGAAATTGAAATATATTGCTCAATGAAAATGGTTTGCTATTACAAGATTGAATGCTCCATCATGAGAGAAGAAGATAAAACATGTTCCATATTTATAGGAGTAAATAAGCAATAAACAAATAAAAATGAAAGGGGGAGAAGATTGTCCCCAACAGCTAGAAATTCTAGCCATTGGGAATCTCCCAATTCCTGACGGCTAGAATTTCTAGTTGTTGGGAGAACTTTTGACTCCCCCTGCCTTGGACATTAGTGCAGCCATTTTGGACTTCTGTGCAGCCATTTTGGGCTTGGATTGGGCAGCATTTTGATACCCAAAATTAGGCCTTGTTCTGGTCCAAGCATTGGACAGAAATTCTGGACTGTTTATGTTCAAAATTCTGTCTTACTTTCTACCCATTTTCTGAAAATCTTCATTGAGGTTTGAGATGCCTTGCTGTATGCTTTTGACTGATTTAATGATATACTCTAAGACTAGGTAGGATAACTTGTTATGTGAGAATGAAAGATATCACGCCCCGACCCGCAGGTCGAGCACGCAAACAAACCGCCGCGACTCCTTGAGGTCGGGTATGCCTTACTCAAATACCGAGGTGACGCAAGGCTAATATTATGACTAATATCATGACCATGCTCTTCATCCTAAGTCAAATCATATGGTGAAAAATTTGAAAAAGAATATTTTTTAGAAGTTTCTTTAAAACATTTGCCTCCAATTTATATATAATATTTATATGCATGATCCAATCATAAACAAAGATAGGTATGAATACTTACCCTATCTCTCAGTAGAAGTCATGGAACAGTACCTCAATGTAACTCAGGTGTAGTATAATCTGAAAATTTTAAATATGGGGGGTGAGTATAATCCACAAACTCAGTGAGTAAGGTGTAAGCACTATATTTGTAACACCGACTCTCGGTGTATTGTGTTGTATTCCATTCGTGTATATGTACATATATATATATATATGATGTTCTGAGTAGTAAATTTCACTCAGAATTTTTCACGATTTGCTTCGCTATCTAAATTCACGCTCGTTAAATTATATGTTTTGAAAAGCGTGCCCAAAAACCCTAATTCGGGCGAGATGAGATTCGAGCGAGCAAACGATCTTAGTTTTACACGGGATCAGTTCCATTAGATTCAGAGCATCGCAATTGGCCAATGAGGCTACTTGCACGCATTTCTATGTCGGGTCTGAAATTTAGCCCAGGAGTAGCACGAATAGTGCACCATGGACCAAAATGAAGGGTCACAGGACCATTTTGAGATGTATATGTACAATTTCATTTCTAATGAAATGTCACGTGCCAAATTGACTAAAAAGGTTAAGCAAACCTGAATTTCGGAAATTCTCATACGTTTACTGGTAAACGCTCGGTGCACATTCGCCCGGAGGTGAAGAAATAAATTCCATCAAGCCAAATTAAATTCTAGCCATGCGAAATCGCTAAAATTTCACAAGGAAACCTAAACTAAGCTAAGTTATGATTTTCTAAGTCAGATCATAATTTTGAGAGATTCCCAAAAATTATACGGCGCGTAGGGAAATTGACCCTGCCGAGTCAAAATGAAATTCACGCGTGCGAAATTGACACCATGGGAATTACGTGTGCCAGATATGTTTTAAAGATGATTGCTCTGGGTGGAAGGGTAAAATTTGAGTCTTGGCCCGGAGAAGGCTCGGAACCCTAAGAATTCTCGCCAAAGAAACCCTATTCTAGACAGAACTGAAATCTGCCCAAGAAAACGGTCTCGTTTTCATCTGAGACTTATATTTTTGTGATTCTACATGTAAAATAGAGCTCGTAGCAACATTTCATGAATTTTGAGGCCTAGGTCAATTTTCGACCGATGGGCACTCACCTTCACTTTGGACTCAGAACGAAAACCTGCATCCACTGTGTGATTTTAGAAAATTTTGAAATGAATAGTAACTTTGACCAGTCTCAGGTCAAAGCTAGGACTTGTGGATAGACTCAAAGGACATGAAATTAATGTTCTTGGAATGTGTAAAAGTGCATTATGTGGGAATGTGAGATCATGACAAGTAGCAACATGTGGAGAGGGAGATCATGACTTAAAAAGTTATAGATGGCCAAGATTTGGGGTTTTGGTGTAAATTAAAATGACGGAAGGACTAATGTGCAATTAGGAAAAGAAGAAGGGTCACTTAAGAGAACAAAAACCTTTAATATTCTGCATTTTCCAACAAATAACTCGTGAGTGAAGCCAAGAGAGAAACCTCCTTCGTGAAATGCTCTTCTCCTTCCTTCTTCACATCGTGGACAGCATTCAACACCCTTTCTACCTTCAAACAACTTCCCTTAAGCCTCACAACAACCTATCCAAGAATGGAGACTAAAGGGCAAAGATTTCTTGGTGGAATTTGAAGAGCCGGAAGTCCAAATCCAAGGAAAAATTCTGTACTTCCTTCAATTTTCATCCAGAAATTTTGGTAAGTGTTATCCTCTCCTCTTTGTCCATTACATATTTAAATTTCATGCCATGACAGGGTTGGATTGTTAGAGAACAAGAGGGGGGCCGAAATTGATGAAAAAAATGAGGAAATTGAGGAATTTTGGATGGGCTTTCTAATGAACTGTCTTTGGTATATAAAATGACCCTAGGAGGAAGTAGAAACATGGGCCTAACTTAGTTTAGGTGTGCAGGACTTTGTCATAAGAAAATGGATTGTTTCAATCCCAAATTTGTGTCCAAATTTGTGGAGAATGAACCTAGGCTAGATTTGTAGAATTTTGCAGCAACCTTAGGAGAGTATTTTCGACCTAAATGGTCACAAATTTTGGTAAAAGTTCTGTCCAATTATCTGCAGTAGAATTTTGGACCCTTGGACATGGAAATTGGAGGAATTTTGGAGTGTGAAATGCATAAATTTGCTTTGGGGTACGTGTGCTAAATTGTTGGTGCATATGTATACAAATGTGGCACCAATAAGGGATGTTTATGTGAGTAAAATGGGAGCCAAATAGTGCAGTGAGTTTGGGGACTTTGAGCATAAACTTCAATGGAGTTTGGAGTACAGAAATGCATGGATTCGTATGGATGAAGTGTAAGAAAAAAAAATTCTGCGATTTTGAGGCTTATAAGTGTATGATTTTGAATGAGGATGGGAGCCAAAAGAGTATGGAAATTTTCTGCACAATGGGAGATGGCTTGGAGGTCATTCCCAGGCAAATATATGGCACAATGCATGGGAAAAATGAACTCCAATGCATCTATGTCTAGAGGACGTTGTTGTATGGTGATAGTGTAATGAGAAAGTGAGTGAAAATTTATGTAATTTCCTTGTATTGTTGCTTTTGTAGTGACATATTCCTTGATCGTCTGAGGGGAGATTGATTTCTTCTCATGGAGCGTCCGTGCTTTTGACGCACCCTCCAGAGTAAATGAGTGGGATTTATTTCAATACTTTTGTTTAATATGTAAACCCTATTTTACAATATTTTGATAAATGAGCATGATTTGTAGTGTGCTTAAAATGTTTTGACCGGTTTCGGAACGGATTTCTCGTGAACCGATGGAGTATTCAAAAATTGGGTTGAATTATGAAATTATGCGTCCATGTGGTTGAAATGTATAATGTGTCATTTTACGCTATATATTGCATTGGTTTGTGAACCTGATTACGGCACATTCTTGATACGATATCGATTTTGGCCTTGAGAGCTTTGGTATGTATTGCTCCGTAGCTACGAAGGATACCGTGAGAGGCGCTTAGCTGGTGTCCGGATATGCCTAGGCTTGGGGTATCCCACGAGTCATCTCGATTTTATTAATGACACGGTACTAGTCAGGTTGAACCCAAAAAGGGGGAGGATTTGGATACTCTCTCCAAGTCTAGTACCTGGACGAGGTCCGTCGCCAACACCAGGGTAGAGAGTACTTTAAATGAATATGCATATAATACCCCCGATGCGCCTGTCATAGGTGAAGGTAGACCTCTGCCAGGACACTTTTGACTGGCAGCTCTATGATTATTAAATGACTGTGTTTAGGATACATATATTGACTTAATAATGCGTGCTAATTATATATTGTTGAAATGAAAAGCGTGATGATTTGAAGTATGATTTGTATATTTACGCTTTGATACTCCAGTTTCACAATTCTTATTAGACGATTGTATTGACCCACTCACTCATTGAGTATTCTTCCCTGAGTACTCACCCCTCATTTTCATTTTTGCTTCAGAGATAGTATTTGGCAAGGAGCGTTGCTTTTAAGACGCTCAGTATCATGGGAGATCTTCTCTGGACATGAGGAGTCATTGTATATTTTCACTATAATTTCGTGAGTTAAAAATTATATTGATGATGTGTATGTATTTTGAGATCTATAGAAGACCATTGTATAATTCTTGGATGACTGTAAAAAATATGGATATTTAAATTTTGGAACTCTCATGTCATTGCATAACACTCGCATTGAGGCAATTTCTATTCATTGTGTATGTTACTTGGGAATGTGTCATGTCCTAGAAGTGTACTTTAGGACTGCTCGGTACCACCTCTAAATCACAGGAGGAGCGACTGGCGGCTGTCCATGCCTTTGATAGGGTATGGCCATAGAGGTCTATGGTTAAGACTGTGGAAATTCATTTTGTTAGCTTTGCGTTGTCCTAGATTGTGCGGTGTGGATGTGTTGGTCTGATGTTGAGATGTGATTTATGTATTGTGAGGCCAGGTTGGCCCTATTGTACAGGTGGCAGGTTGATTACTATATGGGAGACTTTTGATATACAGGGAGGTTCTGCTCGATTTTTTATAAAAATACAGCCGGTATTCAGGACAACGGGCGGCTGCTCACGATCCCGGTTCAGGGCATGACAGTTCACTTGGTATCAAAGCCCTAGATTGAGAGCTATGTAGGAAGAGAGTCTTGAAAATATTCCCGAGCATGTTTGTGTTTAAAGTTCTCAATGCATGAGAGTTTCATACAATCATGAAGTCGCAGTACATGGTCATAGGTATATAAGTTCATCCATTTTAGGGGGGTTAGATACGGTTGTATCTAATCTAACATGCTTTACTTTAAGGATTCCATTCTTTGTGAGGGTAGTCAAGATGTGACTAGTCCAAATTTATTAAACCATGCCTATTCTTTAAACGATACCTAATAAGGATTCTTCTCTTGCAAAGTATGACGACCCGATGGAACACCCGTTTTGCCCCACCAGAGGAATTAGAGGAGCCGGAGGATCGTTCCTCGACTCACGTGCCACCACCGGCACCTACTAAGCCAGCTGCTCAGGTTGAGACTCCCGTTCCCATGCTCGATGCCTTTTGGCAGGTGTACGAGTGGTACGCCTTGCATGGAGTCCAGATTATGTCCCCACCACCTCCTATAGTGGCGCCTACACCTGCCGCAGCGAAAGTTCCTTTGGCACCAGCTCCACTACCGGTGGCCGGTCCTTCTATCTTGTTAGAGCCGAGTGAGACCACATCGGCTACTCTTAGATGGGTACATGAGTTGACTCAGTTGGTTAAGGAGGCCCGTCAGCTAGGGTGCACTGATTTCATAGGGCTTGGTGAGACTGCGGCAGCCAAGCATTGGATCGACCGTACCCGCTGGATTTTGACCGATCTGGAGATTGCAGAGGAGTTCTGCCTAAAAGTGGCACAGCGATTATTAGAAGGAGAAGCCCTCTTATGGTGGGAGGCCCTCACTAATGAGGTAAGAGAGCCACTGCGGTGGGACGACTTCTTTCGGGAGTTTGACCATACATTCTTCCCACTCTACCTGTAGGATCGGATGAGGTCAGAGCTGGGACGGCTTACACAGGGTCCAGATCTGTCTCAAAGTATGAGGTAGACATGCGGAGACTTGCCGCATTTGTACCGAATCTGGCCACACCTCAGTATTTGCGCTTCAAATTCGAAAACGGTCTTAGCTTCAGCATAAAAAAGTATATGACTATTACTCCACAGTTTACACTGGCCGAGGTGATAGACTCTGCTCACCGTACGGAGGCTTTGGTCTACACCGAGACTAGGTAGAGAGAGAGCAGAGAGCAGAAGAGAAAGAAAGAGAAGCCTCATTCTGTGCAGAGCTCCAAGAGAAGCAGGGGATCTGTTTGTACAGAGACGGATTTGGATCTGGATCTTCTAATGTGGGATGGGGACAGTACTCCCAGGGGTTCAGACAGCCCACTCCAACTCATCCTGCACAGTATACTACTCAGCGGCATCCTTATTGCCGTAGGTGCAATAGGTCCCATTCCATAAGAGATTGTTCGGTGTCGATCACTTGCTTCTACTGTGGGAAGCTGGGGTATATTAGGAGTTCTTGCGCTGAGTTAGGACTCAGAAGACAAAGTTCACAAAGTTATACTAGTACTCCTCATATGGGTCAGCAGGGACAGCCTACTCGGCCAGCATCTTCTACTCCTAGGTAACCACCGGGAGTAACACAGTACAGACCTAGGCACGACAGTAGCCTAGGGCTCAGGCTCGGGTTTATGCCATGATTCAGGAGGACGCTCAAGTAAACCCCGACATCATCACGGGTACTCCTCCTTCTGATCCTGTAGAATAGGGTCTCTATTCGTATTTTCACTTCTTTTGGGGATGTCAGCATTGTATCATGATGGTTGTATAGGTATTTTATGTTGTGTACCTTTTGTCGACATGATACTACTCTGACATCTTTGTATACCGAAGTTGTAAAAGCCTTAGAAGCTCAACTATTTGATATATATATATATATATATATATATATATATATATATATATATATATATATCGAATTTGATTTTATTCTAAGTCTATATGCATTTTTGTTTAATGATAGGTACTTTACCTATCTTCGGGATAGATACTCGTATCCTTATTGACACGGGGTCTAACTATTCGTATATGAGCGATCAATTCTCCCGACATTCTGACAGACTGCTCTCACCTTTGGACGAGGAGATTTGGTCATCACTCGTTTGGGTGAGCAGATTGTGTGCAGCACAATGTATAGAGAATGTGAGATCAAAATTAGAGATACAGTGTTGAAGGCAGATCTAATCCCTCTCGCCATGACTGATTTTGATGCCATCTTTGGGATGGATTGGCTACATATGCATCGGGCTTCAGTTGACTATTTAAGAAGCAGGTGGAGTTTCGAAGACCCGATCAGCCAGTGTTGATTTTTGAGAGCGAGAGGCGGGTTTTACCCTGCTGTGTCATTTTAGTTTTAGAGGCTAGACGCATGATTCGCCGCAGTGTGTGGTATATCTGGCTCACATTATAGACACCACTGCTCAGGGATCGAGACTTGAGGATGTTCCAGTAGTACAGGAGTTTATTGATATTTTCCCCGAGGAGCTACCCGGATTACCACCGGTTCGGGAGTTTGACTTTGAGATCGATTTAGCTCTGAGGACTACCCCTATCTCTATGCCGCCATACAGGATGGCGCCGGCTGAGCTGAGAGAGCTCAAGGTCCAGTTGCAAGAGTTGCTGGATAAGGGGTTTATCTGTCCTAGCACGTCACCTTGGGGTACTCCAGTGCTGTTTGTAAAGAAAAAGGATGGCACACTGAGATTTTGTGTAGATTACAGGCAACTTAATCGGGTGATTGTAAAGAACAGATATCCACTGCCTCGCATAGATGATTTATTTGATCAAGTGCAAGGTGTCCGAGTTTTCTCAAAGATTGATCTTCGATCAGGATATCATCAGATGCAGATTAGGACTCAAGATGTGCCAAAAACAGCTTTCCGCACTCAATACGGGCACTATGAATTCCTTGTCATTCCGTTTAGGCTGACTAATGCTCCAGCTGCATTCATGGACTTGATGAACAGAGTTTTTCTTGACTATCTGGACCAGTTTGTCATAGTCTTCATAGACGATATACTGGTGTATTCACGGAGTGACAATGATCATGTTCAGCATCTTCGCACCGTCTTACAGATCCTCTGCGATAAGCAGCTGTATGCCAAATTCACAAAATGTGAATTTTGGCTAAGATAGGTCGGATTTTTAGGGCGTGTCATTTCTGCGGAGGGGATTTTTATCAATCCGCAGAAGGTCAATGCCATTATGAGATGGGAGCAACCGTAGACAGTGACTGAGATCAGGAGTTTTCTTGGTTTGGCAGGTATTACCGTAGATTTATTGAGGGGTTTTCCCGGATAGCTACTCCATTGTCTAGATTGACGCGAAAGGGTGTCAAGTTTGTATGGGATGACTGTTGTGAGGCAAGTTTTCAGGAGTTCAAACAACGGTTGACTACATCTCTGATTTTGGCGCTTCCCACCAGCAGTCGGGAGTACACAGTGTACAGTGATGCTAGCCGACAGGGGTTGGGTTATGTTTTGCTGCAAAATGGTCAGGTGATTGCCTACGCTTCTAGACAGTTGAAGAAACATGAGGTGAATTATTCGACACACGATCTGGAGCTTGTGGCCATAGTCTTCGCATTGAAGATATGGTGCCATTACTTGTACGGGGTGACTTGCCGGGTATATACGGATCATAAAAGTTTGAAGTATTTATTCACCCAGCAAGAACTTAACCTGAGACAGAGGAGATGGTTGGAACTCCTCAAAGATTATGATCTTGTCATTGATTATCATCCAGGCAAGGCCAATGTGGTTGCTGATGCCTTGAGCCGGAAATCAGCTACATTGTCTCATGAGAATAATACGGCATACCTCACTTGTTTAATAGGACTCCAGGATTTGGGAGTCAAATTGGCTAGTGATGATCAGGGCACTCTACTAGCCAAGTTTGAGGTTAGGCCCCATACTGTTGGACTGTATTAGAGAGCGTCAGGGCACTGATACCAAGCTCCAGGCTCTTACTGAGAGAACCCACAAGGGTGATATAGATGATTTTAGAGTCCGTAGTGATGGATTTCTGACTTATCAAGATAGAGTGGCTATACCCGCCGGGGAGGATCTCTGTAGGTCCATATTAGAGGAGGCACACTCCTCGACCAATGCCTTACACCCGGGTAGTACGAAGATGTATCGAACTATTTGGGGTAGCTATTGGTGGCCAGGTATGAAGAGGGACATTGCGTAGTTTGTAGCTAGATGCTTAGTCTGTCAGCACGTGAAGGCTGAGCATCAGAGGCCAGCGAGTTTACTACAGCCTTTTCCTATTCCGGTATGGAAGTGGGAATATGTGACTATGGACTTTGTTATGGGATTGCCACGGACTCAGGCCAGATATGATGCCATTTGGGTGGTAGTCGATCGACTCACCAAGTCCGCCCATTCATCCCAATGCGCAGCGACTCTCCATTGGAGACATTGGCACGTCTGTATATTGATGAAATAGTCAGACTACATGGAGTGCTCATGTCCATAGTCTCAGATAGAGATCCGAGATTCACTTCTCGATTTTGGCCCAAACTGCAGGAAGCTTTGGGCAAGCGGCTCAGTTTTAGCATAGCATATCACCCACAAATAGATGGTCAATCGGAGAGGACCATTCAGACGCTCAAGGATTTACTTCGGACTTGTGTTATGGATTTTCGGGGTAGTTGGGACAGGCATTTACCACTGATGGAGTTTGCATATAATAATAGTTATCAGACCAGTATCGGCATGCCACCCTATGAGACACTCTACGGCAGGAAGTGTCACACTCCGTTGTGTTGGGATGAGGTAGGCAAGAGATGCCTTAACAATGTTGAGTTAGTCGAGGAGACTAAGGAAAAGGTCAGGGTGATCCGCGAGTGGTTGAAAGCCGCCCAAGACAGACAGAGAGAATATGCGGATCGGAGACGCCGGCCTTTAGAATTTGAGGTGGGTGATATAGTGTTTTTGAGGATTTCTCCCTTGAGATGACTCATTTGATATCGGCAGCGGGGCAAATTAAGCCCCAGGTACATTGGCCCGTTCCGTATCCTCAGTAAGGTTGGGAGCGTGGCATACAGACTATAGCTGCCAGACGAGTTATCTCGAATCCATGATGTCTTCCATGTATCAGTGTTGAGGAAGTACATCCCAGATCCTTCGCATATTATGGAGTCTCCGCCAGTAGAAGTACAACAGGACTTGAGTCTACCTATTTATCCTGTGGCTGTACTTGACCAGCAGATCCAGCAACTACGGAACAGGGAGGTATCCCTTGTCCGATTGCTATGGCGCAGCGATCAGGTCGAGGAAGAGACCTGGGAGCCTGAGGAGGTCATGAGGAGATAGTACCCCCATCTATTTTCTGTATAGTTTTTTTTTTAAGTTTCGAGCACGAAACTTTTTTTAAGGGGATTAGTAAATGTAACACCGACTCTCGGTGTATTGTGCTATACTCCATTCGTGTATATGTACATATATATATATATATATGATGTTCTGAGTAGTAAATTTCACTCAGAATTTTTTGCGATTTGCTTCGCTATCTAAATTCACACTCGTTAAATTATATGTTTTGAAAAGCATGCCCAAAAATCCTAATTCGGGCGAGGTGAGATTCGAGCGAGCAAACGATCTCAGTTTTACACGGGATTAGTTCTATTATATTCAGAGCATCGCAATTGGACAATGAGGCTACTTGCACGTATTTCTATGTCGGGCCTGAAATTTAGTCCAAGGGTAGCACGAATAGTGCACCTAGACCAAAATGAAGGGTCACTGGGCCATTTTGAGATGTATACGTGCAATTTCATTTCTAATGAAATGTCACATGCCAAATTGACTAAAAAGGTTAAACAAACCCGAATTTAAGAAATTCTCATACGTTTACTGGTAAACGCTCGGTGCACATTCGCTCGGAGGCGAAGAAATAAATTCTATTAAGCCAAATTAAATTCTAGCCGGGCAAAATCATTGAAATTTCACAAGGAAGCCTAAACCAGGCTAAGTTATGATTTTTCTAAGTCAGATCATAATTCTAAGAAATTCCCAAAAATTGCTCGGCGCGTAGGGAAATTGACCCTACCGAGTCAAAATGAAATCCACGCATGCGAAATTGACGCTGTGGGAATTACATCTACGAAATATGTTTTAAAGATGATTGCTCTAGGTGGAAGGGTGAAATTTGAGTGTTGGCTCGGAGAAGGCTCGGAACCCTAAGAATTCTCGCCAAAGAAACCCTAATTCTAGACAGAACTGAAATTTATCCAAGCAAACGATTTTGTTTTCATCTGAGACTTATATTTTTGTGATTCTACGCATAAAATAGAGCTCATAGCAATATTTCATGAATTTCGAGGCATAGGTCAATTTTTGACCGATCGGTGCTCACCTTCACTCCGGAGCACGTTTTGATGGTCAAACGACCTCATATTCACACGAAATCTATGGCACTGGACTTAGAACGAAAACCTGCATCCACTATGTGATTATAGAAAATTTTGAAATGAATAGTAACTTTGACCGGTCTCAGGTCAAAGCTAGGACTTGTGGATAGACTCAAAGGACATGAAATTAATGTTCTTGAAATGTGTAAAAGTGCTTTATGGGGGAATGTAAGATCATGACAAGTGGCAACATGTGGAGAGGGAGATCATGACTTAAAAAGTTATATATGGCCAAGATTTAGGGTTTTGGTGTAAATTAAAATTAATAAAGGACTAATGTGCAATTAGGAAAAGAAGAAGGGTCACTTAAGAGAACAAAAACCCTTAATATTCCTTAATATTCTGCATTTTCCAGCAAAGAACCCATGAGTGAAGCCAAGAGAGAAACCTCCTTCGTGAAATGCTCTTCTCCTTCCTTCTTCTCATCGTGGACAGCCTTCAACACCCTTTCTACCTTCAAACAACTTCCCTCAAGCCTCACAACAACCTATCCAAGAATGGAGACTAAAGGGCAAAGATTTCTTGGTGGAATTTGAAGAGCCGGAGTCCAAATCCAAGGAAAAATTCTGCACTTCCTTCAATTTTCATTCAGAAATTTTGGTAAGTGTTATCCTCTCCTCTTTGTCCATTACATACTTAAATTTCATGCCATGATAAGGTTGGATTGTTAGAGAACAAGAGGAGGCCAAAATTGATGAAAAAAATGAGGAAATTGGGGAATTTTGGATGGGCTTTCTAATGGATTGTCTTTGGTATTTAAAATGACCCTAGGAGGAAGTAGAAACATGGGCCTAACTTAGTTTACGTGTGCAGGACGTTGGCATAAGAAAATGGATTGTTTTAATCCCAAATTTGTGTCCAAATTTGTAGAGAATGAACCTAGGCTAGATTTGTAGAATTTTCAGCAACCTTAGGAGAGTATTTTGGACCTATATGGTCACAAATTTTGGTAAAGTTCTGTCCAATTATCTGCAGTAGAATTTTGGACCGGACATGGAAATTGGAGGAATTTTGAAGTGTGAAATGCATAAATTTGCTTTGGGGTATGTGTGCTAAATTGTTGGTGCATATATGCAAAAATGTGGCACTAATGAGGGATGTTTATGTGAGTGAAATGGGAGCCAAATAGTGCAGTGATTTTGGGAACTTTGAGCATAAACTTCAATAGAGTTTGGAGTACAAAAATGCATGGATTTGTATGGATGAAGTGTAAGAAAAAAAAATTCTGCGATTTTGAGGCTTATAATTGTATGATTTTGAATGAGGATGGGAGGCAAAAGAGTATGGAAATTTTCTACACAATGGGAGATGGCTTGGAGGTCATTCCCGGGCAAATATATGGCACAATGCATGGGAAAAAGGAACTCCAATGCATCTATGTCTAGAGGGGAGATTGATTTCCTTGTATAATGAAAAAGTGATAGTGTAATGAAAAAGTGAGTGAAAATTTATGTAATTTCCTTGTATTGTTGCTTTTGTAGTGACATATTCCTTGATCGTCCGAGGGGAGATTGATTTCTTCTCATGAAGCGTCTGTGCTCTTGACGCACCCTCCAGAGTAAGTGAGTGGGATTTATTTTAATGCTTTTGTTTAATATGTAAACCCTATTTTACAATATTTTGATAAATGAGCATGATTTGTCATGTGCTTAAAATATTTTGACTGGTTTTGGAGCTGACTTTTTGTGAACTGATGGAGTGTCCAAAAATTGGGTTGAGTTAAGAAATTATGCATCCATGTGGTTGAAATGTATAATGTGTCATTTTACGCTATATATTGCATTGGTTTGTGAACCTGATTACGGCACATTCTTGATATGATATCGATTTTGGCCTTGAGAGCTTTGGTATGTATTGTTCCGTAGCTAAGAATGACACCGTGAGAGGCACTTAGTTGGCATCCGGATATACCTAGGCCTGGGGTATCCCACGAGTCGTCTCGATTTTATTAACGATACAGTACTAGCCAAGTTGAACCCAAAAAGGGGGAGAATTTGGATACTCTCTCCAAGTTTAGTACCTGAATGAGGTTCGTCGCCAACGCCGGGGTAAAGAGCACTTTAAATAAATCAGTATATAACACCTCCGGTGCACCTGTCGTAGGTCGAGGTAAACCTCTGTCAGGACACTTTCGGCTGGCAGCTCTATGATTTTTAAATGACAGTGCTTAGGATGCATATTTAACTTGATAATGCGTGCTAATTATATATTGTTGAAATGAAAAGCATGATGATTTGAAGTATGATTTGTATACTTACGTTTTGACACTCCAGTTTCATAATTCTTATTAGATGATTGTATTGACCTACTCACCTACTGAGTATTCTTTCCTGAGTATTCACCCCTCATTTCCCTTCTTGTTTCAGAGATAGTATTTGACAAGGAACGTTGCCTTTATGATGCTCAATATCATGGGAGATCTGGTATGGACATGAGGAGTCATTGTATATTTTCGCTATAATTTCGTGAGTTAAAAATTGTATTGATGATGTATATGTATTTTGAGGTCTATAGATGACCATTGTATAATTCTGGAATGACTGTACAAATATGGATATTTAAATTTTGGAAATCTCATGTCATTGCATAACACTCGCATTGAGGTAATTTTTATTCATTGTGTATATTACTTGGGAATGTGTCATGTCCTAGAAGTGTACTTTAGGACCACTCGGTGCCACCTTTAAATCACAGGAGGAGCGACGGGCGGCTGTCTATGCCTTTGGCAGGGGCATGGCTGTAGAGGTCTGTGGTTAACACTGTGGAAATTCATTTTGTTAGTCTTGCGTTGTCTTGGATTGTAAGGTATGGATGTGTTGGTCTGTGTTGAGATGTGATTTATGTATTATGAGGTCAGGTTGGCCCTATTGTACAGGTAGAAAGTTGATTGCTGTATGGGAGACCTCCGATATGCGGGGAGGTTCTGTCCGATTTTCTATAAAAATACAGTCGGCATTCAGGATAACAGGCGACTCACGATCGCGGTTCGGGGCGTAACAATATATAATGACAATAAATGAATTTGTGAGAGTGGCAAGTCAAACCATCGTTTCAAAATTTATATTCATTTGCAACATATCGTGTAATTCAAAATAATATGTATCTTTATCATAATCATACATTATGGGGTGTCAATTGGTAATAAAATGTATTCTACCCATAGTTTGGCCTAACTAGGATAAAATCTACCAAGGGATCACCATGATATCATAAGAATGAACACATATATTTTCTTTTAACCCCGTTCCCTTAGTATTGACATGGTCCTCATGTGGTGCTCGTCTATTGGATCCGTTGGTCAGAGACAGGGACTCAAACCCCTGCTCCGTGGTACCCACCACATCACCCTGTCAGGTAAATGCTCAATATTGTGGTAGGAAGTGTGCTATAGCCACTATATATCATCTCATAATCATACACGTGTGATATATCATCATTCATAAATCTTTACTCGTAAAAGAAAAAAATGACACTATCAGTTATCATAATATCATAATACAATTTTCATAGAATATCATCTCATGACATGTCACAAGCACTAAAATATTTTTAAATCACATTTCAAAATTTATTTATAAAAATCATGATCAAAACTATTTTTTTTTCATTTAAAGTCAGAAAGAATTCGTCTCGCTCACCTCAATTGAGGAGGGTACGCCACTCCCCCTAACTGTCTTTGTTTCTCGAACAAGTTACCCTTTATACAAAAAGTAACCCTATGCCTAAATTAAACAATATGCATAATTCATCAATTCAATTATTTCGATAATATCATATCATCGGTTTACGAAATACATATGGAAATGTTTTCTTTAAGATAAAATCTCAAATTCCATACTTGGAGAAAATTTATACAAAACCTATCACATGTAGGTTTAGCAAAATCATGATAACTTTCAAAATTTTGATTGGATTCAAATGATTCAAATTTTTCTCTTAAAGTTAAGACATATATCTCCAATTTTTATGTTCAAACAAATCTCAATTTCTGACCACATGAATTTAGAAAATTTTATAACTTTTGTTTTTTTTTTAGTCTAAGTTCCTTAAATCAACTTTGTATAGTTTCAGTAAAAATATGATAACTTTAAGCATACAACTCCGATTCAAGTGATCTTTAGCTCAAATTAAAAATAAGACAGAGACCCTAAACTTTCATGTTTTAAGTTTTTCCAGATTCCATACAAAAGATATTCTAAACATTGACACAAGGTACTTGTCATGCATCGAGTATGAAATAGAGTAGGTAAAACATGTTGAATTTTTAAAAATCACTAAATCAATTTCTTCATGAAATGTTTCACATAATATACCATGTTAAAGTTTAGGAAGTCTAGTTTACATAGGATTAAACGGTTTAGATTTTTGATTCATTTCTACAGAATGAGATATTACACAAAACTACAGACTCAATCTAGAAATCAATATCTAGTATGTTAGTGTAGATATTAATGTAACTACTTACCATATAATCAAATCTTTAAACAAGTTAAGATTTGTTACCTCATTTGTAAGATCTCTTGCTAAGAATACATACTAGCACTCCCTTTTAATCCTTGAAATTTTTTTTATATCACCTTAGCAAAAATCAAATCATAAATCAATATGAATTCCTATACAATATTTCTATCCTTCCAATTGAAATCCAAGAATTTCCAAAAATGTTCTTACCTCCTTGGTTTCATGGTTGCACTTAAATTGGATATGGATTATACATATTTCATCCAAGGGGGGTTGAATGAAGAAAATGAGCCAAATTCTTCTTAAACAAATTCTTTTATAAACTTAGCAAAAGCTCCTTGGCCATTGGATCACCCCATGCATTATCTCAACCATCTACTTGTCCTAGCACTCAACCCATGCAATTGTTGATTCAAGCAAACTCCATGCACTCCATTAGGAGTCTTGTTGGCCGTCCATGTCAAGAGAAGAAATATCACAACTAACACAAACTATTCAAATTAGATTTCATGCATAAATTGCCATCCTATAAGCTTTCTTGAATGTGGAACAATTCTATGTGGCACTAACCAACCTTGCTGCCCTCTTGACCAATCATTTGGCTCCAATTATCCATCCTTAAGTGGTTTGCAATCTAGTCCTCTACTTTCCTTAATTGCATTTAGACCCCTAACTTTTAACAAATTTGCATTTTTGGTCCCTATGAAATTTTTTTGAAATTTTTTTGAAATTTCTTTAAAATGTGAAATTTCATTTAAATATCTTTATTTAAGTGTGTAGGCCTTTCCTTAGCCATTTTTGACTTCTTTAGGTCTTGTCAGCGCTTGCCAAGAAGATTTTCGGTTTATCGATAAATTCTCAGTTTTAGTGATTTTGAAGCAAAACCTCAAAATAAATAAATAGATAATTAAAATTACATTTTATGTCACTTCCCGAACCGGGATCGTGAGCAGCCGCCCATTGCCCTATATGCCGGCTATATTCTAAATAAAATCAGGCAGAACCTACCCATATTTTGGAGGTCTCTCATATATCAATCAACCTGTATATCAAATGATCATCCAACCATTTAAATAAATGGGCCAACATAGCCTCACAACAAATCAATCACATTCATATAATACCAATCAATTCACTCCGTACAAACCAGGTCAACATAAGGCATCATGAAATACTATTAGTCTTAACCACGATCTCTACTGCCATGCCCCCATCAAAGGCATGAACAGTCCCCAGTTACCTCTCCTGTGATTTAGAGATAGCACCAAACAAACCTAAAGGACACTTCTAGAACATGACAAGTTTTTAAAAGTAAATGTACACAATAATACATTTCATGCCTTAATGCAATAGAATAGAATTTAGAGTTTCAATAAGATGCACATAAATTTTCATACAGTCATCACTTTTTTATACACAATAGTCTATTTACAACCCTAATAAACAATTATACAATTTTATTAGCAAATCATTCACAATATCATACTGAGTACCAAATCAACGGCCTCGAACTTCAACCAAAAGCCTCGTGCGTTGATAAATCTCAACGAACCCAATGAGGGGTGAGTATCAAAGAAAATACCCAGTAAGTGAGAGGGTATATATCATGTGTTCAATGAGTCGGTGAAAAATGGAGTGTCAAAGTTCTCAATAATTCCATATATTGTAAAAAATCATGTATAATGCTCAATTTATCATAAATCATTCTTTTCATATACATTTCAAACATATATGCATCCATGTCATCAAATCATGCAAGAATAAAGCATGCCAAAATTAGTCTTGGCAAAGGTCGAACGCGACCAATGACAGGAGCATCGGAGATTTTGTATCCAATAGGTTAGAAAAGCTCTCTACCCCGACGTTGGCGACGGATCTCATCAGGTGCTAAACTACAGCGCACCATAGCCCTCCCCCTTATGGGTTCAACCTGACTAGTACCGTGTCGAATCACAATACATTTACCATTTTCTGATGTCATGTGGGATACCTTCCATAGAAGCATATTGGGTGCAAATATGAATCACCCTACATATGCATCCTTCGCAGCTACGGTACCCATCACAAAGTTATCATTCATCACATGTCAAGGCCCTCGGCCTATATATAATATAATAATCAAATCGATCGCGTGCCATGCCACATTTCTCAAGCAATGTCAATCATTTCCACAATGATGATTTCATAAAACATATATAAATCAAATGCAATGGCACGGTTTCACATTTTAGAACTCGTTTGGATGCATATATAATCACGTGAAACATATTTGTGGATACTCCATGAATTCACAAAAAAAAACATTTCATAATTCACTTACAATTTTACATCACATATTCATTAAATCATGCTTGCATCAGAAAACATTTTAAAATACGATATTGTGCATCGGACAGATAATATAATTAATCACACTCACTATATGTGGGAGGGTACGCTACTCCTTGCACGAATTTTTAGAAGTCCTAGTGCAAGTCCCTGAAATAGCACCATTTTGTCCATATTACATTTTAGAAGTTTGTTCCAACCAATTTTTACCACAACCATCACAACTTTTAACACACGACTCCAAATTACCTGAACTTTTTAAAGTTCCTAGAAGACACATATCCTTACATTTTTAATGTTTTGGGTTTCTTCCAGTTATGCCTAGAAGGAGTCTGAAATTGACAACCAAAATCTCTATTCAGTTTTGGCCGAGAAGCAGAATCTTTTCTGTACAGTTTTGGGCAATTTTGTATAACTCTTGATTCCCTTTGGGAAATTGGCTGCACTTTTCACAGTAGGTGGATAAGAGGGAAATCTACAACTTTTCTTCTTTGAGATTTTGCAAACAAGGGCGGGAAGGGTCGTGTAATGCTACTGTTTTTAGTGTTGAAAAATAGAGGACCCTCTGACGAGTTTTAGAAAAATGGCTGTAACGTTTGACACAAGGGTCAGATTGAGGTGATTCTTACCTCGTTGGAAAGCTAAGACATGGATCTATAATTCTTTCAACTAGTACAGGATCTGAATCTATCAAGAAGGGGCTTGAAAACTTAGGTTAGTGTTGCTACTGAAATCAGGGCAAAATGCAGGACTGAGCAGGGAATTATTGCAGAACACCTAACTTTGAAAAATCATATAAAATCCATCTCTACTCAGAATGCAACGGTTCTTAATTTTAACGCTTTGAATGTCTAGTTTCATGTGTCAAAAGTTCACTAAATTTGCCCTTGTGTAGAAAATGTTATAACTAAAATATCACAACATGGTCAGAATTTGTTACCTCTTTGAAGCTTTTAGTCTCTCTCTAGATCCACTTGGTTAGGCTTCTCATTTCCTCCTAATTTTTGGATATGTTATACTTGGGTTTGTGAGGAATAAATCTACCCCAAAATTTCAAAGAAACGTTTGAAGAAATCTTGCATTTCTTCAAGAATGGAGCTCACGGTCCCCTCTTGAATCTCTACAAACAAAACTTCTCCTTTTATTCTAGTTTTTGGATATGTTATAGTTGGACATGAGTGGAATTGATCAATGAAAAAAAATTTGGGTGGTATTGTAGAAAAATTTTTGGATCTCTCACCTTAAACTCACGGCCATGGAGGAAGACTAGAGAGCATTTGTGTTCTTGCCTTTTTGCTTAAATGTTGAAGTGTTTGGAAGGAGAAGGAAAAGTCAAGTGTTTTTTTAGCTTTGCCAAGGTTTTTCCCTAATCAATCCTAGCCATCCAATATTTGTGAGGTTAATTCCTAGCCCTAGGATTATTTTGCCACACAAACAAAGCCCATTTTTAAGTCAATTTCTAACACTAGTTAAGTTTAATTAACTCAACTCTAGTTGGATTTAACTATTGTTAATTAACTAGGGTTAGTTTCTTCCAATCATATAGTGCCACTTGTCAAGACCACACAAAATTCAATAAAGTAAATTCACACACTTCAAGAGCATTAATTGATTGTCCTTTATGCCTATCCACTTGTTCACACGAGATTCGAGGTCGATCAAAATTACAATTCACCTCAAAAATCTAAAATCGCACACGGAACCCAAGTTTTTGTGCTGAGTCTAATGCCATTGATTTCGTGTTAATCTGAGATCGTTTGATAGGCCAAACGTCTTTTGGAATAAACGAAATTCTCAATCGGTCAAAATTTGACCTCGACCTCGAAATGCGTGAAATCTCACCATGCACTCCATTTTACGCGTAGATTTAAAAAATATAGGTCTTGGCTAGAAACGAGACCATTTGCTCGGACAATTTTCAATTCTGTCAAAAATTAGGGTTTCTTGGGCGAAAATATGATCAATATCATATATATATCGAGGGGAGTATAATATAAAAGATACCGAAGTGTCGGTGTTATATTTCCTAACCCCCTAAAAACAAGTCGTCCTTGAGACTAAAAGAAACTATATAGAGAAAAATTTGGGGTGCTGTCTCCTCATGGCCTCCTCGGGCTCCCAAGTCTCCTTGTCGACCTGGTCACTTCTCCACAAAACTCTAACAAGAGGAATCTCTTTGCTCCATAGCTTTTTGACCTATCGATCCAGAATAGCCACGGGCTAAACAGGTAAGCTCAAGTCCTCTCGAACCTCAACTGGCGGAGCCACTATAATGTGTGAGGGATCTGGCTGATATCTCCTAAGCACTGAGACATGGAATACAACGTGAATGCGCGATAGGTCTGCTCGCAGCTCCGATTTATATGTTACACTTTTAACCCTCTCAACGATATAGAATGACCCAATATACCTGGGGCTCAACTTCCCCCGCTACCTAAATCGAATGACTCCCTTCAAAGGGATATCCTCAAGAATACCATGTCTCCCATAGTGAACTCTAGAGGTCGCCGCCTACGATTTGCATAGGATTTTCTGTTTATCCTAGGCGACTTTCATCCGCGTATGGATAACCCTGACTTTCTCTTTCATCTACTCTACCAGCTCAACATTGGTAATTCATCGCTCACCAACCTCATCCCAACACAACGGAGTACGACACTTCCTCCCATACAAAACCTCCTAAGGTGGCATGCCAATGCTCGCCTGATAGCTATTATTACAGGCGAACTCCACTAACGGAAGATGCCGATCCCAACTCCCCCGGAAATCCATAACACATGCCCTAAGCATGTCCTCCAAAGTCTGAATGGTCCTCTCTGATTGACCATCTATTTGGAGGTGATACGCTGTGCTGAAACTCAATCTAGTACCCAAGGCCTCCTGCAAACTGGGCCAAAAACGGGAAGTAAATATAAGGTCTCAATCTAATACTATCAATACTGGAACCCCATGAAGTCTTACAATCATATCAATATAGAGGCATGCCAATGCCTCAAGCAAGTAATCATTCCTGATCGGGATGAAGTGTGCGGACTTAGTAAGTCGGTCAACTATCACACAAATGGCATCATGCTGTGCCAAAGTCTGCAGCAACCCTACTATGAAATCAATCCATCATGATATGCTCCCCCTTCCACTCAGGAATGGAAAGGGGCTGTAAAGTGTGAGCTGGATGCTGGTGTACGGCCTTTATTTGCTGACATACAAGGCAATGAGCAATAAACTCCGAAATCTCCCATTTCATACCTGATCACCAATAATTGTCTCTGATGGTGCGGTACATTTTAGTACTATCGGGATGTAAAGCATAGGCAGATGAATGGGCCTTCTCAAGAATAGCCCTGCGGAGATACTATCTGCTGATACACATACCCGACCTTGGAAAACCAACAGTCCATCTCTACAGACTCTGAAGTCATCAATATCATCTCTGCTGGCTTTCTCATAAATATCTTAGAGCTCTTCATCACTCTGCTGAAACTCCCTAATACGGTCAAGCAAACTCGGCTGAACCTCAAATCTGGCTAGCATAGCTCTCTGATCATCACTAGCCAACTTGACTCAAAAAGCTCGGAGTCCCAATAAACATGAGAGATAAGTACTCTCAGTAGTCTGAGAAAAAGAAGACGACTTCCTGCTCAAGGCATCAACCACTACATTTGCCTTGCCCGGATGATAGTCAATAATGAGGTCATAATCTTTTAGCAGCTCTAACCATCTCCGTTGCCTCAAATTCAGCTCCCTCTGAGTGAACAGATACTTTAGACTCTTGTAATCTATAAACACCCTGCATGTGACCTTATATAGATAGTGGAGCCATATCTTTAGTACAAAGACTATGGCCGTCAACTCCAAATCATGCGTAGGATAGTTCACCTCATGCTTCTTTAGCTATCGTGAAGCATAGGAGATAACTCTACCATCCTGCATCAATACACAACCCAATCCCTACCTGCCAGCGTCACTGTACAACACATACTCTCGACTACTTGTGGGAAGGGTTAAAATCTGAGCGGACATCAACCGCTCTTTAAGCTCCTAAAAGCTCGCCTCACAACGGTAATCCCATATAAATTTGACGTCCTTCCGCGTCAATCTAAATAACAGAGCAGTAATTCAGGAAAATCACTCTATAAATCTACGGTAATACCCGACTAGACCAAGAAAACTCCTGATCTCTATCACTATCTGTGGCTACTCCCATCTCAATATAGCCTCAACTTTTTGCAGATCAATAAAATACCCTCCGCAGAAACTATGTGGCCAAGAAAACCAATCTGTCGTAGCCAAAATTCACACTTGATGAACTTGGCATAAAGCTGTCTCTCACAAAGAGTCTGCAGAAACACCCTAAGGTACTGAGCATGTTCATCATCACTCCGCGAGTAAACTAAGATATCATTAATAAAAACAATAACAAACCAGTCCAAATAATCATGGAAAACTCAGTTCATAAGGTCCATGAATGCGGTAGGGGCATTAGTCAGCCCAAACGGCATGACTAAAAACTTATAATATCCGTATCGGGTGCGGAAAGCTGTCTTAAGCATATCCTCGACCCTAATCCATAGCTGATGGTAACCCGACGGGAGATCTATCTTCAAGAATACCTTGGCACCCTGTACTTGATCAAAGAGATCATCAATACGTGGTAGTGGGTACCGATTCTTCTGTCTATAATCCATACATAACCGAAATGTGCCATCATTCTTTTTCACAAACAACACCGGTGCACCCCACGGTGACGTGCTAGGACGGATAAATCCCAGGTCCAATAGTTCTTGCAGCTGAACCTTAAGCTCCTTAAGCTCAGCTGGCACAATCCTATATGGTGCCATAAAAATCGGATCAGTCCCCGGAACTATATCAATCTCAAAATCAAACTTCCGAATTGGTGGTAATCTAGGAAGTTTCTCGGGAAACATATCCGGAAACTCTTGTACCACCGGGACCTCCTCGACCTGTAGGCCCTGTATGGTGGTATCAATAACGTGTTCCAAATATGCCATACATCCACGGCGCACCAAACGTCTGGCCTCCATAATAGAAATAACACAGTGGGGTGATACCCACCTATCTCACGTAAAAACCAATGGTGGTTGCCCGGGTCTCCTGAACTCAACTTGCTTCGTAAAGCAATCAACTAAAGCCCGATGTGTACTCAACCAGTCTATCCCTAGGATGGCATCAAAGTCGGTCATACTGAGAGGAATCAATTCTGCCTCTAACAAGGTATCCTTTATCCTGACGTCGCAGCCACGATAGGCCTATCAGAGTGCCTAGCGAAGGAATCGCTTATATATGAGTATTTCGACCCTGTGTCTATGAGAACACGGGCGTTAACACCAAATATATGCAAGGTACCTAATGACAAGAAGAGTTAAACGGAATTTAGAATCCAAGAAAACTGAATATATATATATATATATATATATAAAACATATATGTACATCAAGGTAGTCAAGCCTCTAAGGTTTTAACATGTCATGACTGTACATGAATATCATGACAGACATGATATCAAAAGAAAATACAATACAATATAGATTTTATACTGCTGGATCTGTGGGAGGGTTACTCGTAACTACATCAGGTTAGCCTGAGCGTCCTTCTAAGTCATCACGTACATGCAAGCCTGAGCTCTAGGCTGCTGACACAATTGAGTATGTACAGTATTGCTCCCGGTGGCCATCCGTGGAGCTGTATGTGTTAAATGAGCAGGTACTCCCTACTGTCCCATGCATGGTGTACTAGTATGGCTCTATGATGCCTAACCTCTGAAACCCAGGTTAGGGCACGCACTCCTAATATGACCTGGCTTCCCACACTCGAAGCAGGTGATTGGGCCTCCGCAAGGTCCGGAATGGAAATGGCTACATCTACGGCAAGGAGTCGGCCGCTGCATCGTATATTGTGTAGAGGTGTTGGGAGAGGGTGGCCTGAACCCCTGGTGACGAGGTCCCTACCCTGAACTCTGTGGTCTAAACCCAAAAGTGCCACTATACGAGCCAAAACCTCTGCCTCTCCTAGATGTCTACCCGAAATGTGATCCAGTCCTCTTCCTTTTCTACTCCCTACCCTCTCTCTACCTGGCCTCAGCATGGACTATCTCCTCCACATGATGAGCTAAACTAATCACCTCTGAGAGGGTGAAACTGGGGGTCACAGTCAAGCAGCGTCGAATACTCAAACTGAGGCCATCCTCAAACTTGAACCTCAGCTGCTGTGGTGTAGCTATGTCGGGGACTAAGGCAGCTATCCTCCTGAGCTCTGCTTCATACTTAGCAACAAATCTAGTCCCCTATCTCAAATATAGGAACTCAGCTCTCAAACGGTCTTACTGGAAATCCAGGAAATATCTACGGTCAAACTCTCGTAGAAAATCCTCCCACTGTAAAGGCCCTATAACCTCATCTCGTATAGTCTCCCACCAAGTAAGAGCATCTCCGTCAAATAACCTCTCGGCAATACTGATTCTGAGGTCCTTACTCATCCTTAGATCTGTGAGAATCATGCGAATCCAGTTAATCCAATACTTTGTTGCCACAACATCACCGGATCCTGAGAAGTCTACACAACCGAGCAAACGTGCCTCCTTTACTAACTGTGTCAACTTGTGAACTCACCTCAGAGTCATAGAAGTGGTCTCACTCAGACCTGAAACTGCTGAGGGCTTGGCCATCGGTACGGGCTCCGGTGCTGCTGGGATAGGTACTGCCGCAAGTGTAGGTGCGGCTGTAGGTGGAGGTGGTGGTGGCATCTACACCCCATACTGTCTATACCACTCCTGCCACTATATCAAAGCCTCTAGTGGTGGTGGTAGAATCCTTGCTGTAGTCGTCGGCTGGGGTGGTGCTGGTGTAGGCACCCGTGATGAGGAAGTATCCTCAAGTACCCTAAGGGTCTCAGGCTCCCTCAAAGTATCAGGTATTGGAGGAGTCTCAGGTGGTGCGAGTCTAGCTCCACGTCCTACTGATCTACCGCATTTAGGCCGCATAAATTTGCAAAAAGAATTCTCTATGAGATATGTTTCAAGAATTAGGATTAGCTACGGAGTAATTAATCCCCCTAAAATGGATGAACTCAATTCCAAATACCATATGCAGGGATATGTATGACTGTATGAAACTCTCATGCATTGAGGACTTTAAATACATTCATACTTGGGAAACGTCTTACATACACATACAACTCTCAACCTAGAGTCTCTGATACCAATAGAACTGTCACGCCCCGAACTAGGATCGTGAGCAATAGCCCATTGCCCTGGATGCCTGCTATATTCTAAAAAAAATCGGGTAGAACCTCCCCATATTTTGGAGGTCACCTATATACCAATCAACCTATATATCAAATAATCATCCAAACACTTAAATCAATCGGCCAACACGGCCTCACAACAAATCAATAACATTCATATAATACCAATCAATCCACCCTGTACAAACCAGGACAATGTAAGGCTATCATGAAATACTATCAGTTTTAGCCACAGATCTCTACTGCAATGCCCCTATCACAGGCATGAATAGTCACCAATTATCTCTCATGTGATTTAGAGATGGTATCGAACGAACCTAAAGGACACTTCTAGAACATGACAAGTTTTCCAAAGTAAATGTACACAATAATACATTTCATACCTCAATGCAATAGAATAGAATTTAGAGTTTCAATAAGATGCACATAAATTTTCATACAATCATACCTGTTTTATACACAATAGTCTATCTACAACCCCAATAAACAATTATACAATTTCATCGGTAAATCATTCCCAATATCATATTAAGTACCAAATCAATGGTCTCGATCTCCAACCAAAAGTCTCGTGCGCTAATAAATCTCAACGCGTCCCACTATAGCTATCTCTATGCACAATAGGAAATGAGGGGTGAGTATCAAGGAAGATACCCAGTGAGTGAAAGGGTGAGTCGGTGAAAAATGGAGTGTCAAATTTCTTAATAACTCCATATATTATAAGAAATCATGTATAATGCTCAATTTATCATAAATCATTCTTTTCACATACATTTCAAACATATATGCATCCATATCATCAAATTATGCAAGAATAGAGCATGCCAAAATTAGTCCTAACAAAGGACGATCGCAACCAATGACAGGCGTATCAGGGGTTTTGTATGCAATAGATTAGAAAAGCTCTCTACCTCGACGTTGGCGACGGACCTCATCAGGTGCGAGACTACGGCACACCATAGCGCTCCCCATTATGGGTTCAACCTGACTAGTATCATGTCGAATCACAATACATTTACAATTTTTTGATGTCATGTGGGATACCTTCCGTAGAAACTTATCGAATGCAAATATGGATCACCCTACACATGCATCCTTCGTAGCTACGGAATGGGATTTACCCATCACAAAGTTATTATTCATCACAAGCCATGGCCCTCGGCCCATATATAATATAATCATCAAGTCAATCACGTGCCATGCCATATTTCTCAAGCAATGTCAATCATTTCCACAATGATGATTTCATAAAACATGTATAAATCAAATGCAATGGCACGGTTTCACATTTTAGAACTCATTTGGATGCATATAAAATCACATGAAATATATTTGTGGACACTCCATGAATTCACAAAAAAAACATTTCGTAATTAATTTACAATTTCACATCACATATTCATTAAATCATACTTGCATCAGAAAACATTTTAAAACACGATATTGTGCATCAGACACATAATATAATAAATCCCACTCACTGTATGCGGGAGGGTATGTTACTCCCGGCACGAACATCGAGGCACACACAAAAATATGCTCCCCTCAGTATCACCAACGAGACTCTATAAATATAATGTAGAATATGTGTCACTTAAGAGATCATATGATGCATATATAATAATGTAAATGTGATGCAACCCTAGTTATAGACAAACCTAGGGTTTTCAAGTTTTATTCTTGTGCCATTTTAAGGAAATGACCACAAGTTCCTCAACCGGGGTCAGAATTGGGAAATTCCAATTTTTATGGTTGGCTCACATAAAAACTCACACGTTTCGTGTTGAACGTATCTCCAAAATCTCGATGAAAGATTTCTGAAAGTTCATATTTTCAAACCAATCAAACTCTCACTTTCTATTCTATCATGTTTTAGCAATTTCCTATATCTCAATATATTCATGCCAAGACTCTGATTTTTGACTATGTTGGAGATAGGACACAAGGCTACAACTTCTTAGTTGGGCACTTTCTCAGATTCCTAGTGCAAGTCCCTGAAATAGCACCATTTTGCCTACATTACATTTTAGAAGTCTGTTCCGACCAATTTTTAGCACAACCATCACAACTTTTAACACACAACTCCAAATTACTTGAACTTTTTATAGTATCTAGAAGATACATAACCTTACATTTTTCATGTTTTGGGTTTCTTTCAATTATTCCTAGAAGGGGTCTGAAATTGATCACCAAAATTTTTGTTCAGTTTTGGCCAAGAAACAGAATCCTTTCTTCATAGTTTTAGGATATTTTGTATAACTCTTGATTCCCTTGGGCAAATTGGCTGCGGGTTTCACAGTAGGTGGACAAAAAGGAGATCTACAACTTTCCTTCTTTGAGATTTTGAAACAAGGGCAGGAAGCTGGTCGTGCAATGCTACTATTTTTAGTGTTGGAAAATGGAGAACTCTCTGATGAATTTTAGAAGAATGGCTGTAACCTTTGACACAGGGGTCGGATTGAGGTGACCCTTACCTCGTTGGAAAGCTAAGATATGGGTCTACAATTCTTTCAACTAGCACAAGATCTGAATCTATCAGGAAGGGGTTTGAAAACTTAGGTTAGTGTTGCTGCCAAAATCAGGGCAAAATGTAGGACTGAACAGGGAATTATTGCAGAACACCTAACTTTGAAAAATCAAATAAAATCTATCTCTACTCACAATGCAACAGTTCTTAATTTTAATACTTTGAATGTCTAGTTTCATGTGTAAAAAGTTCACTAAATTTGTCTTTGTGCAGAAAATGTTATGACCAAAATATCACAATATGGTCAGAATTTGTTACCTCTTTGAAGCTTTTAGTCTCTCTCTAGATCTATTTGGTTAGACTTCTCATTTCCTCCTAAATTTTGAATATGTTATACAAGGGTTTGTGAGGAATAAATCTACACCAAAATTTCAAAGAAAAGTTTGAAGAAATCTTACCTTCGTTCAAGACTGGAGCTCACGGTCCCCTGTTGAATCTCTACCAACAAAACTTCTCATTTTATTCTAGTTTTTGGATATGTTATAGTTGGACATGAGTGAAATTGATTTATGAAAAAAAATTTGGGTGGTATTGTAGAAAAATTTTTGGATCTCTCACCTTAAAATCATGGCCTTGGAGGAAGACTAGAGAGCATTTGTATTCTTGCCTTTTTGCTTAGACGTTGAAGTGTTTGGAAGGAGAAGGAAAAGTTAAGTGTTTTTTTAGTTTTGTCAAGATTTTTCCCCGATCAATCCTAGCCATCCAATATTTGTGAGGTTAATTCCTAGCCTTAAGATTATATGACCACAGAAGCAAAGCCCATTTTAAGTCAATTTCTTACCCTAGTTATGTTTAATTAACTTAACTCTAGTTGGATTTAACCATTGTTAATTAACTAGGTTTAGTTTTTTCCAATCATGTAGTGTCACTTGTCAGACCACACAAAATTTAATAAAGTAAATTCACACACTTCAAAAGCATTAATTGTTTCTCCTTTATGCCTATCCACTTGTTAACATACGATTCGAGATCGGTCAAAATTACTATTCACCTAAAAAATCTAAAAATTGTACACGAGACCCAAGTTGTGCTGAGTCTAATGCCATTGGTTTCGTGTTAATCTAAGGTCCTTTGATTACCCAAATGTCTTTCGGAGTAAACGAAATTCTCGATCGGTCAAAATTTGACCTTGACCTTGAAATGCATGCAATCTCACCATGGACTCCGTTTTACTCATAGAGTTCAAAAGTATAGGTCTTGGGTGGAAACGAGACCGTTTGCTTGGACAAATTTCAATTCTACAAAAAATTATGGTTTCTCGGGCAAAAATTTTAGAGTACTGAGTATTTTTTGCGCTACGACTTAAATTTCACTTTCGCTCGTTGACCTTTCACTTTTAAATTGAATTTAACATGTATATATATCTCATGGTATCAAATTTGCACGTGTGGTTTTCATTTTGGCTTAGTAACAAAGATTTTTCGCTCTCGGTGATTTAGTCGTACAATTTTTCGAGCGATTTTCAAAACTGAAAAATTTCTTAGTGAATTTTGGGCCATGAAAATATGATCAATTTCATATATACATCGAGGAGAGTACAATATGAAAGATACCGAAGTATCGTTATTACATTTTAGATGTCTTAAAAGGATGTTAATATATATATAGAATCATGAGGAGTAGTATATGATATATAGTCATCAAAAATGGGTGTTACAAAAGATGAAATGAGAGTTGATTGTTTGCAACATAATAAGCCATTTGAAGACATTCAAAGTTATCAAAGACTTGTGGGTAAGCTAATCTACCTCACCATCACCAAACTAGATATAACTTTCGTTGTAAGCCAAATCAACCAATTCATGCATGCCTCAAAGAAGCACATTGGAAGGCAATAGAAAGGGTTCTTTACTATCTCAAGGTGTCTCTGAGCAAAGGTCTTTGGGTGAAGAACAACAAGAGCACAGAAATTGCAAGCTTTTGTGATGCGGATTTGGCCAGAGATAAAGATGATTGTCGGTCAACCATAGGATTCTGCAATTTTGTTGGAGGAAATCTCATCTCTTGGAAAAGTAAGAAACAAAGGTTGGTTTCAAGATCAAGCGCCAAAGTGGAATATAGAGCCATGACAGCAGCTGCAAGTGAGTTAGTATGGATTAAGCTCTACACCGACAACTAGTCTGCTATCCACATTGCCTCCAATCCGGTGTTCCATGAGAGGACAAAGCATATCAAAGGCAACAAACAACTTGTAGATATCATGACCAAGGGACCACTGCTAAGCACTTGGAAGAGATTTTGGGCAACTTAGACGCTATTGATATCTACGCACCAAACTTGAGAGGGAGTGATGAAATAAGAAAGAAAATTCTCATCAAGCCATTAGTAAAATAACCATTGCTCCTATATCCATTAATCTCTCAAGATAATGCTCAAGGAGATCCATGAAAGTGTTCAAACCTTGTCTAGCCAGCCCAAAGTGCAAAATCAAAATTCTGGGCATAAAAGCCCATAATTTCATCCTAGAACAAACCCTATCACTTGGCCCATGTTAGGAGCCCACGTGGGTAGATCTTGGTTTCTCATTCATGTGTAAACATGGTCCAAAAGAAGTGATTCCAACAGTGAGAAAAGTTCTGGCCGTTGGACTGCACAATAGCCAAATTTCTTGGCTGTTGTGTAGTGCATTAGGGACAAAAATCTATCTCCTTCTGTGTACCTCAAAAATCTAACACTCTCTTGTGTCTATTAGCTACTTTAATGTGTCTACTGGCTAGTTGGAGAGATTTTACCTTCTCTCAAGAATCACCTCAATCGGATCTTGGAGTATAAATCTTTACTAAAAATACTGACAAATGTCCATGCTATCCAAAATTAGCAAGTATATCCAAAGTTTCCTAAATCATTAACCACAAAATTAAATCAATGTAAAATTATGAAATAGGATTTAAAATAATCCTAAAGTTCATAAATAAATACTGAAAAAATATAATTCATGTATATAGAAATATTATTATAAAATACCCCAACAATTAAATGTATGCTTGTCCTAAGTAAGAATAAATTTTCTCCAAAACCAATTCAATCTCCCAAGCCTCTAACCATGTATATGACAAGTTCAAATCAAAGTTACAATCAAAACAACCAATACACTAGAGAAACCATTGCATCTCCTATATTCTCCTCGAAATCAAAAACAACACAAGATTCAAACACCCTCTCATTTGGTTCGCTCAATGTAAAGAGAGATATGATAAAGGAAATAAGATTAGACTATTATAGGCACTCAATTTTAAGGATATATGTATCACTCAAATCAATACAATGGGATGGCATTACCATAGGTTTGCTAACTTATCAAATCTCTACTACTCAAATATGAAATCCAAGAACCAATCAAAAGGTCTTTTATTTGGTTGTAACATAGTTAGGGTAAGAGGTAGGATAATAGGTAAAAATATTGGATTAAAATAATTCACTAAAAATATTCAAGTATCAAAATATGATATTCTTTACATAAATGCAAGAAAACAGTGACTCCTTCAACTTCTTATTCCAAAATATGTATAGTACTCCAACTAGTATAAAATGGAACTCAACCATAAGAATGAGCAATGAATGAAGAATGTTTTTCTCAATTTTTTGTCTTTTTATTTTTTATTTTTTTCAACTGGCCTTTTTATTTGAATTTTGCTTCTTCTTTTTTTCGAATTCTACAAGATAATGCCTAATATTACATATGAAACTCCAATATATATAAAAAGAACATAATGACTAAGAACGTAATATCATGCTATCAACTATAAATATGTTAATGAATTCAGGTTCAAAATCTGGGGTTTGAAAAAATAAGTCATGGGATAAATTATGTAGGTGATTCAAGAAAGAAAAGGTTTAAACTCAGATGGGTTAACTAATGGATATAAAACATTAGGAATAGTATTTTTCGAAAGCTAAAAGTGTTTTAATCTACGTGCTTTAATCATTTTAATGCCTGAAAATAAAAAATGTGATCTCAAAATGCATAACAAAACAAATTTTAGAATATTCGTTTCATGTGTGATATACACTCAACAAAAAAAATAAAAGTACTTAGAATTGTTCTTTAGGGCTCAATTTCTCACTTGGGTAAATTTTGTGTCGAATCTTACATGCCTATCTTTCAAATCAACTATAAAATGATGAATAGCAGATCATGTACTAAATAACCATTAATATCAATCATCCTTCATGCAACCCAATTCAAAACAACTAATACACAAGAACTAGAAAACTCGAAAAAATTTGGTTGGCATGAAAAAAATTCAGCACAATCTCAAGAGAATAAAACAAAAATTGAGCACTTAAGTTAAAAATTCGGCACTCTAGTTCCTCAATTAAAAAAAATAGCCTACATATATGTTCCCCCCACAATTAAACTAAGCATTGTCCTTAATGTGCAAAATAAATAAAATAAGAATAAGGAGAATAGAAAACTCCCCTAAAACTTGTAGCCTTCTCTTCAGTAGCAACTTCTTTCCTCTAACGCAAAGCGTTTCTTATTCATCTATCAAAACTTAAACCTAAATTAATTCAACAAAAACAAATACTAAAGAAAATCATAAAAACATTGGATTGCCTCCCAATAAACATCTTTCTTTATTGTATTCGACTAGACATAAACTCCTTACTTCAACCCAACTCATAGATCGATTTGGTCCATCTAGATTTCAACTTATCTGGCATAAACTTTAATCTTGAATCAAACTAATGGACTTTTTGGCTCACCATGGTCTGTTTTGATTTGATACTTTTCTCACCACCCAAAGATTCTGGCAAGCTCTCATATCTTGTAGAAAAAGTACTTATATTTGCATCCAACATAGCATACGCATCAGTATGTTCACTATCTAGAAAATCATGCTTCACATGCAACAAACTAGCAATGCAATTTTCAAGAGGTTTTTAGAATAAAAGGTATTTTGATCATGTTCAACAATTCTCTCAATGCATCAACTTTTAAAACTTCTTGTTTATCAGAATTTTCCATAGCATGGAAAACATTAAACTCAATTTTTTCATCATTCATTCTCAAAATTAACTTCCCACAAGAATCATAAATCAATGATTGTACAGTATTTAGGAAAGGTCAGCCTAGAATCAAAGAAGTGCCCTCATCAATATCCATATCCAAGACAACAAAATCGATAAGAAAAATAAATTTATCAACTTTAACCAATATGTTCTCAACTATGTCTCTTGGATATTTTATACTTTTATCAGCTAATTGTAAAGATATGTTAGTAGGTTGATACTCCTTTAATCCTAACTTTAATAACACATAATAAGGTATGAGATTGACACTAGCACTCAAATCATATAAAACATTTGAAACTTCAATAAAATCTATGGTGTAAGGGATGGAGAATCTTCCTGAATTCTTTAGTTTCGGTGGCTCCTTCCTTTGTAAGAATGCAAAACACTCGTCTGTAAGTTTGACCTTTGAAACTTCATCTAGCTTCTTCTTGTTATTAATCACATCCTTGAGGAATCCCTAGCAACCTAACACCTATCTAATGACATCCAAAAGAGAAATATTAATGTGCAATTTCTTAAAAATTTTAAAAAATTTTTCAAATTCTGTATTTGCACATAAAAGACGCCTAGGAAAAGAAATAAGGTGTTTATATTCACTCAAACATAAAATACTTCCATGTTTAAAATCCGGTTCCTTGACCTTCTCATTTGTAGGCTAATGGATTTTTTCCTTGACCTCTTGTTTTTCCTCTTCATCCTGGGATAGATCTGAAAACTCTTACAATTCTTTCCCATTCCTCAACGAGATTTTATTTTCTTGCACTCTAGGATTCTTTTCAGTGTCACTCGGCAGTTTACTTAGCGCATGAGAATAAAAGGCGTTAGCTAATTGATCAATTTTATTTTCAAGATTCTCCAAACTTTCATTAGTTGCAGTTGCCAAATGTTCAACTACCATTTCCCATGATACCTAGGTCACTCTTGGTTGTGGATTCCCAGAATTAAAATCTAGTGGATTCACTCTTTGTGATGCTCCTTGACTCTAGAGATGGTTCCTGCACCCAGGATTATACTGTTGGAGTAAGGGTTGTCTTAAGGCCTGCCAAAATTAGAAATGTAGTTTACTTGTTATATCTACAGATACTCAGAAACCCTGTGAGTAGAATCACCACAATAATCATAATGCAAAACCTTGTTATTCACATCATTAAATTGATTAGATTTAACAGTATTAATTAGTGAGTCAATTTTTGCATTAAGCATAGTAAAACTATCAACCTCATGTGCGCCAACTGTTTGCCAAGTAATCTCATGCTCATTAGACCAATCAAACTAATTTGAAACCATATCATCTAGTAATCTCCATGCTTCATTAGATAACTTACTCATGAATGCACATGCCAACCATAGCATCAATAGTAATTTTAACATAATTTAAAAAATCGCTATAAAAAATTTGCAAAGTTTTTAAAACTTTTTCAAGCATGATATAAAAATTCACCATCAAATTATCTAAAACTAATAATATAATTATGTATCTTAGTAGATCTATCAGGTGGAAAGTACTTCGTTAAAAACATTTAAGATAGGTTTTCCCATAACTAAAATGATTTGCAGGAAATGAGTTAAATTATAGCTTTGTCTTTCCTCCTAAGAAAGAAAGAAAACAATCAAAGCCTTATTGCATTAAGGTTTACCCTGTTTAACTTGATTGTGTCACTGATCTCTAAAAGGTTCTTCAAGTGGTTGTTTGGATCTTTAAAAGTCACTCCACCAAATTGATTTGACTATACCATGCCAACGAGACTTGGTTTAAACTTGAAACTATTTGCTTCCACTGCAAGTTGTGTGATACTAGTTTGTATATTCAGAGGTCTAACCATCGCGTACTTTCTCATAGATTTGTTATCTTGAGCCATTGCTTCTTCCTTCATCTCCCTGGCTTGTTTTTTATTAGTTTTCAGAGTCTACTCTATCTCAGGTTCAAAATCAACAAGGTCAAGACTTTTTTGTTCTCAGCATAAACCTTGTATAGACACAAAATAACACAAAATTTTATCTCTAAAATAAATTACAAAAACCACTTTAATAAATCTTGATTATCTATATAAAAATGGAAATCACAAAAATACGATAAATGTACAAAAATCACCTAAACAGTTTACCAAAAAAATAAAAAAAATCACAAAAAAATAAAAAATGGAAAACAATGAAAACAATAGAAATTGGTCAAGATAGGGTGGTGCCTGCAGCAAAGTTATAGGTTTTGCTTAGTAGCTCAAAATCCTTTGGAATAAGTACTCGCTTAACCCTAGATTTAAAAAAAAAAAAATTCTAACTTCCAAAATTCTCAAAATTTCTCATTAAATTTCCAAAAATCTATCCATAAATTAGTAATCGTATAATATAAACCCAAATCTACAAAAATGAATAAGAAATATTAAAATCCAATCTCAAATAAGATTATTCTGGTTGATACGCAAAAATATCCCTAACAACGACACCAAAAACTTGATATGCGATTTTGAGGTCACAATTTAAGGCAAATATACCCCAGTCAAATGTTGTGTATAGTGTGAAACAAGTGTCGTTACCATGGGAATATTTTATACTAACAAATATGAATATATCTAATATAACTTGGACTGATCAAATCAAAGTTATAATGATACCAAAAATAAAATTAAAATCAGAATATGAAAATCCTAGATGACGAAAAACTTTAATATGATGAAAACCCTAAGACATTGATTTCATCTATTTCAATTTCTTACATAGTCGAATCTTTTGAATCCCTAACTTTATTGGCTCATGAGTTATTGATGATGAAGGCATATTTCCCAAAATTAGATTCACCCAATGGTTATGCAATAAATCTCTAGTGTGACTAACCAAAACCCAATTGGTCATACAATTTTGATTAATCCGATTGCATTAACTTTTGTGAAAATTTGTAATTTAAGATTTTCCTTAAATTCCCACACATGAAATTAATCCAATGGTATGCTCATAATCTCATATGAATTTTATTGTTTGGACTAAACTTATGCAATTGTATGGGTTATGCATGCACACGATCTCAAGTCATGCAAAACGCAGGCCTAAACATTTTGAAGCATTAAGTTCAATAATAAAATCTCATCAAACAATAATCATGCCAATAAAACTCAAGCGAAAGAATTAAATCAAATCATAAGATTAATTAAAGATAGAATTCATCAAGTTCTAGAAACAAAAAATATAGCAAAACATTGAAAAGAAAAACGAAAATATAATAAGAAATGTTACAAACCTCGTTTGCACGAGTGTGGATATGGAAGGCATGGGGAGGTGGCTGCTATGATCTTTAAAGGGGGATGAATGAGAGAAATAAAGGGAAAAACAAGAATCCCTCCTATTGTCTGTCCTAATACTATATATATTGGAGTAGAAACTCTAAAACAATTCAAAAACTTGGTTTTTGTTTTTTGGAAACTTTTTCTTGTTGCGTGATAATGATCTCTAACTTTTCTAAAACTTGAAAACTTTCTTTTCCTTGAATTTGGAGAGTCCTAAGGTTCATAACAACTGAATTCTGAAAATATCTCCTTAAGGTGTGCTTAGGAGTTTCCTTTTTTAGCATAGACTCATTTTCCAGCATGTAGCAAATTCTGCCCAAATTTCGCACATCTTCTGGCCTGAATCCGAGTCTAGACTATTCTAAAGATTTGTAGATCTTGAAGTCTTCTTTCCAATGGCACAAGAATAACCTCAATCAGATGTCAGAATAGAAAGTTATATCCAAAATATTGACAGCCGGTACAGTCCAAAATTAGCAAGTAAACCCAAAGTTTCCTAAATCATTAACCACCAAATTAAATCAATATAAAATCATAAAATAAGATTTAAAACAGTCCTGAAGTTCAGAAATAAATACTAAAAAAATATAATTTAAGTATATAAAAATATTGCAATTAGTAGAACTTCTAAGATCGGAACCCAATGTTTTGTACCATATAGGGTAAATCTTGGTAGTGTAAATTTAAACCATAAAATTAGAAAATTGTAACAATTGAAATTGGATATCAATGTGAATGAATAGTGAAGTTTAAAAATTTTGGAATCCAATTCCTTAAACTCATTTAGGAGCTCAAAACTTGAATTAGAACTTTCAAAAACACCACCCATGTTTTTTATTCTCATTTTCTTTTATTCTCTTCCTTTCTTTAGGAAACAGAGCTAGAAAAGTCAAAAATGGTATTAAAGAGGGTATTTAATATTATTTTTCCTTTTAGTGGGTCACATTTGAAGAAATATAGAAATAAAATAAGATAATTGTGTTTTTGTGTTTGTGTGTGTGTGCATTAGCCAAAAAATGAGAAAGTGATAGAGAAAAATAGAGAGAGAGAGAGAGTGAAGGGAGTTCTTGAACCTTCCTTAGTTCTTTACTATTTGCACTCTTCTTCTTTTTCTTTCATTTACCCAGCTCTTCCAAGTTACTCTTCACCAAGATTTATGATCTTTAAACTCTTTTAGTTCACTTTAAACATCTTCTAGCAAAGTCTATGAATTAATAATAAGAAATAGTTGGAATTGTAAAAAATTGGAGCAAGGAGCTTGCAATTGGAAGTGTTCACGTAAGGGATTGATGTGAATCCTTTGAGCCAAATTCAAGATAAGCTTAAATTCATGATTTTAGGTTTTGATTTATTATTTAAATCATGGTGAATGGTATGTTGAATGATCTAAACTTGGAAGTGTATTAAAAGGTTAGAACGAAGATGGAACCTTTAATTTTCTACAAACAGAACTGTTTGATCTTGGTGTGATCTTTTAGTCATAATTTCTTCTGCATAAAGGCAAATTGAGTGAAGTGTCTTCTTAAGAAACTAGACTTCCCAACTTGAAAATGACATATGATTCACTAGATTCTGATGAGAACTGGATTTTTAATGATTTTTCAAAGTGATGTGTTCACTAGAGGAATGCTCTATTTCTGTTTTGTTTTGGCTTAATACTTTGCATCGATTTGAGATGTCTTCTAAACTGAATTAGGTTAAGCTCTGCATAAAAAGTTATGGTCGTTTTCTCGTAACTACGCAAATAAGAGTTATATAGTTAGGACAATTACATTACGGACTTAAATATTTTTGTGCAATTGGAATGAATCTAGGTTATAAACATAAAAATTGTTGCCGAATGTCTAATCTTCAAGTAAAAATTGGAATTTTCACAATCCAGGAATTTTAATTCAAGGTATGATCATTTTTCTAAAACATGTATGTGTTGGAAATGTGTCATTTTGGGTAGAATTGATGAAATTGGAATCGAAATAAGTGTCCCCAAGGAGAGAGCCTAATGGTCACAACCTCCTCCCTAATCCGAAAATCTTAGGTTCAAATCTCTGTGTAACAAAAAAAATGAAAATGAGCCTTAAGTACTGTTTAATGAATGTCCTAGCAATAGAGACAAATTTTTCATTTGCACTTCATGTAATTAGTTTCAGGTTTGTAGTCTAATCATGTTTCTATGTTGTGATTATATAACATTTAAGCGAAGGTCCTTCAACTAAGGATAGAGTCGAGGATTTGAACTAATGGAAGTGCAAACTCTCACCAAACAATGAGTATGACTTTTATGTCTTGTTCAACGAGAAATAATTTTATGTGTTTTGAAAATCTTATTTTGAAATGTGGTTTTATAATTCAATTTGAGTATGATATATTCACTTGAAATGGTGATGTTGGAATTGTGAAATTGGCATGTTAATGCCATATGATTTACATTGCTTGATTGATTGATGTTAATCGAGATAAAGATAAATATGGGTTGCAAATTTAACTGCAAATGAAAAAGATGTTTTATGGAGATTGATTGTTCACATAGTTGCTGTCATTTATTGCTCACTCATGACTGACTAGTGAGACTGGTATGAGTGGAGTCGAATACTAGATTGGGATAGTGTGATACGAGTGGTTCACCTATCCAAATTTTTGGTTGGGCAGCCATGAGTTACTAATAGTGATGTCCAAGAAAACACCAAGAATGGGACATTTTCAAATAAATGAATGATTAAAAACACTTTGTGGATCAAATCCTTAACCTTGACCAAGGTCTTGGTTTGGAAAGTGTATTTTTGATAGTCTTATAGTCATATACAGGGTCACATGTAGTTCGAGACAACATGACGGTGGTCGCGTGCTCAGGTCCAAGGACCGTGGCGTAACAATTTCAATAGATGTTAAAAGTACATTTCAATGAGAAGTTCAGTCTCTTTCTTCTTGAAAATAACTTCAACAAAGGAAAAGTATACGCAACACTATTTATAAAAAAAGATGACAGAGACATTGTCATAATGATATATAGTATTTGGTGGCACTAGTGAAAAACTCTGCAAAGAATTTGTAGAATTCATGCAAACAGAGTTTGAAATAAGCATGATGAGTAAACTAAAATATTTTTTAGGATTACAAATAAAACAAACTAATATCGGGGATGTACATAAATCAATCTAAATTAGCCAAAGAACTGTTAAAGAAATTTGGATTTGAAAATTGTAAAGGAAATGCAACACCTATTTTTACAAGCATAAAAGTGGACCCAGATAAAAATAAAAAACTAGTATGTTAGAAAACTTGCAGATGTATGATAGTATCCCACTTATATTTAACAACTTCTAGAACAAATATTTAATATGGTGTATATTTATGTATTAGATTTCAATCCAATACAAAAGAATCACATTTAGTTACAGTACAAAAGACCTTTAGATTTCTAAAAGAAACCAGTAATTTAGGCCTATGGTATGATGGAAATTTTAGTTTCTGGTTTGCAGATGCAGACTTTGCTAACTGTAGACTTGACAGGAAAAGTACAAGTAACACCTGTTAGTTATTCAGAATCATGTTAGTGTTATGGTATTCAAAGAAAGAAAATAATATGGCAACTTCAACAATGGAAGCTGAATATGTAGCCTCCGATCAATCACTACTAGAAAAAGCGCCAACACCGACGGAATTTTAGCGTCGGAAAAAATCCGTTGGTGATACCGACGGATTACGGATCGAAAAACGTCAGAACATTGAAAAAGGTTATAGATTAGAATTAATGATGGAATAGTGACGGTCGTGGGATGCCATTATCGACGGATAGATATCCGTCGGTAATTCTGACCGAAAAAATTACTCTTATGTCTTTTTTTTCCCTGCGAAAACTATTTACAGAATGATTAGTGTGGATTCACTGACGGAAATTGCAGACGAAATTATATCTATCATAAATCCGTCGGAATTGGAATTTAGGTCAAAATAAAGAGACAAGTCTTCCCCATTCATTTGCGTCTCTGTCAGCCTCCCTCAATTGGTGGTGTTGGCGGAGGACGAGTCTTGTTGTCTCTGGTGAAGAGATTCGTCGTCGTCAGCTTCACAGTCGAACCTTATCATTGTTGATAAGGACATATCTCTCTCTCTCCCTCAACTGGTTATTAACTTGAAATCATTGCCAAGAAGATCTAGGTTCTCAAAAAACCCGACTTCGTTCGACTCATCTCCAAATCTCTCTCTCTGTCTCTCTCCCTCTATCTTTCTACATTTTCACTCTCCTCCTGATTCAAATCAAGGACAGCAGATTCTGTTATTTAGGGTTTCAAAAATTTCTCTCTCATCGCCTCTGCATCTTATTCTCTATACAATCGTCTGCTTTCTTTGGTACTCAATAATGCAGACGAGTGCTTGATTCTCGATTTGTCTCTCTCTCAGTTGGTACGGATTTTGTTGGATTAATTTTCTGCATCTTTTGAATTTATGTTTGTGATCTTGGAAAACGTTTTTTTTTTCTTTTTGTGTAATGGAATTTTTCACTCTCCTCCTGATTCAAATCAAGGACAGCAGATTCTGTTATTTAGGGTTTCAGAAATTTCTCTCTCATCGCCTCTGCATCTTATTCTCTATACAATCGTCTGCTTTCTCTGGCACTCAATAATGCGGACGAGTGCTTGATTCTCGATTTGTCTCTCTCTCAGTTGGTACGGATTTTGTTGGATTAATTTTCTGCATCTTTTGAATTTATGCTTGTGATCTTGGAAAATGTTTTTTTTTTCTTTTTGTGTAATGGAATTTTAGTTTCGGAGGTTTTTAGGGTTGTTGATGAGGCTAAACATAATCTCTCTAACTCATCCATGCTTGATAATTATTGATCGATCGGTGTTGTGTATCACTTGATTGTTTCTCTCTGTATAAATTTTTCTACAATTACATTAATTATTACTTGTGAATCTGCACTTGGAATTTTTCCCCTTGATGTTTGTTTCTTTCAATGTGATAAATCATGGTGCGGATTGCTTTCAAGATTCCCTTTTACATAACTATATATCTCACGGAAATAATAACAAAGTGATTTAGGGTTATTACTTGTGTAGCGCTTTATTTTCCTTTAGGTTATTTGATCTAGTTTTTGTCATTGTTCAGGAGAAGCGGGTTATTTCTTTTGTTTTGTCAATCTAGCAAAGGTTCCATGTCACTTATCATTGTTGTTTGTCATGATTCTCTAGTATAGCTGAACAGCTGAAGTAGGTTAAAATTCTTATGTTAATCCTTGTGAACCAGTTGAACAGAGATTTTGATTCCTAGAATTAGTGAGCACTTCTCCAAACTCAGATTCCTAGAAAAATGTAAGTTCCTATCAAGAGCCATTTATAGAGTTTCGACCAGAAATTGTGTTCCCAGAGAATATGAACCTTTCATATTTCATCTCATTTGTCATTCACATTTTGTTATGTTATTCTTTGTTTTAAACATTCATTTTCTTTTCTTTTCTTTTCATTTCATTTCTTTTTTTTTCCTTTTCTTTTAACCATTTTTCATTTTCATGTAAAGATGGTTATTATGGATCTCAAAAGTTGATACTAGTTCCTTATTATTGTTTTCCATAGTCGAACCTTATAAGAATCTTTATAAGATTCTGAAATCAGGAGATTAATTAAAAATTTGCTTATTTTTTTAATTTTTTTATATTTTCTTTTAAATTGAAGTCTTCAACCTTGCTAAAAGCCATGGCATCTATAATTTGGGAATTGACCAATAATATAAATTACAATGATGTCGCAATAACTTCCTTTGGCAAATAGGAAAGAAAAATGTCATATATATATACATAGGGAAATAGGAAAGAAAAAGGTCGAAATACCTTTATTTGGTTTAATCCGGTAATAATCTTTCTTGAGAGTTTAAATGAACCTTTTGGTTCAATCATATTTACCATGAGAAAGAAATTAAAAAAACAAATTGAAAAAAACTCCAAAACTTGATGTCATTTCAAGTCCCCTTGGGCTTTGAATAAATATGGAGAAAACCTATCGACATTTTGCTCTTATACATGCCTTAGTTCAATAATCACCATGTCAAATGTTAATTTGGTCAAAGTAAACTTTGGTATTCCATTAAAATCGACCAAACCGAGTATGAAGGTTGACCATACATAAAATGGGTATATTATTGTTCATTCATAATTACACCCCTCATGTTATACCTTCATGTGACTATTATTTAGTTCTCTAATACTAAAATTACATCCCTTGTAATTTATTAGGAAATTGTCCTATTTCTGAAATTGTTTTGTTTGATATACAGTTTATACTTGCAAATGGGGTCCATTGATCGTAGTTGGATGTTTAATCGATTAGCGAATGGATACTTAATAGATGAATTTGTGGAGGGTGTTAATGAATTTTTGAATTATGCATGTTGTCAACAAAACTTCATGGATGGATTGAATATTAGATGTCCTTGTCAGAAGTATCGGAATCGAAAGTTTTTAAGTCGAGATGATGTCGCTGTGCACTTGTTTTCCAGAGGGTTTGTAAATGGTTATACCATATGGGACTGTCACGGAGAGGTCAAAAATTGTGAAGCAAATGAAGGACAATCATCTAGACATATAGAGGAAGTTGAGGCTCCATATAGATTGATGGTTCTGGATGGTTTACGTCCTCTATTTGATTGGAATTGTAATTATGATAGTACGAATTTTGACATTAACGAGGAACCGAATCCAGAGGCAGCATTGTTTTATGATTTGTTGAAAAAGGCTGCAGAACCATTATGGTCTGAGTGCAAACAGCAAACAACATTATCTGCTGTATCACAAATGTTAAATTGTAAGTCAGAGTTCAACATGAGTGAGGCATGTTATGATCGCATGAATGCGATTATACAAAATATGTTACCCCAAGATTCAAATTTGACATCAAATTTCTATAGAGAAAAGAAGATGTTGAAAAAACTTGGGCTTGGGTATGAGAAGATTGATGTTTGTGAGAATGATTGCATGTTATATTATCAAGAAAATCGGGATAAGACCGAGTGTGTTGTATGTGGTCATTCTCGATATAAAAGAACAACGGTAGGTCATCGAAAACGAAATAGCATACCAAACAAAGTATTACGATATTTGCCTCTAACACCAAGACTTCAAAGGCTTTACATGTCAAGAGCTACATCAGAGCACATGACCTGGCATTATAGAAATCAACGTACTGATCATGATATTGTTACTCACCTGGCCCATAGTGAAGCTTGGAAGCATTTTGATATTAGTCATCCATCATTTGCCTCAGAATGTCGAAATGTTCGTTTGGGGTTATGCACAAATGGATTTAACCCTTTTAGTTTGGCAAACATTCTTTACTCTTGTTGGCCAGTATTTATTACTGTATACAATTTGTCGCCCTCAATGTGTATGAAGTAGCCATTTATTTATCTTAGCTTTATTATCCCAGGGCCAAGAAATCCGAATAAGCACATTGATGTATTCTTGAGACCTTTAATTGAAGAATTGAAAATGTCATGGGCTAAAGGGGTTAACACGTATGATATTTCAAGAAACCAAAACTTTCATATGAGGGCAGCACTTCTATGGACAATAAGTGATTTTCCTGCTTATGGGATGTTATCTGGATGGAGCACTCATGGAAAGTTGGCCTGCTCTTATTGCATGGAGCTCACAAAGTCTTTTTATATTGCTAATAGTCGAAAGATTTCATTTTTTGATTGTCATCGTCAATTCCTTCCTACTCATCATTCATATCGAAAGCAAAGGGATAAATTTCGAAAAGGAAAAATCGAGATGGATGCGCCTCCTCCTCGATTATCTGGTGAAGAGATGTTTTATCGAGTATCTTATCTTCCTGATATTACCTTTGGTACAAAATGCAACAAACAGATGATTGAAGGTTTTGGGATAGAACACAATTAGGTTAAAAGAAGCATATTTTGGGAGTTACCATATTGGAGAACACTTCTTATTTGGCATAATTTAGATGTGATGCATATAGAGAAAAATATGTTTGATAATATTTTTAACATTGTTATGGATGTCAAAGGAAAAACAAAGGACAGTGTTAAGGGGAGACTTGATTTGGGGTTGTATTGCAAACGGCCTAAATTGGAATTGAAAGAAATTAATGGGAGGACTTGGAAGCCTCAAGGTTCATACGCATTAAATAGGGATCAAGTATTGGAGGTATGTCGGTGGGTAAAAAATTTGAAGTTCCCTGATTCGTATGTTTCGAACTTGGCTCAATGTGTTAGCTTAGAGAAATATACTTTTTTTTGGGATGAAGAGTCATGATTGCCACATCTTCATGCAGAGATTGTTCCCTATTGCCTTTCGCGACTTTCTACCTAATGCTGTTTGGGATGCTCTTACAGAACTCAGTCATTTCTTTAGGGACTTATGTGTGGCTGAGTTACGTATGATGCATATGGAGTTATTAGATCAGAATATAATAGAGACGTTATGCAAACTTGAGAAAATCTTTCCACCGTCTCTGTTTGATAGTATGGAGCATTTGCCCATTCACTTAGCTTATGAAGTGAAGGTTGGAGGACCCGTACAATACAGATGGATGTACCCATTTGAGAGGTATTGTGTGGCCCTCTATTATTTATACCATTTATATTCATCTTATAATTTTAATGACGTATATTGGTAGGTGTATGTCTCGATTGAAAAAGAAAGCATGAAATTGAGCACGCATTGAAGCTTCAATATGTGAGAGATATATAATTGAGGAGATTTCTACATTTTGCTCATTCTATTTCGAACCGCATATTGAAACAAAGTTCAACCAAGTTCCTCGGAATGATGATGGGGGAGCCGTTCAATCGTTGGGGAGATTATCAATATTTTCTCTTCCAGGTCGACCCCTTGGGGAATGTCACCAGAGATTCCTACATGAAGCGGAATACAAGGCTGCAGTCATATATGTCTTGTTGAATTGTATTGAGCTAAATGAATTTATAGAGTACGTATATGAATAACCTTTTACTATTTTAAGTGCATTGCAAGCCAAAAGTTCATGACGTCATAAATTGTTGTTTGTAATAGGATTTACGATGATCTTGTTAGGCAACAAACTTCAAGTATTACAGATGAACAACTAGAGAAGAAACGTGAACAAGAATTTGAGGGTTGGTTGAGGAGATATGTACGTACTTTATTTACTTTAAAAATATTGACGAAATTTTGATGTATAAGTATATTAATATAATACGTAATTATGTTGTATTGTTTTATTTTTTTACATTAGGTCTCTGATGAGAGAAATTTTGTACCTCGAAATATCATTGACATAGCACAAGGCCCATCACGTTCAGTGAAATGTTTCAAAGGATATTTTGTCAACGGTTTCAAGTTTCACACGGCTAAGTATGGACATGATAGAGCAACAATGAATAGCGGCGTATGTGTTAAAGGGAGTTGTTATAATGATTTGGAACGTGATTTCTATGGTATGTTGATGGATATCATTGAGTTGGAGTATTTTGGAATTGATAACAAAGTTGTCTTATTTAAGTGTATTTGGTATGATACTGAAAAAGGAGTTCGGGTACACGCTCGTCATGGACTTGTTGAAGTTAATCATAAATCAAGACTGCATTCTAATGAACCTTTTGTTTTGGCAATACAAGCACAACAAGTTTATTATACATCATACCCTTCTAACAAGAGAGAGAGAAGGGATTGGTGGGTTGTATGTAAAATAAAGGCTCGAGGGTTAGCTAATGATGGTGTTACGCATCCGATGGGAGCTGAAATATTTTACCAAGAAGATGAACCATCAATTCCTATACTTATAGAGCCATCTACTGAACTTGATGATGCAGCTATTCTTATTGGTCCTTATATGGAGGAGGTAAATCCAAATGATATACTTGAAGAACGACATAACAGGTTCGAATTGTCACCGGATGTTGAATTTCAAGAAGATGAAGAAGAAGAAGAAGAAGAAGAAGAAGAAGAAGAAGAAGAAGAAGAAGAAGAAGAAGAAGAAGAAGAAGAAGAAGAAGAAGAAGAGGAAGAAGATGAAGAGTTTGATTCTTCAGAAACCGAAGAAATTGAAGAAGTTGATAGTGATGGTTTACCTCATTAAATTTTGTATTATATATTTAGTGGACTTATGTAATTGCACGTTTCAAATATAACACTAACATGTATTATATGTTAAGCCATGTGGAAACAATTAATTGGTCCACCTCCTTAAATTTTGTATTATATATTTTGTTAAATGTTATGGTCTAGTTTCCTAACATTATGTGCTTACAATTGCGAATTAGTTCTTCTGCATCATAGTAAAGTTTTGTACAATGCATGTATTATAACACTTACCAATGTTACTACAATGCATGTTACCACATGACTTTTCCTATTAAATATTTATTAACTAATCTTTTCAGGTCTACAAATATGGTACGAGGCAGAGGCTGTAGCTCTAGGGGAAGCTCTAGTAGAAGCAACGAGAGCGGTCGAGGGTCTATAAATATATGTGATCTCCTGGGGACAATTGCTCCGCGTCAAGATCCCGATCCTGAAGATGATGCTATTGTTGGTTCCTCCTCCTCTCGAAGTAGAGGGCCAAACCATGGCACCCCCGTGCCGGTGAATGCGGATGGTCGAACATTTATTGAAGCGGCGAACCATACGTAAGTCGATTTGATGTTACTATAATTACAATTACACTGAGTTGTGTTTTATTATGACTACAATTACATTATTTTTGTTAAATTTAGCTTTCTTGATCCTAAAGTTATCCGTTCTATTACTGAGGACATTAAGGGACATCTTACGGGGCCATGGCCGACTTGGCAGATGGTGCCAAAGGAGACAAAAGATGGACTTTGGGAGAAGTTCGAGGTTAGTAATTATTTAGAAAAATTTTGCCATCATTCTTTCCTATTCTGGATTTTCTTATGAAAATATTTATATGGATTATCTTATGGAATCTCTCATACACTTGTTTTTTTGCTTTATCAAGTATTTGAAATGGTAGCACTGCTAAATATTTAGAGACAGAAGATGATCCACTAGGGTTTCCCAGATGCTTCATTCCATTTCTCATTATGAGCTCATTGACCTTCCATATATAAATTGGAGCTTTATGCAGGTTATTTAAGGGTTGCCAATTAGTTCACATATACACATCTGCATTTTGGCATTGCATTCCGAAAACAAATTGGAAATATGGGCACGAGTCGAGAGATGTCCTCTGTTCATGAGTATTTTTTGGGATCTTGATTATGTTTAAACATGGGCTATTGGGAATGAGTGCTGGTGTTTGTTTTAAAGAAAGTTTAATCATTTTGCACACCATCTCTCTCTCTCTCTCTCTCTCTCTCTCTCTCTCTCGTGCCAAAATTCAAAATTGCGGGCCTACTTAATCTAAGACCCAAACTTGTTTTTTCAAAATATGGTGGGTGATAGAAGCACCGAAATAGGCATCATTTTTGTTCATCCTTTGCCCTAAATAAATATTAAGGTGAAGACTTTTGATCATGCTCTACTAAGGTTAGTTTCTTTTCAAAGAAGGTATTTTGATGTTAATGTTCATTCCCACTTTCCAACATTATTCCCAAGTATATGATTAAGATAATGTATTTATCTATGGAAGGCCATCGATTACTTGTCGTGGGTCTTCTGTGGGCGTAGTCTTGCCCAGGTGTATTTGAGAACATGATGATTGCAATCAATATCAAAGCCCAGGTGTGACTACGTTGATAGAAAAATTATTTCTTAGGTTAATTGTTACCATTAAAGTTTTATTTTTGACCAGTTGCCCTGCTTCTATATTTGAGTGGGTGTTCTACCTGGAAATATAATACAAAAATATGATACATACATACAGTGAAAAAGCTTTAAGTTTGGGAAATTCAGGATTCGTTTCATTCAAGGATGATGAGAGAACTAAACAAATGCATTGCATTCTGCCGGTGCTAAATTTACTCTGGACTGAATTTGGAAGTAGGCATCAGGGGGTGAAATCGGAGCATTATAAAGACCAAACAAAGGCAGACCAAGGGAAGGACTACGGAATCCTGAGATGAATGTATGGTGAACGGTGGAGCTGCTAGGCATGAGGTTTGTCCTCCGCCATGGCGCGGGTTTACCATACCTACAGCAGAAAATTGCCCTTGTATTTCTCATGTGTTGTTTCTTCTTCATTCTATCTTTACAAGGAAATGCAGATGGATATTATGCAAAATTCACTCATCCTTTGGTTGGGTTTGGCTTGAATTTCTATCATGACAATAATAGCATGTAAATTGTAGATGTCAGTGAGGAGTTTTGTGGATCATAAATAGACTTTGTTCCTCTGGCATTGGTTGTCTTGATATCTTTTCCACATTTCATAATTTTATAAGTAAATGAACTTCAGGTTATAATTTTTAAAATTATGTATAACCCTTTTAAATTTTTTCGCTCTCCTGGCTCTTTGTTCTTATGTCATGCTTCTTATATCGAGTTTTAGGTCTCACAAGAGGAGAAAAAGTTTGAGATCAGACCTTCATGATCTCTTCCACACTAATTGTAATAAAGAAGAAACTCATCCACATTAATTCAGTAAAGTTGATTACTCAATCTGCAGGTTCAACATGCCATAATATCAAATTATCTTCCTCATCATTCTTTGTAGTTATTTCAGCAAGTATAACATGTACTCCTATTGTTTGTCATTTATTTCACATGCATATTCTCACTTCACTATGTGTAGCAAAAATTTACTTGGAGAGATGAGGATGCAACATTGATCTACTATGCATGGACAGCTTCATGCACAAGGAGATATGCGGATATGCTTGGCACAGCAAGAAAGCATGCCATGCAAACTGTTGGTACGACAAACTTGTTAGAAACGAAAGGCCATCCTCCGCAATTTTTAACAACTGTTGTATGGAACGAATTAATTGATAAATATTGGAGTACGCCAAAATGACAGCAGAAATCAAATGCTACGAAGCTAAATCGGAATACGGAAAAGGATGGAGAAATTACGAAGCACACATCCGGTTCGATCCCCTTTGCTACACACATGAAAATGATGGTTAGTAAAATTTTTTCAAAATTTTTACAAATTTTGAAAAAACCAATTTGGATCAAAAGTATAGTTAATAATGACTAATTTGTTTTTTCATTTATGACAGGCAGAAGAAAGCAGCCACTCGGTTTCGCATCTTGAACTCTTCAATCGCACTCATAGGCGGGATAAAGGAGAAGGTGACTTTGTTGACAAGAAATCAGAAGCAATTAGTGTAAGCCAAAAACATTTTTTGCTTTTTCGTTTACATAACATTTCAAACATCCACATTTAAACTGAGGATACGTAATTAAAATTGGTTGTTACAGGACAACTACAAACAACTGCTTGATGAGAAATATGGCTCAGATGGTGCTTCTCAGCCAGGATATGATGCGATATCATGGTGTGAGGTTACGGGGGCTCCATTGAAGGGACGTCTATATGGATTTGGAGAGGGAGTTGATGATAGACCAAGCAGAAATTCCTCCGGCGCCAATTCATCTCCATCGCTTACTTCGACTCAGATGTACACTAAAGAGGAGGTTGACAAAATGATGGCAGACATGAGAAATCAAATGATGTTGCAAGTGAGAGAGGAATTGCATGCAGAAATTCGTCAAGTACTTGGACAAGTAGGTATATCGCCTACACCACCTGACCTTGATAGCACCTGACTGTGATCCCCCATGTCTGTGATATTGATGACTTTTTTTTTCATATCTTTGATGTCTTTGATTATGTATCGATTCTACATTAATGTTATGAGAACTTATGCATTATGTCGTACTTTCCTTTCACTATATTTACGTTAAGTTATGAGAATATAAGTTATTAGAATTTATTATATTTTATGTATAAAGTTGTACAAAATGCGGTGATTTCTTTCCTCTATTGATGTGGAGTATACCCTAGTATATTTGGTGGTACAATGAATCAATTGAAACAGGTTATTCGAAATGCATATTGGAGGTGAACAGGTTTATTAGTTAATGGGACCAATGACAAATGTGATTCTGTCAAACATTAACATAGTCAACGACGGATTACCGTCGGATTTAGTCATCGGCAAATAAAACCCATCGGTAATCCATCGCTGAATTTCTTTATTCTATTCAATATTCACCGATATATTTCCGACGGCTATACGAAACCGTCGGAAATCCTTCTTTAAGAAGATTTACAATCTCCGTTAGATCTGTGACGGATTTATAATTAGTCGCAAACTTTCCGTCGCTAACTCTTCAGCAATCCGTCGCTGATATGAATCCATTACCGATGGCATCCCGACGGATATTACCGACGGAATGATTACCGACGGAAACATTCCGTCGGTAATGTCCGTCGGTGTTTGTAGCGTCGGAATACAAATCCGTCAGAAAAATTAGCGGGGCCCTTTTTTGCAACAGAAATCACCGTCGGAAATATCCGTCGCTGAAAGTCTTCAGCGATGGATGTGTCCGTCGCTGAAGCCATGCTTTCTAGTCGTGAATGTAGTACACAAATTCTGTTGATAAAACACTAATGGAGAACTATGGGAGCAATCTAGAATCAATTCCAATAAAATGTGATAACACAAATACAATAAATTTAACAAAAAATCTGGTCCATCATTCCAAAACTAAACACTTAAAAGTCAGATATTATTTCATCCGAGACCATGTTTTGAAGAATGATATAATATTGGAATATGTTCATACACAAAGATAAATTTGTGATATATTTACTAAAGCACTTGACAAAAATAGATTTTTAGAACTTAAAATAGAATTAGGGATGATTGAAATCACTAAATGAAAACTGAGACAGGAACTGAAAGAAAAAGAAAATTTGAGACATCTCAGAACAAAGAAATCTAGTTGACAAAATAATTAAATAGTCGACTAACTTGTCAAAAAAGCAAGCCTAGTTGACAAAATCCCAAGAGTAGTTGAAAACGTTTCAAGCTTAACTAAGATATAATCGACTAAAGTACCGAGATAGACGACATAAGAAAAATTGCTAACTCTAAAACAGTCAAAAAAACCTATTATAATAGTCAACTAACCTATTAGATAAACTAAACTAGTCGACAAAATTCTAAAAACAATTGACAAGTATAGAAAGAATGACAATAAAAGAGTATTGTCAATCGAAATCACCGAAAAAAAAGTTGACTAACTCATCTGATTAGTCGCCTAAGTTCTTCTATATGTTGACCACATTGTTATATGAGAAAATGTAGTCAACAAAGGAATATTGTAAGTCTATGAAGTAAATGATATCATGTCTTTGATCATTACATGATCTTAGAGAAAGTTGTGGACTAACAATTAAATAATAGTTGACTAAGAATATTATCTTGACAATAGTAAAAATTCTAAAAATTGTTGACTAATCTTTTACCCTTGTCAACTAAGTGTCATAAGTTTCAAAGCGTTTGTCTTGATTAGCAAACAAATAATCAATATCTAGCCAACTAACAAGTGGCTAGTCGACTATGGTAGACTTCCTATAGACTAAAAACAGCATTATTCACAAGTGGGTCAATTGAGAAAGTCTTATATTATCTCATTTCCTCACTCTACCTAACCCAAACATAAATGGTCGAGTTGAACTCCTTTTGACTACAAAAAGAATTAAACCAATAGAAGTATCAAAATTCACCATTGAAACCCTAAAATTCTCAAAAACACTAATCTACTAGAACGCTAAATCTATTCCCTCATCAATGGCTCCTAGGACCAAGAATCATTCCAAATCTCAAAAATTGACTTCAAGAGCTCTATTGACAACTTCTGGTTCTCACAATAAAGAAGATTTTCCATCACAAAATTTAAATTTAGGAAAACTTGTAGATTGGAAGTTCTTGAGAGAGATCAAATTTAAATATTATGATTTTCTTAGTCAAGTTTGTCTTGGCTGGCTAATTTCTCCAAACCCAAAAGTATATGAAAGGGTTGTACGATTGTTTTAAAACAATTTGGTACAAGTAGAGAGTGAGGATGATTAAAAACTAATACTAGAAGGACATATCAAAAAATATAGTTTTGAGACATTCATCAAAGGGAGAAAAATTAGAGTGGGTCCCAAAATCATATGTAGATTAAATGGACTACCATGGATTCCATATGAAGAAAGTGAGGAATATATTAGTGGAACTCAATGAGAACATTATAGAAGAGTCTTCAACAATCCTAGAATGGATATTGTTAAAACTAGTATGAACAAGTTAGGATTTCATGAACGCATCATGCACTTAATTATCAGTCACATTCTAAGACCAAGAGTCAGTAGCTATGCACTCTTGACTAGGGAGGATCTATGGTTAATGACGTGTATAATGGAAAAAAAATCCCGGCCTGCATTTCTTGATGCCTTATATGATGATAAATAATCTGAAATCAGATTTCACAAACTTATCATATGCATCATGATCTCAGAAATTTTAACAGCCCATAAGGTTAACTTAGGAAATGAGGAAGTTATTGAATTGCAATTGAAGAATACAATTAATCTCTTTACATTGAACAGGGCCAAATGAATATCTAGGGATCATGAGTGGAAGAAGAAGAATGAAAAGAAAAGTAAAATTGAGAGGTGCATAGGCTTTTAAAGGTTGTAGGTCCTATCCATAAGCCTAAGGTTGGTGAAGAATTGTCCTTGGATATGATGAGAAGAGTTGTGATCAGACTTACTGTCTATAATCTCTGTCTTCATGAGGGAGTACATGTTATAGAAGAACATAACACCAAGATCCCTAAGGCCATAGACAAGCTGTAAAGGAAGATCACTAAAAGCTATAAAACATGTAGAAAAAGACCTAGAGAAGAAACAAGCTCCAGTAATACTAAAGAATAAGTAAGAATGAAAACACCTAGAATTGTCATCCATCTGCTATTCTTCCATATGCCATAGACTTCTGATCTTCCCTCATCATCAAGACCATCAGATATCCATTCTTGTTTCACTTCTACCCCCATTGAGTCAGTACCTGTCTCTATGATAACATCTATTCCTACTGAATCTACTTCCTCCACTGCTCCTGCCTCATCCTCTTAAAAAACTGTTTCTATTCCTATTATTGCTGCTGAACCCACACTAGTAAATCCTTCAACAGTAGTTCAAGAAATTGTTGAAGAAATTGTTAAAAAGCTTTTAATACTATTGATTAATGGTCCTTTAACAATTATTGATGAAATTGTCTGGTCTATTTTTGTGAACAATACTTTGCTTTATGTCTACAATACATGATTTACATACTTGTCTTCCCTTATCCTTAATTCTGCTACTTGATTGCTTTATTAAGAGGAAGTTTGATTTATCTTTATCAATAGGTCTATAGTGATCTTAATCTCAGGCCATTTTTTTGCCCATTAAGTTTAAATTTGGGCCCATTTCTGTTGATGAAAAAATGGGGAAGAGGATAGTGTTGTGTTATGCCATATACTTGCTTTATGTGTTAAGGTGTATATATGTTGATTAAGAGTATATGTGTATGTTGTTCCTGACACTTCATTTGCATAGGATGCAATATTTGAGGGGGAGCTAATTTAATTTATCTTCAAAGCCACATTAGGTATGTTTTGTCATCATCAAAGAGAGGGAAAATGTTGTACATACATATTTTGATGATGAGCAAATTAGCTTAAATAAGTAGTCAAATAATCAGGATAAATTGGTTAAAATTCAGACTAGAAATGTTCCATAGAATTGTAGATTAGTTTCTTTTGTTAGTAGACACACAACCATAAAAACACATATTAGCCAGCTAGATCCTCAAGGTAGTAAACTAGATTAAATAGAAATCAAAACTAAATTGAATATAGCTAACTACCCCACATATTTTGTTAACTAACCAAGAACTGAACCATACAGCCAGTCGACTAATTTGTTAATCATGTTGATGCCAAAAGACACTGCAAAACTAGTTTTGATCTCTGACAAGTCTTTCGACTAAGTAATTGGAGACTTCGACTAAGTACTTGGAGACTTCGACTAACATATTCCCTACTTAGAAATTTTTTCCAAAGTAGTCGACTAATCTATGAAGGTTGCCGATAGAATATTTGAATATCTAGAAAGCCCACCTTGATTAATAAAAATAAATCAACTAAACATCCTAGAAATATTGACTAGATCCATTAAGATTTGAAGGATAATCTAGTCGATGAAACAAAAGACCTAGTTGACTAATATATTCAAGAGAATCAGAAGATCAACCGAGTTTCCACAAAATTTGAAAAATTGTCAAACAGAATTTTAGTCTAGTTGACTAATTCAAGAAAGTCGACACATACTTAAACGTAGTTTTCAATCACATTCAATATATATGAACTAGTCTACTAAAGCTGTCACGCCCCAAACCGGGGTCATGAGTAGCCGTCCATTGTCCTGGATGCCGACTCGGTTTTCTAGAAAATTAGACATAATCTCCCCATATTTCAAAGGTCTTCCATATACAAATCAACCTGTATATTGAATGATCATCCTGCCGCCTGAATAAACAGGCCAACCTGGCCTCACAATAAATCAACCACATTCATATAATACCAATCAATCCACAATGTAACAACCAGGTCAACGCAAGGCTATCATGAATATTAGCAGTTCTCGCCACAGACCTCTACTGTCATATCCAACTAGAGCATGAGCAGCCGCCACACCGGACGAACCTAAAATTTTATGCATGAGTGCAACAAATTCCCAAGTTAAGAAGTTAAATGCTTTCAAATGCCTCAATGCAAGTGAAATGAGCCAATATAAGAGTTTAACAAATAAATATCAATAATTTATACAGTCGTCCCATAAAATGTACATGTCCATCAACGGACCTCAATATCAAGACCTCGTATGGTCGATATATAACACGGATGTCATATTTCAAATGAAATTTAGATCTCACCATATTGAATACGTAATTCTACAATTACGCGACAATGACGTCTAGAGCCCGACGTGTCCTCTATCACAATAACCCTGTCTAAATAAGGAAATAAGAGGGGTGAGTATCAGGGGAGATATTTAGTGAGTGGGGGGGATCAATATCAAGCATAAATAGTGTATGTGAACCATTGGAGTATCAAACATGATTATTCATAAACAATAATTCACATTTGGAAGTAGAAGTAAAACATGGGATGATCAGAAAAATGAAATCATCTAGTTCATCACACGGTACCATACATATATGTATCCATTCAAAATCAAGTATTTTTAGAGCAAGCCGAATATGATCCTGGCAAAGGTCAACCATGACCAATGACAGGTGCATCGGGGGTTTATTATGCATAAATGTTCAAAAGTCGCTCTCTACCCCGACGTTGGCCATGAGCTTTACCGAGGCTAGCTCATACAGAGATTGGATCAAGTATAGGACCCCGCCCGGTGCTAGACAGTGGCGTCACACATATCCTCCCCCTTGCGGGTTCAACCGGCCGCTCCTATACCCATATACCAGACGTTTGCGGGTACCTTCACGCAAAGTGTACCCAGACGCATACTTGGCGCCATAACAAACGTCCTCCGTAGCTACTGTTGTCCTTTCAGGACTCAATCTTATCATAACAGTCATCCCACGGCCACATGGCCCCAACTCAGTGATATAGAAATCATAGTACTCAATAAATGTACCATATTGGGTCATATGAAATTTAAACATGTGAAAATCATAAAACATGGCACCAATTCAGTTGAATCAAACTTATGGATACATATTCATAGAAAACATGAGTTCATGACACTCCAATGTCACAAAACAAATTCAAAATCTAGTAGCATACGATGAGTCATACATATCGAAAGCATGTTTTGTTAAAAACACGACAAAAATCAAGTAGTCTCACTCACTATAATAGAGAGGGTATAGCACTCCCAAAAGAAACACAATTACGATGTATCGAGCTCCATTTAACGGCTTGGGCAAAAGTCACCCAACAAGTTCACTCATTGTTCTCTACTTGGTGCCACTTTGTGCAGTCCTACAAAAATTTGCATAACGTTTTATATATAAGTCCAAATCAGGCAAAATTTTGATATGTTGTAGGTAACTTCATGACCTACAACTTTCATGTATACACGTTCTCAAAATCACATCACAAAATTCCTAGAAATCCTCATTTTGATTCAGTTGCATTCTAAATTCAGTTTCTGTCCCATTTTAGTGCAAAAACTATAACTTTCACTATACCTATCGAAACGTAATGAAATTTTAACATGTTATATCCAAGATATAAGCCTATCACTTTCATGTTCTGAGTTTCTCTCAATTGTTCTTAGAAGAGGATTGAAGTGAATCATGATCAGAACAAGCAGGTTTCAGTTGGGAAACAGAATTTCTGTCGACACCCCTTTAGTAAAATGGGCATAACGTTTGATTCCCTCATGTGAATTGGCTGAACTTTAAACTGTTGTAGCTAAGAGGAGTATCTACAACTTTTATTCTTTGAGCTTGCCCAAACTAGGACTGGAAGATGGTCGTTTTTATACACTATTCTTGGTGGGGTTCGAAATAGGATAACCTTCTGTTGAGTTTTAGTAAAATTACAATAACTTTTGACATAGGAATCAGATTAAGGTGATTCTTATCTCGTTGGAAAGATAAGACCTCGATATACATATTACATACCTAGAGCATTTGCTAATTCAGACCATAAGACACCTCAAAACAGAGACTAAATCATGGATGGAAACAGGGCTAAAGCAGAACAGAACAAAAATTTTCTGTGCAAAACACTTAATTTTGAAAAATCATAATAAATCCAATTCTCATCGGAATGCAACAAATTATATCTCATTTTAAAGCTCTATGAGTCTAATTTCACCTGAAATTAACCTATCTTAGTTTTCCTTTGTGCAGAAAATGTTATGACCAAGAAATCACAGAATGATCAGAATTTCTTACCTCTTTGAAGCTTTTAGTCTCTCTCTTATCCACTTGGTTAGGCTTCTCCTTTCCTCCCAAATTTTGGGATATGTTATAGTTGGTTTTATGAGGAATGAATTTATGTAAAAATATTTGTTTGTTGTTTTGAGAAATCAAATCCTTCTTCAAGACAAGCTCTCGGTCATGGAGGTAGAAGAAGGAGAAGAGGATGGAGTTTTCTTGGGGGTGCTTCACGATTTTGGAGAATGAAGGGGAGTTGTGTGGTGCTTTTTCTCTCACTACACTCAAACTTCATTAATTACATGTCTCCACAAGTCAAGCTTCATTAAATATTTGTCTCCCAACAACCCAATCAAATGGCTCACATTAATTCATTGACTTTTCAAACAAATCCTAATCTTCCATCTCATTGAACACCTCCCATGGTCATTAATTGTCTCCAACCCCTTTTTCTAAATTGCATAAAATGTCCTTCTTAGATTTGCGTGAAAATTCCTATCTCGATTTTTGCGTCACGCACGGCAAGTCAATATTCAACCCGAAATCTAAGAAATTCAAATTTACCCATTTAGTTCAGTTTTTCACACTAAATCCAATAGAGTTGGTCTCGCACATAGATGAAGTCATTTGACTTTCCAAATCGGCCTTAAATGCATTAGAGTTTTTAGAGTGATTTTGTTTTTTGCTTTGCATTTTTGCCAAAATTTCTTGAAATTACATTTTAACATGATAAAATGTTAATTTAGCCTAATTTAGGCTTCCTGGCAAAATTTTAGCGGTTTTGCATGGGTAAAATTTAATTTAGCTCGGTGAGGACAAATTTTCATCTCCGGGGATTAGGTATCGGGTGTTTCTTCGCAAATGATTGAGAATTGCCTGAATTTGAGTTCCCTTAACTTTTTAAGTTAATTTAGCATGTGTAATTTAATAGGGGTTGAAATTGCACGCATAGATTTTAAAATGGCACAGAGGGAAAAATTTTTTTTTTTAGCTCTCGGCAATTTCATCAAAAATTTTCAATAGCATTATGAATCGAAAAAATTTCTGAGAGACTTTTCTCTATATGAAAATGAAAATATATCGTATAAGGATAATGAGGAGTACAATATACAATCCACCGAGTGTTGGTGTTACATTTCCTAACCCTCTAAAGCAAGTTTCGTCCTCGAAACTAAAAGAAAGCTATACAGTGAACAAGTGGGGGTATTGTCTCCTCATAGCCTCCTCGGGCTCGCAGGTCTCCCCTTGACCTGGTCACTCCTCCACAGGACTCTGACCAATGAGACTTCCTTGTTTCGTAGCTTTCTGACCTACTGATCTAGAATAGCCACGGGTTGAACTGGAAGGCTGAGATCCTCTCGCAACTCAACAGACGGAGGCTCAACTACATGAGAAGGATCAGTTAGGTATTTCCTGAGTAATGAGACATGAAAGACGTCATGAATATGAGATAGTTCATCTGGTAGCTCCAATTTGTATGCCACACTCTCGACCCTCTCAAAGATACAGAAGGGTCTAATATATCTAGGACTCAGCTTGCCCCGCTGCCTGAACCGTATAACTCCCTTCAAAGGAGATATCCTCAAGAAAACCATATCTCTCTTGGCAAACTCAATGGATTGCCACCTATGATTGGCATATGCCTTCTGTCTGTCCAAGGCGGCTCTCACTGCTCACGGATGACCCTAACCTTATCCTTCGTTTCCTTAATCAATTCAACACTACTGAGACATCGCTCTCCGACCTCAACCCAACATAGCAGGATGCGGCACTTCTTACCATATAGTGCCTCATATGGTGGTATCTCAATACTAGCCTGATAGCTGTTATTATATGCAAATTTGACCAATGGAAGGTGTCGATCCCAACTACCCCTGAAATCCATAACACATGCTCTCAGCATGTCCTCAAGAGTTTGAATGGTCCTCTCTGACTGACCATCTGTCTGTAGATGATAGGTTGTGCTAAAACTCAACCTCGTACCCATTGCCTCCTACAACCTGGGCCAAAACCTGGAAGTGAATCTCGAGTCCCTGTCTGATACTATCGATACAGGAACACCATGCAACCTGACTATCATATTGATGTAAAGACGTGCCAAGGTCTCCAAAGGATAGTCACTGCAAATAGGAAGAAAATGTACAGACTTGGTGAGTCGATCCACAATCACCCAAATGGCATTATGCTGTGATGAAGTCTGCGGTAGCTCTATCACAAAATCTATAGTAATGTGATTCCACTTCCACTTAGGAATGGGTAAGGGTTGCAATGTACCAGCCGATCGCTGATGCTCGGCCTTCACCAGTTGGCCAACTAGATATCTAGCCACAAAATCTACAATCTCTCGTTTCACACCGGGCTACAAATAACTCTCCCGAATGGTCCGATACATCTTGATACCATCAGGATGCAATGTATAAGCGGAGGAGTATGCCTCCTTAAGTATGGCCCTACAGAGATCTGTATTAGCGGGACCACAAACCCACTCCCTAAACACTAACAATCCATCCTCTCGGACCCTGAAGTCTCTACCATCCGCTCTACGGACTCTATCAGTAGTACCCTGAAGCTCCTCATCCGTACTCTAGAGCTCTTTGATACGATCGAACAAAGTCGGCCTGACCTCAAATCTGGCTAGTAAATCTCTGATCATACTAGCCAAACTGACTCCCAAGGCTCGGAGTCCTACTAAACAAGAAAGGTATGCATCCTCTATCAACTGTGAGGATGATGCTAACTTCCAGCTCAAAGCATCTGCCACAACATTCGCCTTACCCGGATGATAGTCAATAATGAGGTCGTAATCCTTAAGGAGCTCTAACCATCTCCTCTGTCTCAAATTCAGCTCCTTTTGGGTAAACAGATATTTCAAACTTTTGTGATCTGTAAATACTCTGCAGGTCACCCTATAAAGATAATCTCGCTATATTTTCAACGCGAAGACTATGGCTGCCAACTTTAAATCATGTGTCGGGTAGTTAACCTCGTTTTTCTTCAGTTGTCGCGAGGCATATACAATAACCCGACTATCCTGCATTAGAACACAATCCAATCTCTGTCGGCTAGCATCACTGTACACTGTGTATTCTCGACAACTAGTGGGAAGGGCTAAAATAGGAGCAGAAGTCAACCGTTGTTTGAGTCCCTGAAAGCTTGCCTCACAACGGTCATCCCAAACAAACTTGACCCCTTTCGGGTCAATCTAGACAACGGAGTAGTTATGCGGGAAAATCCCTCTACAAATCTACAGTAATACCCGGCTAAACCGAGAAAACTACGGATCTTGGTAACTGTTTGTGGCTACTCCTACTTCAATATAGCCTCAACCTTCTGCAGATCAATATAAATACCCTCTGCGGAGACAATGTACCCCAAAAATCCTTTCTGTCTCAGCCAAAACTTACATTTCAAAAATTTGACATATAGTTGCTTCTCACGGAGTATCTACAATACCACCCGAAGGTGCTGAGCATGATTTTCATCACTCCGTGAATACACCAAGATGTCATCGATAAATATGATGACGAACAGATCCAAGAAGTCATGGAAGACTCGGTTCATCAGACCATAAAAGCAGCTGGGGCATTAGTCAACCCAAACGGCATGACTAAAACTCATAGTGGCTGTATCAGGTGCAAAAGCTGTCTTGGGCACATCTTCGGCCCGAATTCTCAACTGATGATAACTCAAACGAAGATCAATCTTAGAGAAAAACCTGGCTCCCTGCAGCTGATCAAATAAATCATCAATACGTGGCAAGGGATATCTATTTTTGATGGTGGCTTTGTTCAATTATCTGTAATCCATACAAAGCCGAAGTATACCATATTTCTTTTTTACAAACAATACCGGAACGCCCCAGGGTGAAGTGCTCAACGAATAAACCCCTTGTTTAGAAGTTCCTGCAACTGAACTTTAAGCTCTCTCAGTTCAGCAAGCGTCATTCTGTATGACAGAATGGATATAGAAGTGGTTCCCGGTACTAGATCAATCTCGAAATCGAACTCCCGAACAGGTGGTAATCCGGAAAACTCATCGGGGAACACATCTGGAAACTCCTGCACCACGAGGACTTCCTCAAGTCTTGGTCCCTCCACAGTGGTGTCAACGACATAAGCCAAATAAACCGTGCACCCATGGCATAGCATGTGTTTAGCCTCCATAACTGATATAACACAACGGGGCAATACCCGTCTCTTGCCCCTGAACACCAACGTTGGCTGCCCAGACTTCCGAAACTCAACCTCTTTCGTGAAACAATCCACGGAAGTCCGGTGTGAACTCAGCCAATCCATCCCTAAGATGACATCAAAATTCGTGATATGGAGTAGAATCAGATCTATCTCTAATATCGCCTCCTCAATAATGACCGCACAGCCTCTATGGACTGCATCTCGAATGATATACTTATCGAGAGGAGTGATAACCATAGTCTCTTCATCAAGTGGTGAGAGAGGCTTATCAGCATGGCGAGCAAATGTGTCGCTCACATATGAATAATTCGAGTCGGTGTCTATGAGAACATGGGTGCCGATACCAAATATTTGTATGGTACCTAAGGACAAGAAAAATTAAAGATATTTAAAATGCGAAGAAAAAGTAGACGTATTTATATATATATCAAACTAGTTAAACTTCTAAAGCTTTAACTAGTCAAAACTGTACATCGATATCATGATATACAAGACCTCATAAAGAAATTACAATAAAAGTCCTATACTGAGGAGTCTGTGGGAGGATTACCCATAATGATATCAGGGTTTGCCTATGCATCTTCTTGCGTCATCGCAAACACACGAGTCTGGGCCCTAGGCTACTGTCGCGATGATCCTGGGACTGTATTACTCCCGGCTGCAATCCGATGAGCTATGAGATTTGAGTATACAGGTGTCCCCTGCTGGCCTATGCCAGAAGCACTAGTATGACTCCGTAAAGTTTGTCCTCCTCGACTCAAATCTAGGCAGGTACTCTTAATATGACCTTGCTTCCCATACTGGAAGCAAGTAACTGGTACTCTATATGCCCCAAATGCATGATGGTTGTCGCATCTACAACAGAAAGGCTATCTCTGTATAGTTGACTGTGTAGAGACACTTGAGGCTGGTGCCTCAAAGCCCTGTGGTCGTGGTCCTTGTCTTGGTCCTGCTGGTCTGAAACTAGAAGACCCTCCGTGATAACCAGAATCTCTACCCCTCTTTGAAGACTGTCCACCCTGTGACCTACTCTTCTTTCTTTTTTGGTGACTCTATTTCTGCCTAGCCTCAACTCGGATGATCTCCTCTGCCCGATATGCTAAATCAATCACCTCTGAAAGTGTAAAAGCAGGAATCACTGTCATACACTTCTTGATGCTCAAATGGAGGCCATCCTCAAACTTAAATCTCATCTGAGCTGGTGTCGCCATGTCGGGGACAAATGCTACTAATCTCCTGAGCTCAGCCTCTTATTCTAAAACTGACCTAGTCCCTTGACGTAATTGCAAGAACTCTGTCCTCATGCGATCCTGCTGAAACAGGGTAAAGTACCTACAGCCGAACTCTCGTAGAAAGTCCTCCCACCGTAGAGTCTGTGTAGCACTATCACAGATAGCCTCCCACCATAAGAGGGCATCTCCGTCAAGGAGTCTCTAAATAACTCTCAACCTGAGCTCCTCTGTCAACTCCAGATCAGTAAGGATCCTGCGAGTCCTTTTAATCCAATGCTTTACTACTGTGGCATCACCAGATCCTGAAAAATTTGTGCATCCGAGCTGTCATGCCTCTTTTACCAACTGTATAAGCTCATGGATGTGCCTCAAAGTAACCGATGTATCATTAGTCGGACTAGAAATGGATGGACCGGCCACTGAAGGAGGAACCTGTGTTGTAGATACAGGTACGGCAGTGGTGCGGTCGCTAAAGTCTGTAGTGGAGGTGGTGGTATCTGCACCCCATATCTACTATACCACTCCTACCACTACCTTAAGGCGTCAAGTGGTGGTAGAGGAATCTCGGCTGTAACAGCCGGTGGAGGTACTGAGGGTGGTGGTGGTGAAGGTGGGTGAGTAGAGGAAGCATCCTCTGGTACTCATGGAGTCTTAGGTGCCCTGGGTGCATCAGGCACTGGAGGACTCTTGGGTGGTGCGAATCTCGCACCACGCCTACCACGTCTAGGTGGCATAATTCTGCAAAATAAATACATTTTTATTACGTAGAAATCAAATATTAGGGTTAGTTACTAAGTAACTAACCCCCAAAAAAATTGAGTTATGAATCAAGGTATTTGAATGCGAAATAATGGGTTAGATGCGTCATAAATCTAACCCCCTAAAATAGATAAACTTATATGCCTATGGCCATGTATGGGACTTTAAATGACTGTATGAAACTCTCTAATGCATTGAGAGCTTTTTAAATGTACTTAGGAAAATTTTTCATTACTATCTTTTCTCTAACCTAGACTCTCTGATACCAATAGAACTGTCACGCCTCGAACCGGGGTCATGTGCAGGCCGCCCGTTGCCCTGGATGCCGGCTCGATTTTCTAGAAAATCATACAGAACCTTTCCATATTTCTGAGGTCTCCCATATACAAATCAACCTGTATATTGAATGATCATCCTGCCACCTGAATAAACAGGCCAACCTGGCCTCACAACAAATCAACCACATTCGTATAATACCAATCAATCCACAGTGTAACAACCAGGACAATGCAAGGCTATCATGAATATTAGCAGTTCTAACCACAGACCTCTACTACCATGCCCAACTAGAACATGAGCAGCCGCCACACCGGACGGGTCTAAAATTTTATGCATGAGTACAACAAATTCCCAAGTTAAGAAGTTAAATGCTTTCAAATGCCGCAATGCAGGTGAAATGAGCCAATATGAGAGTTTCACAAATAAATGTCAATAATTTATATAGTCCTCCCATAAAATGTACATGTCTATCAACGGATCTCAATATCAAGAACTCGCAGGGTTGATATACAACACGGATCTCATATTTCAAATAAAATTTTGATCTCACCGCATTGAATACATAATTCTACAATTACGCGACAATGACGTCTAGAGCCCGACGTGTCTCCTATCACAATAACCTTGTCTAAGAAAGGAAATAAGAGGAGTGAGTATCAGAGAAGATACCCAGTGAGTGAGGGGATCAATATCAAGTATAAATAGTATATGTGAACCATTGGAGTATCAAACATGATTATTCGTAAACAATAATTCACATTTGGAAGTTGAAGTAAAACATGGGATGATCAAAAAAATGAAATCATCTAGTCCATCACACGGTACCATACATATATGCATCCATTTAAAGTCAAGTATTTTTAGAGCAAGCCGAATATGATCTCAGCAAAGGTCAACCATGACCGATGACAGACGCATTGGGAGTTTATTATGCATAAATGTTCAAAAATCGCTCTCTACCCGACGTTAGCCATGAGTGTCACTGAGGCTAGCTCATACACAAATTGGATCAAGTATAGGACCCCGCCTGGTGCTAGACAGTGGCGTCACACATATCCTCCCCCTTGCGGGTTCAACCGGCCGCGCCTATACCTATATACCGGACGTTTGCGGGTACCTTTGTGCGAAGTGTACCCAGACGCATACTTGACGCCATAACAAACATCCTCTGTAGCTACGGTCATCCTCTCAGGACTCAATCATATCATAACAGTCATCCCACGGTCACACGGCCCTAACCCAGTGATATAGAAATCATAGTGTTCAATAAATGCACCATATTGGGTCATATGAAATTTAAACATGTAAAAATCATAAAACATGGTACCAATTTAGTTAAATCAAATTTATGGATGCATATTCATAGAAAATATGAGTTCACGACACTCCAATAGTTACAAAACAAATTCGAAATATAGTAGCACACGACGAGTCATACATATCAAAAGTATGTTTTGTTAAAAATACGACAAAAATCAAGTTTCACTTTTTATGCATGAGATTTGAGTCTCACTCATTGTAATAGGGAGGGTATAGCACTCCCAAAAGAAACACAATTACGATGTATCGAGCTCCCTTTAACGACTTGGGCAAAAGTCACCCAACAAGTTCTCTCATAGTTCTCCACTTGGTGCCACTTTGTGCAGTCCTACGAAAATTTGCATAACTTTTTATATATAAGTCCAAATCAGGCAAACGTTTGATATGTTGTAGGTAACTTCATGACCTACAACTTTCATGTTATACACGTTCTCAAAATCACATCAAAAAATTCCCAGAAATAATCATTTTTATTCAGTTGCATTCTAAATTCAGATTCTGTCCCATTTTAGTGCAAAAACTATAACTTTCTCTATACCTATCCAAATTCAATGAAATTTTGTTATACGCAAGACATAGGCCTATCACTTTCATGTTTTGAGTTTCTTCAATTGTGCTTAGAAGGGGATTGAAATGGATCATGATCAGAACAAGCAGGTTTCAGTTGGAAAACAGAATTTTTGTCGACACCCCTTTAGTAAAATGGTCATAACGTTTGATTCCCTCATGTGAATTGGCTGAACTTTAAACATGTTGTAGCTAAGAGGAGTATCTACAACTTTTATTCTTTGAGCTTGCCCAAACTAGGACTGGAATAGGGTCGTTTTTATACACTGTTTTTAGGGTTTGAAACAGGACAACCTTCTGTCGAGTTTCAGTAAAATTGCCATAACTTTTGACACGGGAATCGGATTAAGGTGATTCTTATCTCGTTGGAAAGATAAGACCTAGATCTACATATTACATAACTGGAGCATTCAATAATTCAGATTATAAGACACCTCAAAACAGAGACTAAGTCACGGACAGAAACAGGGCTAAAGCAGAACAGAACAAAAATTTTCTATGCAGAACACTTAACTTTGAAAAATCATAATAAATCCAATTCTCATCAGAATGCAACGAATCATATCTCATTTTAAAGCTCTATGAGTCTAGTTAAATTAACCTATCTTAGTTTTCCTTTGTACAGAAAATGTTATGACCAAGAAATCACAGAATGGTCAGAATTTCTTACTTCTTTGAAGCTTTTAGTCTCTCTCTAGATCCACTTGGTTAGGCTTCTCCTTTCCTCCCAATTTTTGGATATGTTATAGTTGGGTTTATGAGGAATGAATTTATGCAAAAATATTTGTTTGTTGTTGGGACAAAGCTCTCAGTCATGGAGGTAGAAGAAGGAGAAGATGATGGAGTTTTCTTGGGGGTGTTTCATGATTTTGGAGAATGAAGGGGAGTTGTGTGGTGCTTTTTCTCTCACTACACTCAAACTTCATTAATTACATGTCTCCACAAGTCAAGCTTTATTAAATGTTTGTCTTCCAACAAACCAATCAAATGGCTCACATTGATTCCTTGACTTTTTAAACAAATCCTAGCCTTCCATCTCATTGCACACTTCCCATGGTTATTAATTGTCTCCAACTCCTTTTTCTAAATTGCATAAAATGTCCTTCTTAGATTTGCGTGAAAATTCCTATCTCGATTTTCGCGTCACAAATGGCAGGTCAATATTCGACATGAAATCTGAGAAATTCAAATTTACCCATTTGGTTTAGTTTTTCACACTGAATCCAATAGAGTTGGTCTCGCACGTAGATGAAGTCATTTGACCTTCCAAATCGCCCCTAAATACATTAAGGTTTTTAGAGTGATTTTGTTTTCCACTTTGCATTTTTGCGAAAATTTCCTAAAATTGCATTTTAACCTAATAAAACGTTAATTTAGCCTAATTTAGGCTTCCTGGAAAAATTTTAGCGGTTTTGCACGGGTAGAATTTAATTTGGCTCGGTGAGGATAAATTTTCATCTCCGGCGATTAAGTATCAGACGTTTTTTCGCAAATGATTGAGAATTACCCGAACTCGAGTTCTCTTAACTTTTTAAGTTAATTTAGCATGTGTAATTTAATCAAGGTTGAAATTGCACACGTAAATTTTAAAATAGCACAGAGGCAAAAAAAATTTTTTTTAGCTCCCGACAATTTCGCCAAAAATTTTCAAGAGCATTATAAATCGAAAAAATTTCTGAGAGACTTTTCTCTATATAAAAATAAAAATATATCATATATGGATAATAAAGAGTATAATATACAATACACCGAGTGTCGGTGTTAGAAAAGCATTGTCTTTTTCGACTAAATAGATTAAATTAGTCGACATTCAACTAAATGTAATCGGCCAGATATCATGTAATACATCAGTTGACTAATACTTTTGACTATATAAAAGCTCTAGTCGACACACAACAAATTCTAGTCTATCCATAGTACGAAAAACTCATACCAGTCAACTAGTCTTCGACTAAATGCTGCAACTGTTGACTAATATAACAACGTAGTCGACTAACTTAGACCAATAAAATCACAAACAAAGTAAGTTTAGTCGACTATGTTTTAGAATGGTCAACTAAGCATCTACAAAACAGTACTGATAGTCAACTTAGTATAAAATGTTATTGACACCACAACTACAAAATTTTAAATTCAAATTTGATATTCGATAGCATATTAATCTTAGTCGACAAATAACTTCTAACATTCAATTCTATAGAAAAGCGAACAAGTGGTTGAAGCATTAATGGTTCATTAATGGCAAACGTTCAAAAACCTCATTAATGGCCAAAGTTCAAAAGCTTAACAACCATAATAAATCAAATGTTCAAGGCAATGAATGAGGTTAGAAAAGTTTAAGTTTTTGCAAGCCAACAAAATTTTTGATATAAAAAGTTTTAATTTTTAAGCATTCTAGTTGATGTGTATTGTTTGGTTGAACTAGAAATTTATGAGAGATAACTAGTATTAATGATTATTTGATACGTGAATGGCAGTTTATTTCTTTGATGGTTGTTTTCAAGGATAAACTTGCAAGATTTGACCCCAAATCTATTTAAAAAGTGAGGTTTTGAGCATGAAAAGAGTAAATTCATTCTATATAATCGAAATTATTTTCTTTGTTTAGTGAATACCACAGTTGGATTGGTTAATCTAGAACTTATTCAACTATTCATGGTGAGACCACATTTTTTGAATTTCATGCATTAAAATAATAAAAGCACCTAAGTTTAACCCCTTTGGTTTTTGTTAAAATTCCTTCCTTGATATTATAACTCTTTAGTTAACCTAGTTGAATTTGTGATCTCTTCTTTATTTATAACCATTACAATATAACACTTAGCTTTTTTATTTTGACTTTCTTTTCAATCCTTAGTACCAAAGCAGTATGAAATTAATGGCATGAATTTGGTTATTTGTTTGCCATAAGGGAATATGATAATTGAAAATCTTTGTTCTAATGCTTTCATTGATGCAGTATGGAAATGAAGTTTATAATTGTGCAAGGAAGAAGGAACCTTGATTAATCTCTTGGTTATCATATTATGGTGATTGTTTCGAAAAGAATAAAGGAACATTGGGAAGGCTCCAAAAAGGATTGAAAAAAATGTGAAAAAAAAAGTCGAAGGAGTTCAAAAAAAAAAGAAAAAAGTGTTGAATCCTTTTTTTTATGCATGGAGAGGAAAAAGAAAAGGTGTATAGAGAAAAGAGTTTGAAAGAAAGCAAAAGGATAACGAAAAAAAATAAATTTTATCTTGTGCGCTGTTTGTTAGGGTAAATGTGTTTGGTACTAAAAAATTATGTGATTAATTATATATTTCCTTTCGTATGTTTTCAACCTTAAATATTCATTTTATCATACCCTTAACTCTAGTCGCGTTACAATTCAATAAAAGACCTTTTGATTGGTACGCATACTTGAGAGTGGTGGAGATGTGAAATATTTGCAAGTTTATGGTAATACCATTCTATTGTGTTAATTTCAGTGATACATGTCCTTTACCTGGTTTTGAGTGTCTTTGATTGAATCCATGGAGAGGATCATTGAATCTTGTAGTTTTGACTTGGAAGGAGTGTTAGGGGATATAATAGTTGTTCTAGTGCAAAATACTGTGAAATATTTGTTGTTTTAATTACATTTTTTGTTTGATTTTATGATGCACATTGGCTTACAAGTTTAGAAAAAATAAGTTGGCTTCACATTTTTGTTTTATTTGGTTTGAATTGGGAATGTTTGGGGAAAAACATTATTTAGGTATGGGGGAATTTGAAATGATGTAAATTATTGTAATGATTCCAGTTGATTTTGCTTGATTTTTAGATAATTATTACATTAATGGTTATATTTTATGATATTTGGTATTTTAGAATTGGTCAAGAAGAGTTTGAAGAAAAGTGAAGAAAAAGGTGTTGATTTGAAATATTGATGCATAAAAGGAGAAGACCTGGACAATCATGCTCTTACATTAGTGTATGCGCATATTGTTTTCAAGATTCACCAATGGATTTTCCTAGTGCCAAGTCAGTAATGCTTCTATCTCTATATGTGGTCAAATGGGAAATTTAAGTCTGCTTTGAAAATACTGAAAATTCTCAACTTATTGACTTATTCCTAATATTTAGTGATAGATTTTTGGAAAGTCCAACTTTTAAACACTACAAAAAAAACAAGATTTTAACGACGAAAAAAATTCGTTGCTATTTTGCGACGGAAAAAATTTGTCGCTATTTTGCGACGAATTTAGCGATAAAAAATTTTATCATCAATAATTTACAACGAAATTAGCGACGAAAAAGTATTCGTGACTAAATTTATCGCTAATTAGCGACAAAAATTTTTTTGTTGCTAAATCCGTCGCTAATTAATGACGAAAAATTTTTTTTTGCATAATTCGTCACTAATTAGTGACGAATAGAAATTTCGTTGCTAAATTTTGTCACAGATACTGTTATCTGTCGCTAAATTTAGTGACAAAAATATTTTGTCGTCAAATTTAGTCACGAATAATTTTTGTAACAAATTTTGTCGATAATTAGATACAAAAATTTCTGTCGCTAAATTCATCACTAACTCTAAAATTCGTGGCTAAATTCATCACAAATTAGCCACAAAAAATATTTGTGGCAACATTTGTCGTTAATTAGCTACAAATAAAATATTTATGTTTAAATTCATCGCTAATTAAATACAATATCTCTCTTTTTAACATATTTTAAATAACGAAATCAAATTAAATACATATTGAATATTATAATTCTCACTAATTTGACAATTTTTAATAATAAATAATTCAACCAATTTATAATAAATAAATTTCAATTAGTTGCGGATGTCATGTTCACCATTCGGGTTTTTTATCTTCTACATCCATTCGCTTCTCTTATATAGTTCAGTTGTCTTTGAAAAATCAGTTGTTCATCTTCATTTTTTATTATTATCAGCAAAGAATACAATAGATCATGCATTCACGTCCGATGATCTATCTTGTCTAACAAATAGATTAAATAGTAATTTTTGGAGAACGGCGTCAGTAAGATGGGTGACTACCGATAAGCCATTGTGCATTTATCAACATGGTTTTAAAAAAATAAAATAAAAAAATAAAAGAGTAATAAAATAATAAAAGAAAAGAAAAATAAGAAATAAAATATAAAATGTTAAACTTAATTTTTTTTAAATTGAAATTTTATATTTTATTTTATTTTATTATTCTTTTATTTTATTAATTTATATTAACTAATTATATTTATTATTTTATAATATTTTTAATTAGTATTTTATTTTATTATTTTATATTTTTATTTTTTAAAGAATAATATTATTTTATTTTTTAAATATTTTATTATTTAGTGACAAATTAGGAATCCGTCACTAAATTGAGTGACGAATTCCAGAATCTGTCGCTAACTTAGCGATAGATTCCGTATTCCGTCGCTAAGTTAGCGACGGATTTTACAATTCATCGCTAATTTAGTGATGGATTCCACAATCTATCGCTAAACTTAATTTTTTTTAAATTAACATTTTATATTTTATTTTATTTTGATATTTTATTAATTTATATTAATTAATAATATTTATTATTTTATAATATTTTAAATGAGTATTTAGTTTTTTTATTTTATATATTTTTTTAAAGAATAATATTATTTTATTTTTTAAATATTTTATTTTTTTTGCAATAATAAATATTTTGTTATTTTATTATTTTTTAAATATTTAAATAATTTTTTAAAAAATTAATATTTTATATTTTATTTTATTTTGTTATTTTATTATTTCATTCATTTATATTAACTCATTCAAAAATTCGTCACTAAGTTAACCTTTTTTTTTAATTAACATTTTATATTTTATAGTTTATTAATTTATATTAATTAATCATATTTATTATTTTATAATATTTTATTTTATTATTTTATACTTTTCTAATAATAAATAATAATATTTTTCTATTTTTTAAATCTTTTTAAAGTATAATATTATTTTATTTTTTATTTTATTTTAATTAGCATTTTATTATTTGATAAAAAATTATTATTTCTTTAGTTAATATGTTATATTTTATTTTATTTTTTTTAAAAGAATAATATTATTTTATTTTCTAAATCTTTTACTCTCTTATTTTATACTAACATTTTATTTTATAATAAATTATCATTTTTTATTATTTTATTATTTTTAGAAAAAAGTTAGAATTAGATAATAAGTAAAAGCAAAAAAGAGTAAGATTAGAGTTTAACATTTGGTCTGGTGGTTGGGTGCTCTTGCCTTTTCACGCGTGCGTAGGTGTTCGAATCGGGCAAGAGGCTTGTGGAAGCAATTTTTTAGGGATATTTCACAAGGGCGTAAGCGGGCGCGGGCACAGGCCGGAGGGAGCAGAGGCGGGCTGGCGGGGACTCAGGTGTGGCAGCAGGGCGGGTGCTGGGCCAGTGGGCGCGGACTCGGTTGGTGAACAGGGCAGGGCAGGTGGGCACATGAGCTGGAGTAGTAGGGTGCGCGTATGGCTGTGAGTGGGATCAACTGGCAGGGGTGCATGCATAGGAACCAAAGTAGAGCATGTCACCCAGGTTGAGATTAGCAACGGATCTAGTATTCACCACTAATTAAATAAAAATAAAATATTAATATAATAATTAAATAAAATACATATAATAATTAAATAAAATATATATAATAATTAAATAAAATATATATAATAAATAAATAATATAATTATATATAATATAATTTATCGACGGATTCCTTGGTTCCATCGCTAAATTTAGCGACAAATTTTAAATTTCTGTCACTAAAATTAGCGATAGATTTTTTGGATCCGTATTTTTTTGAATTTCCATCACTAAAAGCATTAGTGACTAATTTTTCTAAAATTTTTGTCGCTAAAACCGTATTTTTTTATAGTGATAATATTCTATCTTTTAGGAAGTTTATTTTTAAAACCATTTAGATTATTTCTATTTAGCAAGACTCTTCATTTTAGTAGTTATCAAAATTTAAGAAGACTTTTCTTAAAAATACGAGATTCATTTCTATAAGAGATTAAACTCCTTTGAAAAAAAGAATGTACATTTGTTTTCTTTTCTTTGTAGAATATTATTCTTTCTCGTGTTCATCTTCTTCTGTGGCTTGTTTATATATATATATATATATATTTTTTTTCTAGTAAAAAAATAATTGAAATCTTAATTCTTGATGATTGTGAGATCTAATTGATTATATTGCATCAATAATTCATATTTATTTATATAATTCTCATGCTCCAGTGTTTAGGATTGTTTAGGGTTTATTGAATAGATGATCAATATTTGATAACTTTAGAATAATTTATAATTAATTAAAATGATAAATTCATAATTATTTGTTTATTTTTATTATGTGATATATGACATAATTTCACAGCTTCACAAGCAGTCTAATTTATATCATAAAATTAATTAATCTAATTTAAATAAATCTAATTATGTATTTGTTAATTAGAATTTGGTTTATCTAGATTTTAATGATGTGAAAACACTAAATCTTATGAATGTCTTCAGGATTGTCTTTTGATTAAGAAAATAATTAACGAATTTCTTTTAATTATTGACAAAGTAAGAAGAGATTGATTATTTGGTGGTTGTTGAACGATTATAATCAATTTATTTATAATTTATTGAATTCATTAGATAGATCAATAATCAATTAACCGAATCAAAGTGGATATAATTTTTTTGACTAAAAGGTTGATATCCATTGATTTTTATTTTTTTATTTTTGAGTTATTTATTTATTCATAGTCATTTTTTTAAATTAATTCATTAGTTTAATTAATTTTCAAACCCTTAGAACTATCTGAAATTAAAAGAACTGAATCTACCGTTCTCTGATAACTGAAGAATATCATAGTGGTTACAATCTAGATTCAAGCTTTTGGTAAAACTCCCAAAGACGGTAATACTTTTAGTGGGGACCAGAACATTTTCTTTTTGGTCAATACACACAAGGCAGATAGAAGACAAAAAAATGAGTTCTCTTTTGGATGTGTCACACGTGACAATAGATTTTGTCACAAGCGAATAGTACAGCTCTCCCATTAAGTTATATAAGATATGTTTGGGTACACACTGTCATCTTACAATTTTACATGGATTTCAACTTTATTTGTTAATATACAATCCAAAATAAATCAGTTAGTCCTAAAAAGAGGGCTGAGCCTACCTTAAAATATATGTTAATAATAAGAGATGAGATCATAGAAAGACATAAATTTTACTATGTGAGATATCAATCTACAATTTTTAATGTGCGCATTAAAAATTACTAGACAAAAGTCGTACATGACTGATTTACATAACCTAACGCTTTTTGATTATTTTTTGTATTAATTTAAGTTTCTTTTCACATATAGACAGCTATATTTACAGAAAGTAAACAAAACTATGTCTTACTAGACACGTGTTTCTGTAAATCATATATTTACCGGCAATGTGGATAATTATTATAAAGTTACTTTCTAATATATGAACTTTATGTTCATCCAAACTTTATAATAAATGCCTCATTGTTAATTTCCCTTTTGTCTAATAACCACCGGTTAACTGAATATATTTATTGTAATCCACAAAAAGTGGAAAGGTGCAGCAACGTGGATAATTTTTCACTTTTGTCTCCCTATCTTTCCTTTTAGAAATTAGTATCATCAATGACCTTATCGTCATATTGTAGAAATTTTAAAACTTGCACCCACAAAACTCTCATCAGAGAGCATTGAAGAAGGAGGTGATTTACAGAATCTTGGCCTTCTTACAAAACACATCTATTAACCACTTCAACCCAAAATTACTGGCATAATGAGGATATTTTACCAGGCTATTCTGCATAAAAATCTTTTGTGACTTCCATCGACAATAAGCCCACAAAATAAATTTTTTGTGTTCGTGAAATAATTCCAATAGTGAAGCCATGCCATTATGCTGATGTCATATGAGGCACAGAACACTTGTAGCAGCTAACGGGTGTTTGCGGGAGGCGGGCATGGGAGAAGAAACATAAAAGAAGATGCTTTTCTCTTAGGTCATCCTATTTCTATTTTTTCCAGTGCAACATATGCCTTTCTTTTTAACCATTTTGATAGAAAGAAAGTGGACAAAAAAACTCATGTTTCCATGTCTATTGGAACAAAAGGATCGCAAGCTAACCTATCTCCACATCTGTGGAATATGATGCTCATTGTAAATGTGTATGAACCATGAAACTATTGATATGGGATATTTATTCTAAGTTCATATTATGATAAAATGAAAGACCTGGTAAAATGATACACGTCAACCTAAGAGATTCGAATAGTTCTTGAATATTCGTTTGCTAGCACATTCTCCAATCTTATAGTTTAGTGACCACTATTTCATAATTCTCTCTCTCTCAATTGAACTAAAAGAGATTCTAGTTGCTTTGCATTAAGGATGGAGAGTAAGTTAAGGGATATATGAGATTATAGCCATTGTATAATTCAATTGATTCCAACGTCGACTGAAAATTTCAGAAATTAGTATAGCTAATTTTGATTATTCAAAATTTAGTAAAATAAGATATGTTTAGGTTGAATTGAGGATGGGGTGCATCTTTGAGGTATCCAATCTTCAAACAGAAATAATTTCACCGTTACTTTACCAGTTGGGTTGAGCATTCTATTTTTTTTTTTTTTTAAATAGGAAGTTCTTTTCTCTAAGAGGTGTTTTAGAGCTATAATTTCATACCTCCGTATGGCTGAGTGTTGCAGTGCAATCATGCATATTTCTGACTATTAGATCTTCATGGAATGAAGTAACTTTCTAATTAGCTAGTTCCGAATTTCCCCTGTGCAGGTTGTGGAGACGAATCAATGCTGTTCCTGGTTTATTAAACCTCTAATGGGAAAAGTAGTACTGTCCTGGTTATTAATTGTGTCCGTTAAAGAACTTGTTCAGCGAAATAAGGGGGCACATTCCCTCAAGTGTTATTGGCCTTTACCAGAATTCTATTCTTGATCTCATTCAAGACACAAATGGAACAAGACAATGTTAAACAATCTTCTATTCAAGAAATTGTTCATGAAGAACAAACCTAAGATGAGACAAGGGTCTTCCTTTTATATGAGCTTAAAATATTTCTTTCAACAAAAACAAAGTTTTGTTCCAATCCTAAATGGTGTTATGACAATTTGGTTATGTCTATGGGCTGAGAGGTTATACCCACGTTGACATCCAATTATTATACATGGAGAGTTGATATCACGCAAAGCATAGATAGAGGACAAAAAACTGGGTTCTCTTTTGGATATATTTGGTTTCCCTAACTTGTTTAAATTCAAGTTTTTGGTATAACCTCCCAAAAAATGAATGAAATACTAAATTTGTGCTATGAAATTGGACTAAAATTGAAGTACTAAAATTGCTCATATGACAATTTCATAGCACTTCAGAGAAAAGACCTGTAAAAGCGCTGAAAAGTTATTAATTTTAAGGGTAATCTCCTGTACAAGATAGCAGAGTATCGTAATGCTTCAAAACTGTTGTAACTTTAAAAGAGATGGTAGAGCAAAAGTGAAGAAGAAACTTCTTTTACTGATTATGAATAGAGTATTACAAAAGAGGGATGATTGCTCTTTCAAAGATTGGAAAAAAAAAGAGCTGTGAAGAAAGAAAGAGAGAGAACTACAAGAGGAAAACAAGAGATTGTTTTTCTTTACCCCAAATGAATTACAAGCATCATATTTATAGAGAAATAAGCCAACTAGCCGGTACACACAACCAGCTAGCAGGTACACACAAAGTGAAGAGAGAGAAAGAGGAGAGAGGCCTTTCTAGCGGTTAAAAAGCTGCCCAGCAGCTTTCTAATGGCTAGTTCTTGTCCTAGCCATTGGAAATCAAGTCCAATCTGCCAGAAAGAAGCCAACTAGCCAATACACACAATCAACTAGCTGGTACATATAAAATGAAGAGAGAAAAAGAGGAGAGAGGCTTTCTAGCGTTTGGAAAGCTGTCAGCAGTTTTCAATCCCTACTCATTTCTGACCCCTCATTACATTGTCAAGGCATGCTTTTTTTGTAATACCGACACTTCGGTATCTTTCATATTGTACTCTCCTCGATGTATAAATGATATTGATTATATTTTCATAGCCCAAAATTCACTAAGAAATTTTTTTGTTTTAAAAATCGCTCGAAAAAAATTGTATGACTAAATCACTGAGAGCGAAAATCTTTGTTATTAAGTCAAAATGAAAACCACACGTGCAAATTTGATGCCGTGAGACATGTACATGTTAAATTCACTTTAAAAGTGAAGAGTCATCGAGAAAAAGTGAAATTTAAACCGTAACGCAAAAATACTTGGTACTCTAAAATTTTTGCCCGCAAAACCCTAACTTTTGGCAGAATTGAAATTTGTCCGAGCAAATGGTTTCATTTTGACCCGAGACCTATATTTTTTAAATCTACGTGTAAAACGGAGTCTGTGGTGAGATTTCACGCATTTCGAGATCGAGATCAAATTTTGACCGATCGAGAATTTCGTTCACTCCGAAAGACGTTTGGGTGATCAAACGACTACGTTTTGATGCAAGATAAAATAAATTAGGCCTAATACAAGGTTTTGGGTGTAACTTGAGATTATGAAAATTTTTGGGGTCAAAATGTAATTTTCATAAGTCAAGGGACTCAATTGCAATTAATAAAAATTAGAAGTATTTGGCAAATGACCTCCCCTCCCAAAAACCGTAAGAGAGAGAGAGAGAGAAAACGTGAGAGAGAAAAGAGGGAGAGAAAAAAAATTTTATTTCTTTTTATTTATTTTGGGTTTTTGGAAAATTGATCCAAGGGTAGAGATTTATTTGAAGAAAAATGAATTAGTGTGGACCATTGGATTGAGTTAGTGGGAGACAAGACACTATTCATGGTATGGAAGAATGGGTTTTCTTGGAAATCAACCAATGGTGTGGATTCAACTTGAAATATGATCAAAAATTGAGAGCTCTTGGATCAAGGTGGTTGGGGGACATGTAATAAATGAAGGAGTTGAGTGTAGTGTGAGACAGAGTGGACTTCTAGTGTGAGAAAAGTGAGATTTGTTGTGTGAATGAGTGCAAGACATGGGAGAGAGAAGGGAATATACTTTGGGTAACCAAACAAATTCAAATAAGCAAACATTTAGGCATTTTTGTCCTTCCAAACCGTGAGATGTTCAAGAGACTAAAGAAGCTCTCCATTCCTCTCTCCAAAGCTGTAAGTTCAAGGTGAGGGATCCAAAAATTTTTCTACAATACTATCCAAATATTTTTACATAAATCAAACCCTCACAAACCCTAGAACAACATATCCAAAAACCAAGGCCAAATGAGAAGGATTAATTGGTGAAATCCAAGGAGATATCACTGGATTTGGGTATGGATATTTTTCCATAGATACTCACCCCTCACTTTCTTTCCCACAGGATTAGTATTGGACCAAGGAGATATCACTGGGCTTGGGTATGGATATTTTCCATCTCTTCCGCTATGATGATTGGTGATATTATTATATATTGGAGATTTTAGTTTGACCAATGTATTTATCAAATTTTTGGGATGACTGTATAAATTATGGATATTTATTCTTGAAACTCTCGTATTGAATTATTTCATTGCATTGAGGTATTTGTAAATATTTAAAAATCACTTGGGAATTTATTTTATATATGCGTAGAATTTAAGTCCGCTCGGTGGGGCGGCTGCTCATGCTCTAGTTGGGCATGACAGTAGAGGTCTGTTGCTAGGACTGCTAGAAACTTTATAGTCTTGCATTGTTCTGGATGTTGGCTGTGGTATTTGTTGATTTTGGAGAGGCCGGGATAGGGAATTGTTTATTTTTACAGGATGAATGTCATATACAGGTGAAATTGTACATGGGAAACCTCCGATTTATGGGGAGGTTCTGTCCGATTTTCTGTAAAAATACAGCCGGCATCCAGGGACAACGGGCGACTGTTCATGATCCCGGTTCGGAGCGTGACAGAATTAGCTTGAGCTCTAGCTATAACATTTGTAGCTCTAGGTCTTATCTTTCCAACGAAATAATAATCTCCTCAATCTGACCTATGTGTCAAAAATTATAGCCATTCTTCTGAAACTCAACAGAGGGTCACCATTCTCCAACACCAAAAACAGTAGCATTGCAGATCTCCTTTCCAGCCCTTGTTTGCAAAAACTCAAAGAAGAAAGATTGGAGATCTCCCACTTAGCCACCTACTGTGAAAACGTCAGCCAATTTGCACGAGGGAATCAAAAGTTATACAAAATCTCCCAAAACTATGCAGAAAGGATTCTGCTTCTCGGACAAAACTGAACAGAGATGCTGGTAGTCCATTTCAGACCACTTCTAGGCATAATTGGGAGATATCCAAAACATGAAAAATGTAGTAGGGTTATGTTTCTTCAAAATACTATAAAAATGTAAGAAAATTTAGAGTTGTGTGTTAAAAGTTGTGAGGGCTGTACTAAAATTGGTCAGAACAGACTTCTAAATTGTAATCTGGGAAGAATGGTGCTATTTCATGGACTTGTACTAGGAATCCGAGAATGTACCCAGCTAGGAAGTTGTAGCCCTGTGTTTTAACTACAACATAGTCAAAAATCAGAGTATTTGCATGAGTATATGGTGAAATATGAGAAATTTGCTAAAACAGGACAAAATAGAAAGTGAAAGTTGGATTGGTTTAAAAATATGGACTTTAAGAAATCTTCCACTAAGATTTTGGAGATAAGTTCAACACGAAAAGTGTGAGTTTTTATGTGAACCAACCATAGAAATTGGAATTTCCCAATTTCAACCCCGGTTGAGGAACTTGTGGTTGATTCTCGAAAATGATGCGAGATTAGATTTTGAAAACCCTAGATTTGTCTATAACTAGGGTTGCATCACATTTATATCATCATATAATCTCTTAAGTGATACATGTTCTACATTATGTTTATGGAGCCTCGTTGGTGATATTGAGGGGAGCATTTTTGTGTGCCTCAAGATTTGTGCGGGAGTGGCATACCCTCTCGTATACCGTGAGTGAGATTTATTATATTATGTGTCTGATGCACAATATCATGTTTTAAAATATTTTCTGATGCAAGCATGATTTAATGAATATGATGTGATGTGAAATTTTCAATGAATTATGAAATATTTTTGTGAATTCATGGAGTATCCACAAACATGTTTATACGTGTTATATATGCATCCAAACGAAATTTAAAATACAAAACCTTGTCATTGCATTTGAGTTATACATATTTTATGAAATCATCATTGTCGAAATGATTGACATTGCTTGAGAAATGTGGCATGGCAAGTGATTGATTTGATGATAATATTCTACATGGGCCGAGAGCCCTAGCATGCGATGATGATAACTTTATGATGAGTAAATTTCGTTTCGTACCTATGAAGGATGTATGTGTAAGGTGATCCATATTTGCACCCGATACGCTTCTACGGAAGGTATCCCACAGGATATCGAAAAATGGTAAATGTATTGTGATTCGACACGATACTAGTAAGTTGAACCCATAAGGGGGAGGGCTATGGTGTGCCGTAATCTAGCACCTGATGAGGTTCATCGCCAACGTCGGGGTAGAGAGCTTTTCTAACCTATTGCATACAAAACCCCCGATGCGTCTGTCATTGGTCACAGTCGACTCTTACCAGGACTGATTTTGACACACTCTATTCTAGCATGATTTGATGACATGGATGCTTATATATTTGGAATGTATGTGAAAAGAATGATTTATGATAAATTGAGCATTATACACGATTTCTTACAATATGTAGAATTATTGAGAACTTTGATACTCCATTTTTCAGAGACACATTGAATACATGATATATACACTCTCACTCACTGGGCATCTTCTTTGATACTCACCCCTCATTTCCTATAGTTTACAGAGATAGCTATAGTGGGACGCGTTGAGACTTACCAGTGCACGAGGCTTTTGTTGGAGATCGAGGCGGTTGATTAGGTACCCGATATGATATTGGGAAGGATTTGCCAATGATATTGTATATTTGTGTATTTGAAATTGTAGATAGACTATTGTGTATAAAAAGGGATGGCTGTATGTAAAATTTATGTGCATCTTATTGAAACTCTTAATTTTATTCTATTGCATTGAGGCATGATTTGTACTATTGTGTACATTTACTTTGGGAAACGTGTCATGTTCTAAAAATATCCTCTAGGTTCGCTCGGTGCCACCTCTAAATCACAGGAGGGAAACTGGTGACTATTCATACCTTTGATGGGGGCATGGCAATAGAGGTCTGGTGTAAGACTGTTGTTAGCCTTACATTATCCTGCATGGTTGACAGGGATTGGATGATCTGAGGAGATTGTTGATTGTGGCCGGGCTGGCCTATGTATATAGATATATGACAGGTCGATATATGGTATTTGATAGACTTCCGACTTATGGGGAGATTCTGCTTGTTTAGTTATAGAAAGTCAACATCCGGGATAACGAGCGATTGTTTACTACTCCGGTTCAGGGCGTGACAGTTTTTGTGTTTTTTAAGTTTTGTACAGAATAGCTATTATATATAAATGAATAATTGAAGGCCAAGAAGAGTTTTATATGTATAGTTTTGTTTATATTGTGACTGTATACCATAATATGTATTTGGATGGCCAAGAGAGATATTAATACCTGTTTGTTTAATATTAGAGATATTCTGTATATTTTATCAGATTTTATATTAATCTTAGATGTCTAAATAGTTACTAAACAGGGGAGACTTTGCTATTATTTTATTTAAAAATAACAAATAATTTATTTTCTTTTAATATAAATCTCCTTCCATGTTATCACACACGGGAAGTGTGACTGTCGCGAGTCCAACTGTCACATTTTAATCATGTTGATTGTTTCCATATTTGCATGTCTATTCTCTTTTGTTAGGGGTGGGATGCCTGGATAGCAGGTCATCATAGCAAATCTCGCCTTGAAAGGCTCAATGGATCTATCACTTTTGTACTTGATTTTGTAGATCCATTTGTACCATACGACTTTCTTTCCTTTTGGCAATGAAGTAATCTCCCAAGTCCCATTTTTTTCTAAGGCATCTAGCTCCTCCTTCTTGGCCTTCCTCTATTCTGAATGTTCATTTGCCTCTTTGAAGTTTCTTGGTTCCTGAAATTGGTCTATGCCACTCAAGAAAGTTTAGTAACTTTGGGAAATATTACTGATTGAATAAATCGCAAAGATTAGATGAGTTGTGGAGAAAGAGTTATAGTATACCCTCCGGTTTACCCATTCTAATTTTGGTAGCCTTAGTCTGGTAGATCTCCTTAGAGAAGGTGGAGGTGAAGGGGGTCTTCATTTTCATCATCTTGGTCTTGCTCAAGGATGGATTCTTTAGGTTGGTCTCCCCCTTGCATCATGTCCTCTTCTGAATTTTTGATGTTGGGAGTAGTTTCCTCTCTTTCATTTTGATCCTGGCTGCCAGAAGGTTTGTCTCCTAGTTCGTTTCTCTCTTCTTCGAAAGATTGAAGCATTGGAGCATTGGTTTCCAAACCAGGGTCTAGGAATATGTGAAGATCATCTATTGGATTTTTGATTAAGAAGAGTAGAGAAATTCTTGAAATAAGCTTTTTTACTAATGTGGTAGAATGGTACAAAGGAAGAGAGATTGTCTTCTCCTTGATTTTACAATGAGAGAAATACCTCTATTTATAGACAAAGGGAGAAAAATAGCCGGTAGAAACAATATTCCCATTGGAGCTCAAAGCCCAAGAAATTCTAACAATTAGCTTTTTGACTGTTGGAATATACACTAGCCAAACTGCCCCTATCTGTTGGGGTTTACTTCTTGGACTTTCCTCCATACTTTTGGGCTTCCTTGGGCTTGTTTTTGAATGTATTTTAGGTCTTAAATATGTTGCATAATTCTAAACATTAAAATAAAAGCCCATTGATTATGACATTGTCCTATTTTCAAGTTGAATACCTTGAGACGGATCTTCTCCCTTATTTTTAACGCTCCCCCTCAAGTTGGGTGCATAGATATCTATGGGCTTTAACTTGCTGAGAATGTGCTGAAGATGTTTCTTGGTTGTTGCCTTAGTGAATATGTCGGCTAGCTAGTCTTCACTTCTAACATGTGAGGTTGAAATTGTCTTGTCTTCTAACTTCTCTCAAACATAATGACAATCAACCTTGATGTGCTTCGTTCTTTCATGAAATACTGGATTGGCAGTGATATGAAGAGCTGCTTGATTATCACAATGTAGAGGAATAGGAGTGATTGTGGGAAATCCCATCTCCTCAAGTAATGCCTTTAACCAAACTATTTCACTTGTTGCCACTACTTGTATTTAGCCTCTATGCTTGAACTTGATATAACAAATTGTTTCTTGTGTTTCCATCATGTTACAAGATTTTCTCCCACGAACATGCAATAGCTAGGGTTGCATCTCCTATTCGTGACATCTTCTACCCAATCCGCATCACATTAGCTATAAATCTCCATGCTATGGCTGTTCTTCATAAGATTCCCCTTCTTGGTGTACCCTTTAAATACCTGAGAATTCCTTCCGCTGCCTTCCAATATTGAATCCTTGGAGCATGCATCTATTGGCTGATTAAGCTCATGGCATAGGTGATATCTGGTCTTATGATGGTGAGGTAGATAAGCCTCTTATAAACCTATGATATCTAGGAATATCCTGGAACATTTATTCATCACCTTTTACTCTTTCTGCTGTAGATATAGGTGTAGCCATGGGTTTTGCGCCTACCTTCCCAGTTTCCTTCAAAAGATCAAGCACATATTTCCTTTAGCATAGAACTAGCCCTTTATGATAATAGGCAAACTCTATTCCTAAAAAACTACTTTAGTTTTCTTAAGACTTTAACGTCAAAAGTAGATTTAAGAAAAGTTTTAGCTTGATCAATATCATTTATATCACTTCCTGTAATGACTATATCAACCACATAAATGAGAACAATAGTGATTTCTTTATTGTTAACTTTAGTAAACATGGAGGAATCACTAATGCATTTCTTCAAGTTATTGCTAAGAAGTGTTGAACTTAATTTTGCATACCAGGCACGAGGAGATTGTTTTAGTCCATAAATTGCTTTTCTAAGATGACACACCTTGTTGTTTGAATCGTCTAGGCCTTGGAGAATTCGCATCTAGGTTTCCTCACCTAAGTTCCCTAGAAGGAAAGCATTTTTCATGTCCATTTGATACATTGGCCATCCTTTATTGGTTACAACTAACATCAAAACCCTTATGGCTTTCATTTTGGCGACAGGAGCAAAAGTCTCGGTGTAGTATTTTCTATAGGTTTGTGTGAATCCTTTGGCTACAAGTCTTGCCTTGTAGTATTCAATGGATCCATCACTTTTATACTTTATCTTATACACCCATTTACCCCGACAACCTTTCTTCCCTTGGGGAGAGTGGTAATCTTCCATGTCCCATTTCTGTTTAGGGCATCTAGTTCTTCAAGCATGGCTTGTTTCCATTTGGGTTTGGTATTTGTCTCGTCAAAAGTCCTAGGTTCCTGTGATGAGTCAATGCCACTCAATAACCCTTTGTGGCTTGAAGAAGTGTTAGATGCATAATAGTAATTTGAAATAGGATAGTCAGTTACCTGAATGTTATAATAAACTCGTCTATTGATCCACTTAGAGGGAAGAAGCCTCAATCTGGTGGAATATCAAAGTTAAGGAGCCGGTAGAGAGGGCAGTTTGGTTTCTTCTTTAGATTCTTATAAGGTAGGAAATCCCTCTACTTTTTCTCTTTCTTCAGAGGAGTTCTCTTGATTTTCAGTCTCATCCATTCCTCCCTCTTCGTTTTCTCCCCCTGATTGTGAGTTCTTTTCATTGAATTCTTGAAGAACCAAAGGAGGATTAATGGGAACATCGTAAAATATTCGCAAGTCATTACTTGATGAATTTTCTTTCTTTTTTTTCTCCTCCAAAAAAGAATTCATTTTCTACAAATATCACATCCTTCAATGTATATACTTTGTTAGAGTTGGGGTCAAAACAAATATATCCTTTTCAGAATGAAGCCTACCCAATAAAAACACATTTCCTTCCTTTGACATCTAACTTATCTCTAAAATGCCTAGGACCATGAACATAACAAATACTCCCAAAAACTCTAAGGTAAGAGAAGTTTGGCTTGTCTTTTCTAAGCAACTCTAATAGAGATTTTCTATGGAGAACTCTAGTTGTAAGACGATTTATTAGATATGCTGCGGTACTAACTATATCACTCAAAAAACGCTTAGACATATTAGTAAAGAACATGATAGTTCTGGCTACTTCTAGGAGATGTCTATTTTTGTGTTCGGCAACTCCATTTTGTTGGGGAGTGTAGGGACAACTAGTTTGGTGAACAATTCCATTTTCCTCTATGAAATTTTTGAAATTGGTGTTTGTATACTCCCCACCATTATCTGTCCTAAGAATTTTAATATCGGCATCTTATTGTTTTGAGATATATTTGTAAAAGGACTTGAAGACTTCATAAATTTGGTTTTTTGATCTTAGCATATACACCCACATATACCTAGACTTATGATCTATAAATGATATAAAATATTTAAATACCCTTCTAGATATCATAGGTAAAGTTCATATGTCCGAGTGAACAAGATCAAAAGGCCTTTTATATTGAGTTTCAGAAATAGTATAATACATTCGGGTTTGCTTGCCAAAAATGCAAGTTTCACAATATCAATCATTACAATTTTTTTATGGGAATAGACATTTCAAAGCTTGCATACTAGGATGACCTAATCTATCATGCCAAAGGAGGTAACTTTCCTTTTGGCTTGTAGTAAATACAAGACTATCTTGTTCCAAAAAATGTAAGTTATCTCTTATAGATCCATTACCAATCTCTTGACTCGTCTCCAAATTCTAAAAACCAACAGAATGAGAGTCAAAGATAGCTTTGCAATTTAAGTCCCTAGTGACTTGTTCAATGGACATAAGATTACAGGTAAATTAAGGAACATACAAAGCCTTTGATTTTCTTCCAAACATTTCAACATCCCTAATGTGCTTAATTTTGAAATTATGTTCATTTGCAACTTTAACTATTTTAGGGACTTGAAGAGGTTTAACATTCTGAAATTTTTGTTACCATTTTGAAAAATTAATAGATGAGTTAGAGTAAATACCTGAGGAGGATTTTCTTGAATTTTGTGGTTTCAAATTTGCTTTGTTTGCAATTGCTTGTGCATTTTATTCCCTCCTCTTTTGCTCTCGTTTCTTGATAAACTCAGGTTTAAGGTTAGGATGAAGAAACCAGCAAACATTCTTGATGTGTCTTGACTTTTTGCAGTGAGAACACACCTTTTTTATTCCCTGCTGAGCCCTATTTGCCGCTTGTTCATTCTGGTTTTTAAAGAACCTATGAACTTCAATTCTGGACTAATTGCTTTCCTAAAGCCTTTGAGAAGCTTTAACTCTTTGAATCATAAATCGAGTCTCTTGGTATGATAGAAATTCTTTCATTCGAAGAATTTCCTATCAAAGTTGCGAAAATGACTCATTGAGTGATGAAAGTAAGGAAAACACATTGTCTTCAACTTGTCTTTTTTGCAACACTTTCATGTCGCTTGTGAGAGGTCTCAATGTGTTGAACTTATTCCACAAATCCTCATGTTCTCCAAACAATTGTGTAATTGATTTATCCTCTATTTGAATGGTCGCAATCCTTCTTTGTTTTTCAAATATTCTGCTCAAATTTGATTCCTGACCATATAACCCTTACATTGGCTCTCATAAGGTTTTGGAACATGGACAGCAAATCACCATGTTTTTGTGTGCTTGATCCATGGAGCTTGTTAGCAACGGAATGCTTGATCATCCAGCTCCTTCCTTTCATCAAATCATGGGTCTAGCCGATCCATGGGATCTTTTGTAATAAAAGAGAGAAGTTTTGCTCCATTGAGAGATCTTCTGATATGACTAGCCCATTGGAAGTAATTGGTTGAGTTTAGAGTAATTTGGAAGAAAAGTTGGATTTGAAAGGAAGTAAGTTGAGGAAGAGAATTTCCCAACCTTGGATCAACATTTGCTCTGATGCCATGTTGGATTTTTGACTAAGAAGAGTAGAGAAATTATTGAAAGAAGCTTTTTTATTAATGTGTTAGAATGGTACAAAGGAAAAGAGATTGTCTTCCTTTTGATTTTACAATGAGAGAAATAGCTCTATTTATAGACTAAGTGAGAAAAATAGCCAGTAGAAACAATATTCCTCATTGGAGCTCAAACTCCCAGAAATTCCAGCAACTAGTTTTTTGACTATTAGAATATACACCGCCCAACTACCCTAGCCATTTGGGTTTACTTCTTGGACTTTCCTCCATACACTTGGGCTTCCTTGGGTTTGTTTTTTAATGTATTTTGGGTCTTAAATATGTTGCATAATTCTAGACATTAAAATAAATGGCCCAATGATTATGACATTGTCCTATTTTCAAGTTGAATACCTTGAGATGGATCTTCTCCCTTATTTTTAACATCATCTGGCTTTTTTCCTCCCTTTTCTTTACCTACAAAATAAAACTCATCCTCTACAAATATCACATTTTTAGATTTGCGTATGCAGTTAGCATTAAGGTTAAAATATATGTATCTCTTTTGAAATGAAGCATAACCAATAAATACACAATATATCCCCCTCTTGTCTAATTTATCTCTAAATTGTGTTGGAATGTGAATATAACATACACATCCAAAGACTTTAAGATGTGAGATGTTTGGCTTAGTATTTCTTAACGACTCCAGGGGAGATTTTCCTCGGAGGGTTTTGGATGAGAGTCTGTTAATTAAGTGTGCAGCTGTTTAGGCATATTTGCATGAAACATAATTGTTCTAACTATTTCCAATAGATGTCTATTCTTCATTTCTACTACATCATTTTGTTGTGGTGTGTAAGGACATGTGGCTTGATGTATTATCCCTCTAGTTTTCTAAGTATTCTTTAAAAGCATGGCTCATATATTCTCCTTCATTATTTGTTCTTAAAATTTTGAGCTTTGTATCAAATTGTTAGTGACATATTGGAAAAAATTTTAGGCTTCATAGGCTTGCAATTTTGATGTTAGCATATAAAACCAAGTGTATCTTGATTTGTGATCAATGAACGAGATACAATACTTGAATCCACGTGTAGACTCTATATGAGAAGTCCAAATGTCATAATGGATAAGCTCAAAATTATTTTCATATTTTGTATTCGAAATTGGATATATATTTCTGGTTTCTTTGCCAAAAATACATGCTTTACAATGTTTTTTAGTACAATCTTCTACTGGAAATAGGCCTTTTAAAGTTTGTTCACTTGGATGACCTAGTCTAGCATGCCATAGTTCATATAAGTTCTTGATGCATGTTACAAAAGCTTGGTCGTCTTCTAAGTACAAATTATTTCTTGTTGACCCTCTACCAATCACTTGGTTTGATTTGATATCCTAAAAGACAATGGTATTAGGGTCAAAGACAACTTTACAATCTAGATATTTAGTAATTTTACTAATGGACATAACATCAAAGATGAATTGTGGAGTATATAAGACCTCAGTTTTCCTTCCAAATAATTCTACCTCTCCTATACTTTCAATTTTCAAATTATTTCCGTTAGCTACTTTAACCATTTTGAGATTTGATAAGGGTTTAAATTTTTTAAGTTTGCTATTATCCCTAACCATGTGGTGGTCACAGCCAGAATCTATTTCCTATTTTTTGGAATTTAACGAGGAGTTTAAGTTGGTACCTTGATCACCAAGGGTTTTAGATACTTGATGGAGCATCTTTGAGATCTCTTCAAGCTGTGACCCAACATTGGCTTGATGTGCTGAGCTTTGCTTGGAGACGTCCCGGCAGCATGAGGAGGTGCTCTTTTTGGCCTCAAATGTGGGTGGAGGATCCAACACTTTTCCTTGACATGCCTGAGCTTCTTGCAATACGTACAAGTTGGCATGCCCTTTTTGATTCTTGAACCTTATTAACCTTGACCTTCTCAACTTCGGCCATGAACCCATGGGCTTCTATTCTAGAGTGTTTTCATTCTTCTAAGCTCATACTTGTTGCAACTCTTTGAATCATGAAGCAAACCTCTTGGTAGGATGGGAATTCCTTCATTCTCAAAATCTCTTGTCAAACATTGAGAAATTCTTCTCCAAGAGATTTGAGCAAACTGAAGGATTTGTCCTTATCTCTTCGCTACTAGATGATTTTGAGATCAAAAGTAATGGGTCACAGTGATTCAAATTCCTTCATTAGATGCTTACACTCTCCGAAGAGTAGTGTTAGTGGCTTGTCCTCCTTTCTCATGGTGAATATTTGCCTTTTCACTTCCAATATTTGGCCTAAGTTTGATTGTTGGCTACAAAGGCAAAACATTTGATCCCATCGGGCCTTGGTGTTTGGAGTGTATATCATCATAATCTTGTGGACTTGATCCATTGAGTTAGCTATGAGAAGAAACACTTGCCCAGTAGCTTTTCTATGGCTAGTTCTTGTCCTAACAGTTGAAAATCATGCCCAATTTGCCTTGACAGATTAGGTAGCCTTTGGACCACTTTTGAACTCATTTTGGGCCCTCCTTTGAGCTGTTTTCTATGTAATACCGACACTCGGTGTATTATATAATATACTCCTCGTTATCCTATATATGATATATTTTCATTTTCATATAGAGAAAAGTCTCTCAAAATTTTTTTTTTTGATTTATAATACTCTTGAAAATTTTTGAAGAAATTGTTGGGAGCTAAAAAAAAAATTTTCTTCTTCGTGCCATTTTAAAATCTACACGTGCAATCTCAACCCCGATAAAATTTTACATGCTAAATTAACTTAAAAAGTTAAGGGAATTTGAATTTGGGCAACTCTCTATCGTTTACAAAGAAACGCCCGATACTTAATCGTCGGAGATGAAATTTGTACTCATCGAGTCAAATTTAATTCTACTTGTGCAAACTGCTAAAATTTCTCCAGGAAGTCTAAATTAGACTAAATTAACGTTTTATTAAGTTAAAACACAATTTCGGGAAATTTATCAAAATTCACCCGAATGAAGGGAAATTGACCCTACCGTGTCAAAATGAAATCCACGCGTGCAAATTTAATGCCGTCAGATTTACACGTGTAAAATTCACCCTAGAAGTCAAGGGTCAAGGAATTTTGGCAAAACGCAAGGCGAAAAACAAAATCATCCTAAAAAACCGTAATGCGTTTAAGGGCGATTTGGCAGTTCAATTGACTTCATCTACGTGCGAGACCAACTCTATTGGATTCAGTGCAAAAAACTGAACCAAATAGGTAAATTTGAATTTCTCATATTTCAGGTAGAATAGACCTCGCCGCGCGTTACATGAAAATCGAGGTAAAAATTTTCATGCAAATTTAAAAGGGTCCTCATATGCAATTTAGAAAAAGGTGGGAGACAAGGTACTATTCAAGCATAGTGGTGTTTGACTTATTGTAATTAAATCAATGGTGGAAGTTAGATGGGGAAAAAGTAGAAAATCTTGAGCCATTAGATTAGGTGGTTGGAAGACAACGCATTAATGAAGCAATTAATAAAGCTTGACTTGTGGAACTTGAGAAAGAGTGTAGTGAGAGAACAAGAACCAAACAATTCTTCTTCATCCTCAAAACTTAGAGGCACCCAAGGAAGAACCAAGAAACTCCATCTTCTTCTTCTTCTACCTCTATGACCGAGAGCTTGTCTTAAAGGGAGATTTGATTTCTCCAAACAACAAACCAATATTTTTACATAAATTCATTCCTCACAAACCCTAGTATAACATATCCAAAAATTGGGAGGAAAGGAGAAGCCTAACCAAGTGAATCTAGAGAGAGACTAAAAGTTTCAAGGAAGTAAGAAATTCTGCACTTGCTGAATTCTTTTTGAGGGTTTCATATGAATGCCTGAATGCTATGTTTTGAGCATGATTCTATAACCTAAAGCCTAAGTGGAACCCATTAGAACATGAGGAATGAGTGCAAAAAAAAATCTGAACTTTGATTGGCCAAGAAATTAAATGAAAACTTTGAAAATTTTTGCAAACAGGACATTCTGACCATACTGTGATGTTTTGGTCATATCATTTTTTGCACGAAAGCAAATTGAGCTAGGTTAATTTCATGAAACTAGACTCACAGAGCTTTACAAGGAGATATGATTCGTTGCATTCTGATGAGAATTGGATTTATTATGATTTTTCAAAGTTAAGTGTTCTGTACAGAAATTTCTGTTCTGTCCTGCTTTAGCTCTGTTTCTGTCCGTGACTTAGCCTCTATTTTGAGCTGTCTTATGGTATGAATTATCAAATTCTCTAGTTATGTAATTTGTAGATCAAGGTCGTATCTTTCCAACGAGATAAGAATCACCTTAATCCGATTCATGTGTCAAAAGTTATGGCAATTTTCCTGAAAACACAACAGAAGGTTGTCCTCTTTCGAACCTTAAGAACAGTGTATAAAAACAACCCTCTTTCTGTCCTAGTTTGGGCAAGCTCAAAGAATAAAGGTTGTAGATATCCCTCTTAGCTATGACATGTTAAAATTTCAGCCAATTCACATGAGGGAATCAAACATTATGCCTATTTTACTAAAGAGGTGTCGACAAAATTCTATTTTCCAACTGAAACCTGCTTGTTCTTATCATGATCCATTTCAACCCCCCTTCTAGACACAATTGAGAGGAACTCAAAACATGAAAGCGGTATGTCTCTGTCTTGGGTATAACATGTTAAAATTCCATTAAGTTTGGAGAGGTATAGTTAAAGTTATGGCTTTTGCACTAAAATGGGACAGAATCTGAATTTAGATTGCAACTGAAACAAAATGAGGATTTCTGGGAATTTTGAGATGTTATTTTGAGAAAGTGTAGGACATGAAAGTTGTAGGTCGTGAAGTTACCTACAACATATCAAATTTTCACTTGATTTGAACTTATATATAAAACGTTATACAAATTTTTGTAGGACTGCGCAAAGTGGTACCAAACTGGAGAACTATGAGTAAACTTGTTAGGTGACTTTTGCCCAAGCCATTAAAGAGAGCTCGTTACATCACAATTGTGGTTCATTTGGGAGTGCTATACCCTCCCTAAATTGTTCACTCTCTTTTCCTCTTCTTCTTCCTCTCTCACGTTTTCCTTCTCTCTCTCTCTCTCCCACTCATTTGTTTAATTTGTTAATACATTTTCATTTTTTAAAATTTACTTTTTATTTAATATGTGTAGGACCCACCATTTCTCTTTCCCTCTCTACAAATCACACCCATATTTAATATGTAGGCCCTACTTCAAGACCTAAAAGCTCTCATTGGTCCAAATTAACACAAGCACCTCTCCACCTAGGGTTTAAATTTCCAAAGTCAAACCTTTCAACAACCTTATTTTTACACTTGTTCACACTAGTCCAACCTTTGAACCAATCACATTCCTCCCTCTCTCTCTCTATACTTGTCCAATTAGTGTTTTAGGAAAATAAAATTAGTGGATTAATTCTAAGTTATTGAAAATTGCAAACAAGTCCCTTAAATTTTGACCCCAAAATTTTTCATAATTACGCACTAGGCCCCTTACCACATATTAAGTCTAACTAAGTCCATTTTGCATCGTAATGTGGGTATTTATTCTTGTCGAGGCTCATTGCCGTCCGATTAGGGTTTTTCGGGAAATTTTCTAGAAATCTTTGATTTAGCTTTATAAAGTTATTTTTATCTATATTTGAGGTTTTCATACACTTTTAAGGCCACTCTGATTATTATTTGACCTTTAGTGGTCATTTTAGAAGTTTTTAATCTCCGACGATTTTAGCCGAAATTTGTTTAGAAACAGTTTTATCGTAAAAATTTCTTAGTGAAATTTCTATATCGAACATGAGTAATATCATACATAGAATGGAAAAGAGTGCAAATATGAATACACCGAGGTGTCGGTGTTACAGGACATGTACATTTTATGGGATGACTGTATAAATTATTGACATTTATTTGTGAAACTCTCATATTGGCTCATTACACCTGCATTAAGGCACTTGAAAGCATTTAACCTCTTAACTTGAGAATTTGTTGTACACATGTATAAAATTTTAGGCCCGTTTAGTGTGACAGCTACTCATGCTTTAGTTGGGCATGACAGTAGAGGTCTGTGGCTAGAACTACTAGTTTCATGATAGCCTTGCGTTGTCCTACTTTGTACGCTATGGATTGATTGGTATTATACGAATGTGGTTAATTTGTTGTGAGGCCTGGTTGGCCCATTCATTTAGGTGGCGGATGATCATTCAATATACAGGTTGATTTGTACATGGAAGACCTCCGAAATATGGGGAGGTTCTGTCTGATTTTTTATAAAATGTAGCCGGCATCCAAGGCAACGAGTGGCTGTTCATGATTCTGGTTCAGGGCATGACAATTCTATTAGTATCAGAGTATCTAGATTAGAGAAAAGATAGTAATGAAAATTTTTCCAAATACATTTAAAAGCCCTCAATGTATTAGAGAGTTTCATGCAGTCATTTAAAGTCTCATACATGGTCATAGGCATATAAATTCATCTATTTTAGGGGGTTAGATACATGACGCATCTAATCCATTTTTCGCATTCAAATGCCTTGATTCATAACTCAATTTTTTTAGGGGTTAGTTACTCAGTAAATAATTTCTACCAATAAAAAGGTACTCTTTTTGCAGAATTATGCCACCTCGATGTGGTAGGCGCGGTGCTATAGAGACTCTACGGTATGAGGACTTTGTACGAGAGTTTGAACGCAGGTACTTTACCCCGTTTCAGCAAGATCACATGAGAACAGAGTTCCTGCACTTACGTCAGAGGACAAGATTAGTTTCAGAGTATGAGGCTGAGCTCAGGAGATTAGCAGCATTTGTCCCCAACATGGCTACACCAGCTCAGATGAGGTTTAAGTTTGAGGATGGCCTCCATTTGAGTATCAAGAGGTATATGATAGTGACTCCTGCTTTTACACTTTCAGAGGTGATTGATTCAGTATATCGGGAAGAGAAGATCGTCCGAGCTGGGGTTAGGCAGAAAGAGAGTCACCAGAAAAGGAAGAAGACTGGATTACAGGGCTGACAGTTTTCGAAGAGAGGTAGAGGTTCTGGTTATCACAGAGGGTATTCTAGCTTCAGACCAACAGGACCAAAACAGGGAACCCAACCACAGGGCTTTAGGGCACCAGCCCCTAGTGTATCCACACAGTCTACTATACAGAGACAGCCTTTCTACCGCAGATGCGACAACCATCATGCATTTGGGGTATGTAGAGTACCGGTTACTTACTTCTAGTGTGGGAAGCAAAGTCACATTAGGAGTACCTGCCCAAATTTGAGTCGAGGAGGACAGATTTTATCGAGTTATACTGGTGCTTCTAGTACGAGCTAGCAGGTGGCGCCTGCGTACTCAACTCTCACAACTTCTAAGACTACAGTCGGGAGTAATATAGTGCCAAGACCATCGCAACAGCAGCCTAGGGCCCAGGCTCGTATGTTTGAGATGACACAGGAGGACGCACAGGCAAACCCTGATGTCATATGGGTAATCCTTCCGTAAACCCCTCAGTATAAGGCTTTTATTATAATTTCTTTATGAGATATTATATATCATAATATCGATATACAGTTTTGACTAGTTAAAACTTTAAAAGCTTAACTAGTTTGATATATATATATATATATAAATATGTCTACTTTTTATTCACATTTTAAATATCTTTAATTTTTCTTGTTCTTAGGAACCATGCAAATATTTGGTATCGACACCCGTATTCTCATAGACACCGGGTTGAATTATTCATATGTGAGCGACATATTCGCTCGCCATTCTGATAAACCTCTCTCGCCACTTGATGAAGAGATTATGTTTATCACTCCTCTCAGCAAGCATATCATTTGAGATACAGTCTATAGAGGCTACGAGGTCATTATTGAGGAGGCAGTATTAGAGGTAGATTTGATTCCGCTCCATATCATAGATTTTGATGCCATCCTAGGGATGGATTGGCTGAGTTCATACCGGGTTTCCGTGGATTGTTTCACGAAGGAGGTTGAGTTTCGGAGATCCTGACAGCCATCGTTGGTGTTTAGAGGCGAGAGATGGATATTGCCCCATTGTGTTATATCGATTATAGAAGCCAGACACATGGTACGCCGTGGGTGTACGGCTCATCTGGTTTATATTATTGATACTACCACTGAGGGACCAAGACTTGAGGATGTCCTCGTGGTGCAGAAGTTTCCAGATGTGTTCCCCGAGGAGCTTCCCAGATTATCACCAGTTCGGGAGTTCGATTTCAAGATTGATATAATACCGGGAACCGCTCCTATATCTATTCCGCCATACAGAATGGCGCTTGCTGAACTGAGAGAGCTCAAGGTTCAGTTGTAGAAACTTTTGGACAAGGGGTTTATTTGCCCGAGCACTTCACTCTGGGGCACTCTGGTACTGTTTGCAAAGAAGAAAGATGGTACACTTCAGATTTGTATGGATTACAAACAATTGAACAAAGCCACCATAAAAAATAGATATCTCTTGCCGCGTATTGATGATTTGTTTGATCAGCTGTAGGGAGCCAGGGTTTTCTTTAAGATTGATCTCCGTTCGGGTTATCATCGTTGAGGATTCGGGCCGAGGATATGCCCAAGATATCTTTTCACACCCAATAGGCCACTATGAGTTTTTAGTCATGCCGTTTGAGTTGACTAATACCCCGGCTGCTTTTATGGATCTATGAACCAAATCTTCCATGACTTCTTGGATCGGTTCGTCATCGTATTTATCGATGACATCTTGGTGTATTCACGGAGTGATGAAGATCATGCTCAGCACCTTCGAGTGGTATTGTAGATACTCCGTGAGAAGTAGCTATATGCCAAATTTTCGAAATGTGAGTTTTGGCTGAGACAGATAGGATTTTTGGGTCACATTGTCTCCGCGGAGGGTATTTATATTGATCCCCGGAAGGTTGAGACTGTATTGAAGTGGGAGCAACCACAAACAGTTACCAAGATCCATAGTTTTCTCGGTTTAGCTGGGTATTATCGCAGATTTGTAGAGGGATTTTCTCGGATAGCTACTCCGTTGTCTAGATTGACCCGGAAAGCAGTCATGTTTGTTTGGGATGACCATTGTGAGGCAAGCTTTCAGGAGCTCAAACAACGGTTGACTTCTGCTCCTATTTTAGCCCTTCCCACTAACAGTCGAGAATACATAGTGTACAGTAATACTAGCCGACAAGGATTGGGTTGTGTTCTGATGCAGGATAGTTGGATTATTGCATATGCCTCGCGACAGCTGAAGAAACACGAGGTTAACTACCTGACACATGATTTGGAGTTGGCAACTATAGTCTTCGCGTTGAAAATATGGCGACATTATCTCTATGGGATGACCTGCAGAGTATTTACAGATCACAAAAGTTTGAAGTATCTGTTTACCCAAAAGGAGCTGAATTTAAGACAGAAGAGATGGTTCGAACTCCTCAAGGATTACGACCTCATTATTGACTATCATCTGGGTAAGGCAAATGTTGTGGCAGATGCCTTAAGCTGGAAGTCAGCATCATCCTCACAGTCGATAGAGGATACATATATTTCTTGTTTAGTAGGACTCTGAGCATTGGGAGTCAGTTTGGCTAGCGATGATCAGGGAGACTTACTAACTAGATTTAAGGTCTGGCCGACTTTGTTCAACCGTATCAGAGAGCTCCAGAGTACAGATAAGGAGCTTTAGAGTATTGCGGATAGAGTCCGCAGAGCTGATGGTGGAGACTTCAAGGTCCAAGAGGACAGATTGTTAGTATTTAGGGAGCGGGTTTGTATTCCCGCTAATACAGATTTCCACAGGGCCATACTGAGGAGGCACACTCCTCCTCTTATGCATTACATCCGGGTGGTACCAAGATGTATAGAACCATTCGGGAGAGTTATTGGCGGCCCGGCATGAAACGGGAGATTGTAGACTTTGTGGCTAGGTGTTTAGTTTGCCAACAGGTGAAGGCCAAGTATCAGTGGCCAGCTGGTACATTGCAACCCTTACCCATTCTTGAGTGGAAGTGGGATCACGTTACTATGGATTTTGTGACAGGGCTACCACGGACTTCAACACGGCATGACGTTATTTGGGTGATTGTGGATCAACTCATCAAGTCCGCACATTTTCTTCCTATTCGTAGCGACTATCCTTTGGCACGTCTTTATACCGATACGATAGTCAAGTTGCATGGTGTTCTTGTGTCAATAGTATCAGACAGGGACCCGAGGTTTACTTCTAGGTTTTGGCCCAGGTTATAGGAGGCAATGGGTACGAGATTGAGTTTTAACACAGCCTATCATCCACAGACAATTGGTCAGTCAGAGAGGACCATTTAGACTCTTGAGAACATGCTGAGAGCATTTGTGATGGATTTCCAGGAAAGTTGGGATCGGCACCTTCCACTGGTCGAATTTGTATATAATAACAGCAATCAAGCCAATATTAGGATGCCACCATATGAGGCACTGTATGGCAGGAAGTGCCGCACCCCGTTATGTTGGGATAAGGTCGAAGAGCGACGTCTCAGCAGTGTTGAGTTGATTGAGGAAACGAAGGATAAGGTTAGGGTCATCTGTGAGCGGATGAGAGTCGCCTAGGATAGACAGAAGGCATATGCCGATCGTAGGTGGCGACCCCTTGACTTTGCCAAGGGAGATATGGTTTTCTTGAGGACATCTCCTTTGAAGGGAGTTATACGGTTCAAGTAGCGGGATAAGCTGAGCCCCAGATATATTAGGCCCTTCCGTATCCTTGAGAGGGTCAGAAGTGTGGCATACAGATTAGAGCTTCCAAATGCACTATCCCATATTCATGACGTCTTTCATGTCTCAGTACTCAGGAAATACCTAGTTGATACTTCGTATGTACTTGAGCCTCCACCTGTTGAGTTGCGAGAGGATCTGAGCCTTCTAGTTCAGCCCGTGGCTATTCTAGATCAGCAGGTCAGAAAGGTGCGGAGCAAGGAAGTCTCATTGGTTAGAGTTTTGTGAAGGAGTAACTAGGTCGAGGAGGAGATCTGGGAGCCTGAGGAGGCTATGAGGAGACAGTACCCCCACTTGTTTACTGTATAGCTTTCTTTTAGTTTCAAGAACGAAATTTGTTTTTAGGAGGTTAGGAAATGTAACAAATGTAACAACGACACCCGGTGTATTGTATATTGTATTCCTCATTATCCTATATATGATATATTTTCATTTTCATATAGAGAAAAGTCTCTCAGAAATTTTTATTTTATTTTTTGATTTATAATGATCTTGAAAATTTTTGACGAAATTGTCGGGAGCTAAAAAAAAAAAAAATTTCCTTCCATGCCATTTTAAAATCTACATGTGCAATCTCGACCTCGATGAAATTTCACATGCTAAATTAACTTAAAAAGTTAAGGGAACTCAAATTCGGGCAACTCTCTATCATTTGAGAATAAACGCCCGATACTTAATCGTTGGAGATGAAAATTTATTCTTACCAAACCAAATTTAATTCTCTCTGTGCAAAACTGTTAAAATTTTGCCAGAAAGTCTAAATTAGACTAAATTAACATTTTATCAAGTTAAAACGCAATTTCGGAAAATTTGTGAAAATTTACCTAAAAATGAAGGGAAATTAACCCTACCATGCTAAAATAAAATCCACACGTGCAAATTTGATGCCGTCAGATTTACACATGTAAAATTAGAAGTTAAGGATCAAGGAATTCTGGCAAAACGCAAGGCTGAAAACAAAATTGTTCTAAAAAACCCTAATGCGTTTAAGGGCGATTCGGAAAGTCAAGACTTCATCTACGTGCGAGACCAACTCCATTAGATTCGGTGCAAAAAACTAAACCAAATGGGTAAATTTAAATTTCTCAGATTTTGGGTCGAATATTGACCCCGTCGCGCGTTACGCGAAAATCGAGATAGAAATTTTCACGCAAATTTAAAAATGGTCCTCATATGCAATTTAGAAAAATGTGGGAGATAAGGTACTATTTAAGCACAGTGGTGTTTGACTTATTGCAATTAAATCAATGGTGGAAGTTGGATGAAGAAAAGGTAAAAAATCTTGAGCCATTGGATTAGGTGGTTGGGAAACAAGGCATTAATGAAGCAATTAATGAAGCTTGACTTGTCGAACTTGAGAAAGAGAGTGTATTGAGAGAACAAGAACCAAACAATTCTTCTTTATCCTCAAAACTTAGAGGCACCCAAGGAAGGACTAAGAAACTTCATCTTCTTTTTCTTCTACCTCCATGACCGAGAGCTTGTCTTAAAGGGAGATTTGATTTCTCCAAACAACAAACCAATGTTTTTACATAAATTCATTCCTTACAAACCCTAGTATAACATATCCAAAAATTGGGAGGAAAGGAGAAGCCTAACCAAGTGGATCTAGAGAGAGACTAAAAGCTTTAAGGAGGTAAGAAATTCTGCACTTGCTGAATTCTTTTTGAGGGTTTCATATGAATGCTTGAATGTGATGTTTTAAGTACGATTTTATAACCTAGAGCCTAAGTGGAAGCCATTAGAACATGAGAAATGAGTGCAAAAAAAATCTAAATCTTGATTGGCCAAGAAATTAAATGAAAACTTTGGAAATTTCTGCAAATAAGACATTCTGACTATGCTATAATATTTTGTTCATAACATTTTATGCACAAAGACAAACTAAGCTAGGTTAATTTCAGGTAAAACTAGACTCACAAAACTTTAAAATGAGACATGATTCGTTGCTTTCTAATGAGATTGGATTTATTATGATTTTTCAAAATTATGTGTTCTGCACAGAAATTTCTGTTCTGTCCTGCTTGAGCTCTGTTTCTGTCCGTGACTTAGCCTCTGTTTTGAGATGTCTGATAGCCTGAATTAGCAAATGCTCCAGATATATAATTTGTAGATCTAGGTCTTATCTTTACAATGAGAGAAAAATCACCTTAATCCGATTCTTGTGTCAAAAGTTATGGCAATTTTCCTGAAAAAATAACAGAAGGTTGTCTTGTTTCAAACCCTAAGAATAGTGTATAAAAAAGATCCTCTCCCAGTTCTAGTTTGGGCAAGTGCAAAGAATAAAAGTTGTAGATATCCCTCTGAGCGACAACATGTTAACATTTCAGCCAATTCACACAAGGGAATCAAATGTTATGCCCAATTTACTAAAGAGGTGTCGACAGAAATTCTGTTTTCCAACTGAAACCTGCCTGTTCTGATCATGATCCATTTCAACCCCCCTTCTAGGCACAATTGAGAGCAATGCAAAACATGAAAGTGGTAGGCCTCTGTCTTGGGTATAACATGTTAAAATTCCATTAAGTTTGGAATTGTATAGTGAAAGTTATGGCTTTTACACTAAAATGGGACAGAATCTGAATTTAGAATAAAACTGAAACAAAATGAGGATTTCTGGAAATTTTTTGATGTGATTTTGAGAAAGTGTATAACATGAAAGTTGTAGGTCGTGAAGTTACCTACAACATATCAAACTTTCGCCTAATTTGGACTTATATATAAGACATTATGCAAATTTTCATAGGACTGCGCAAAGTGGCACCAAAGTGGAGAACTATAAGTGAACTTGTTAGGTGCCTTTTGCCCAAGCTGTTAAAGAGAGCTCGTTACATCGCAATTGTGGTTCATTTGGGAGTGCTATGCCCTCCCTATTACTATGAGTGGGACTCTAATCTCATGCATGAAAAGTGAAACTTGATTTTTGTCGTGTTTTCAACAAAACATGCTTTTGATATGTATGACTTGTCGTGTGCCACTAGATTTCGAATTTGTTTTGTGACTATTGGAGTGTTGTGAACTCATGTTTTCTATGAATATGCATCCATAAATTTGATTCAACTGAAATTGTGCTATGTTTTATGATTTTCACATATTAAATTTCATATGACCCAATATGGTACATTTATTGCGCACTATGGTTTCTATATCACTGATTTGGGACTGTGTGACCATGAGATGACTGTTATGATATGATTTCATCCCGAGAGGATGACCGTAGCTATGGGGGACATTTGTTATGGCGCCGAGTATGCTTCTGGGTACACTTCCGATGAAGGTACCCACAAACGTCCGGTATATGGGTATAGGAGCGGCCGGTTGAACCCACAAGCGGGAGGACATGTGTGACACCACTGTCTAGCCTCGGTGATGCTCATGGCAAACGTCGGGGTAGAGAGTGACTTTTGAACATTTATGCATAATAAAATCTCTGATGCGCCTGTCATTGGTCATGGTTAACCTTTGCCAGGATCATATTCGGTTTGCTCTAAAAATACTTGATTTTGAATGGATGCATATATGTATGATACCATGTGATGAACTAAATGATTTCATTTTACTAAACATACCATGTTTTACTACGAAATGTGAATTATTGTTTACGAATAATCATATTTGATACTCCAATGGTTCACACACATACTATTTATACTTGAAATTGATCCCCTCACTCACTAGGTATCTCCTTTGATACTCACCCCTCTCCTTTCCTTTCTCAGACAGGTTTATTGTGACAGAGCGACGCGTCGGGTGCTAAACGTCTTTTGTCATGTATTTGTGGATTTACGTATTCACTACGGTGAGATCTAAATTTCATTTGAAATATGAGATCCATGTTATATATCGACCCTCTGAGATCTTGATATTGAGATCCGTAGATGGACATATACATTTTATGGGATGACTGTATAAATTATTGACAATTATTTGTAAAACTCTCATATTGGCTCATTACACCTGCATTGAGGCACTTGAAAGCATTTAACCTCTTAACTTGGGAATTTGTTGTACACATGTATAAAATTTTAGACCCGTTCGGTGTGGCAGCTGCTCATGCTCTAGTTGGGCATGACAATAGAGATCTGTGGTTAGGACTGCTAGCATTCATGATAGCTTTGTGTTGTCCTGGTTTGTATGCTGTGGATTGATTGGTATTATACAAATGTGGTTGATTTGTTGTGAGGCCAGGTTGGCCCGTTAATTTAGGTGACAGGATGATCATTCAATATACAGGTTGGTTTATACATGGGAGACCTGTCACGCCCCGAACCGGGGTCATGAACAGCCACCCGTTGCCCTTGATGCCGGCTACATTTTTACAAAAAATCGGACAGAATCTTCCCATATTTCGGAGGTCTCCCAAGTACAATTTGACCTGTATATCAATATTCATCCTGTAAAATAAATAAATGGCCATTCCCGCCTCTCTAAAATCAACCAATACCACAGTCAACATCTAAAACAACGCAAGACTATAAAAATTTTTAGCAGATCTAACCACAGACCTCTACTATCATGACCAACTAGAGCATGAGCAGCCGCCACACCGAGCGGATCTAAAATTTTACATAATATACAATAATTTTTTCCAAGTGACATTCAATTACGTACAATCGCCTCAATGCAAATAAATTATGAGAGTTTCACAAATAAAGATACATAAATTATACAGTCATCCCAAAAATAAATAAATGAGTACATTTATCAAACTAAAATCTCCAATAATCATAGCAGAAGATATGGTAACATCCATATCCAAGGCCGGTACTATCAATTCCACATCGCAACACAATAATTCTTCTTCAGTCCAAGACTAATCCTATGGGGAGAAAGTGAGGGGTGAGTATCTATGGGAGGATACTCAGCAAATGAGGAGATTGATATCGTGCTATTAATATCGAGAGTGAACTTGAAGTGTCAAAGCATGTAACAAAATATCGAGTATGCAAAAATAACGTACTGTTTCAGAATAAAACATATCTCAACGCACACATTAGAAAATAACATATGCATCCATCCATGTATCAAGTCACATATGTAAAGCCGGCCAAACAAACAATCCCGTTAATGGTCTACCTAGACCAAGGACGGGCGCATTGGGGTTTTTCACTATGCAAATATCAAATAATGGCTCTCTACCCCAATGTTGGCCACAGACTACTCCAACTAGTTTGTAAATAATAATAATGATACATATATATAGTCGGCCATGTATGGTGTCCCGCCCAGTGCTAGACAGAGGTAAACTCACGTCCTCCCCAATGAGGGTCAACCTGGGACACCCATACATATGACGATCTGGCGGATACCTCCGGCCAAATCGTATCCGGGCACAAGGGTGCCTCTACCAAATATCCTTCGTAGCTACGGAATGCTATAGGAAGCATATCACCATATCACTAAGTCGGCCGGGGCACGCAGCCCCATGCATCACATCATCATGTCGACCGGGCATATAGCCCCATGCATCATAACATAACATCGGCCGGACATATAGTCTAAATAGTATATGTAAATCCATTTAAAACTACGTGGCAATACAGTAAAAGTATTGAAACATGTCAATATGTTAAAAAGAATAGCGCAGTATTCGTTTATCAAACTCATGGATGCAAATCAATAAAATCAACAGTTGGGACACTCCAATGGTCACAAAAATATGTCTATCAAAATCCAAAAATTTAGTTTTCACACGTATAGAAATCATGTCGTTTGAAAATCGGTAAAATATGATTTGTCAATCAATAGAAGATATCAAAGTCCCACTCACAGTTCTAAGGAGGGTGGTCACTCCCTATTTTTAAAACAAATCCAATCTGACTTCTCGATTCTCCAAAAAGATCAATCTAATTAGATCATCACAAATTAACATCAAATTTTCAAGTATTATAGGGTTTATCCATTTTCCCTAAATTTATACAAACCTTAACTCTTCAATTTATGAATACACTCTGATGTCATCAGTTGCATTCCATTTATAAACAATTAATGTACTTTTAAACCAAGTAAAATTCAACCCTAAAACCACTCAAAGTCGGAAATAAGCCTTAAAATAAATAATTTTGCTATAAGATGGAAAATCTTTGAAAAATCAAACACTTTTCGATTCCCATCCAAATGTTTCAAGCCATATGTCATTTTCAAGGTATATGAGTCTATTTTCATAATACAGAGATCATATTTACATTGCCTATAAGTAGAACAATTTATAATGAGAAAGACTGCATCAACCCTTGTACTCAAATCCCAATTTCCGACTATTTTCATGCATAGGTCAATTTAAACTCCAAGGGAAACTATTCAAATCAACTTAATTTGAATCTATCATCCTTAACAGTCCCATTTCATATAAATTCCAACACTTAACCTAATGAGTCACATATAATGTCTGAAAATACATTCATTTAGAATCTAGTTTACATTCTAGTATATACAAGACTTTTCCTCTTAAATTTTCATTAAATTCGATAACCAAATCGAATGGGTCCGAAATCACTCACCTAGGATTTTTCTCAGATTGCAGACCTTTGTCCAAATATCTCCTCGATTATCCCAAAATCTGAAATACTACCTATCAAGACAAGGTTTATTAGTTAGATTCAAACACTTAGATCGAAAGCAAAACCCTAAGTCAGTTACCTGCGTGGAGGTTCGTGGGCTGTCACGGGCTTACGAGACGTCGCGGGCCGTCGCGGGCTCGTGGGCTACAGCGGGCTCGTGGGTTCACGGGTCAGCGGGCCAGTGGGCTTCGGCTAGAGGGCTCGCGGGTTTGCGGGCCAGTGGGCTAGATGGTTGGCAGGCCTGCGAGATCATGGGCCTACGGCTGATGGGCCTGGGGGCTGGTAATGGCTCGCAGGCTGTAGTGGCTTGCGGGTTAGTGCGTGCTCGTGCGCTGGTGCGTGCTCGCGCGTTGGTGCGCGCTCGCACACTGGTGCGTGCTGGTGCGCTGGCTCGCACGCGGCCTGGGTCGCATGTGTTCGCGTGGGGAGGATCGTGCAGGGGTGCGATCGTGCTCTTGTTGGGTGGATCACGCAGGGGCACGCTCGGCTCGGGCTAGGGGATCGCACTGCAGTCGCGCACTGTGGCAGCAGGCGGTGCTCGTTGGAGGAAAGAGCAGTTGCAGCGAGCGGTGGCAATGGCGGAATGGTGCAATCGATCGTGGCTCGCGGCGAAGGAAGGCGAGGCGGCGGATTTGGGCGAAGCCGAAGGGAAAGAGAACGATGTAGGGAGAGACAATGAGCAGGGTAGAGAGAGAAGACAGAGAGGGAGAGGGTGGCCGCGATGGCGATGGCGGAGGAAGGCGATCGACCACGACAGAGGAAGATGAATGGCTGCGGAAGAGGAAAAGTCGGGGAAAGAGAGAGAGAGAGAGAGAGAGAGAGGGAGGGAGACGAAAAGACGGGATGAGAGAGAAGGGGAATTAGGGTTTCATCCTAATTCCTTGGGGACACAGCATTTTGAAGCAAAACGCTACGTCTCCTCCCCACTGTGTGTTTTTTTTTTAATTATATATATATTTATACATATATATTTTCACACCCATATTTCGTTAAAAATGCGAATTTCATAAAAATGAAGCTTATTTCGATTTGCCGATTCGGTAAATTAAAATATACCAAAAAATTTAATTTCAATACCCCAAAATCAAAAATTAAATTTAAATAAAAAAATCTCTCTATATAATTAATTTATAGACACCGCAGTGTCGGTATTACAAGACCTTCGAAATGTGAGGAGATTTTGTCCGATTTTCTATAGAATGTAGCTGGCATCCATATCAATAGGCGGCTGTTCACGACTCCCGTTCAAGGCGTAACATTCTAGGCTAGACGTGGGCTTCCTTCACTACAAAAAAACACAGTATTAGCGATGAATTTAGTGACGAAAATTTTAGAAAAATTTATCACTAATTTTCTTAGCGATAGATTTAGGAACAAAAAAATTTTTGTCGCTAATGACACGTCGCAAAAATTTATGGACCAAAATTAGAAATCTATCACTAAATTTAGCAACAAATTCTGAAAATCCGTTGTTAAATTTAACAACGGATTCTTTTTCGTGGCTAACATTAGTTAACAATTATGGAAATCCATGACTAAGTTTAGTCACAGATATGAGAAATTAGTGACTAAATTTAGTGACGAATATGAGGAATGCGTGACTAAATTTAGCGATGGATTTCCAGAATCCGTCGCAAACGCACATATGCACACATGCATAGGAGCCGAGCCGCCATGGTCATGCGTGCAGGTACGCACCCACCCGCTCACGTGCCCGCCAACTTGCTCGCCCTCCTGCCTTCCTGCGTGCCTTCTTTATTTTTGCGAACATTGCCTCCGTCCGGATTTGAATCTGAGCATTAAGGCGGTTTTTGAGTTCTCACAACCACTATGCCACAATATCTTCGTGAATTCTTTTTTTTTTCCTTTATTATCTCACTCTCCCATTTTTTTTCCTTATCTTACTCTTATCTCTATTTTTTTCTTCACCTAGGGGTCATTTTTTTTCATTGAACTTTTCTTGCTGTCTATTTTTTTTCCTTTATCTTAGGGTATTTTTTTTTCTTTTTCCATTCTCATTGAGCTTTTTTAACTATTTAAATTCGATTATGTTTAAATTGGTACTAAATAAATAAATAAATAAAATATTTTTTGTGGAAAAAAGATAAATTTGATTAATTAAAATAGAATAACAAATTATTTTTCTTAATTTATCCAATAAAATGAATATGATTTGTTAATTTTATCATCAATTATTTTTCTTAATTTACCAAATAAAATTAATAATAAAATAATAAAATAAAATATAAAAATAAATATAAAATGCTAATTTAAATAAAAAAATATATCAACTTAGTATTTGTTGCTAGTTATAAAGTAATCAAATGAAAAAATATTAATTTAAAATAAAATAATAAAATATTTAATAAAATAAAATAGTATTATTCTTTAAAAAAGAAAATATAAAATGCTAACATAAAATACTAATTTAAAATATTGTTTAAAAAATTATAAAATAATAAATATAAAAATAAAATAAAATAAAATAAAATAAAATAAAAAATAAAATACTAATTTAAAAAAATTAAAATTCCTAAGGATTCTGGAAATCCGTGGCTAAATTTAGCCATGGATTTCTTGAATCCATTACTAAATCCTCAATTTTTTGAAATAACAAGATAAATTTGATTAATTAAAATAGAATAACAAATTATTTTTCTTAATTTATCCAATAAAAGAAATATGATTTGTTAATTTTATCATTAATTATTTTTCTTGATTTACTAAATAAAATGAATAATAAAATTGTAAAATAAAAGAAAAAATAATTAATAAAATATAAAATGCTGGTTTAAATAAAAAATATTTCAACTTAGTATTCATCATTCGTTATAAGATAATAAAATAATAATTTAAAATAAAATAATAAAAGATTTTAAAAAATAAAATTATATTGTTATTTAAAAAATAAAATAAAATGCTAATTTAAAGTATTGTTTAAAATATTATAAAATAATAAATATGATTTGTTAATATAAAATAATAAAATAAAGTATAAAATACTAACTTTTCTTTAAAAAGGTTAAATTAGCCACGGATTCTAGAAATCTGTGGCTAAATTTAGCCACGAATTCCGGAAATCCATTGCTAAATCTAAACACAAATTCTAAAAGTCTGTCACTAAATTTAACCCTGGATTCCTCATATCTATGAATAAATTTAGTGACAGATTTCATGAATCCATCTCTAAATTCTCATTTTTTGAGACTAAATGATAAATTTGATTAATTAAGTTAGAATAACAAATTATTTTTCTTAATTTATCCAATAAAATGATTTGTTAATTTTATCATCAATTATTTTTCTTGATTTATCAAATAAAATGAATAATAAAATAAAAGAAAAAATAATAAAATATAATATAAAATAATGCTAATTTAAATAAAAAATTATATCAACTTAGTATCCGTAGCTAGTTGTAAAATAATAAAATAATAAAAGATTTAAAAATAAAATAATATTATTACTTAAAAAATAAAATAAAATGCTTATTTAAAATATTGTTTAAAATATTATAAAATAATAAATATGATTAGTTAATATAAAATAATAAAATATAATATAAAATACTAATTTAAATAAAAAATATATTAAGTTAGCCATAGATTCCTCATATCCGTTGCTAATGTTAACGACGAATTCCTCATATTCGGAATCCGTGACTAAATTTATGACAGATTTCTAAAATTTGTAACTAAATTTAGCAACAGATTTCTAGAATTCGTGGCTAATTTAACCTTTTTTAAAAAAATTAATATTTTATATTTTATTTTATTATTTTATATTAACAAATTATATTTATTATTTTATAAATTTAGCCATGGATTTTCGGAATCCGTTCCTAAATCCTTATATCCTTCATGTTAGCGACGAATTTTGTTATCCTTCGCTAAATTTTAACAACGGACTCTCATATCCATTGCTAAATTTAGCGACAGATTACCTTATTCGTTGGTAACTTAGCGACGGATTCAAATTTTCATTACTAATTTAACGATGGATAACCGTTGTTGCTAATTTCATTCTTTTTTTAAAATTACCATTTTATATTTTATTTTCTTATTTTTTCTTTTATTCTATTATTTTATTATTCTTTTTTATTTTTTATTTTATTTTTTTGAAACCCTATAATAGGCTGTAAATGGATAGTCGCCTCTTGGTAGCCATTCATCTTATTGTCACTGTCCTCCGAAAACTACTGTTTGATCTACTTCCCAAATGAGATTAATCGTTGGATGTGGATATATGATATATTGTCTTCCTTACTGATAATGATGATAAATGAAGATGAATAGCTAAAATTTCAAAGATGATTGAACTATTTATAAGAGAAGAGAATGGATGTAAAAGACGAAAAACATAAAGGGTGAACTCGACAACAATGACTGATAGAAAATTGTTTGTTAGAGATTGGTGAAATTATTTATTGTTAAAAATTGTTCATTTGATGAGAATTGTAACATTCACTATGTATTCAATTCGATTTCGTTATTTAGAATAGATTAAAAAAAAAGACACGATTAAAAATATTTTCGAATAGAGTATAAAAGAAATTTAATTATAAAATTGGTCATGAATTTTGAAATATCGGTAATAAATTAGAGATAGATTTAGCCATGAATATTTTTCTATGGCTAATTAGGGACGAATTTAGTTACTAATATTTTTATGTAATTAGTCAGTATTGAATTTAGTTACGAATATTAGAGTTCATTATTAAATTTTGTGACAATTTTTTTTGGCTACTTAGTAATGAATTTAGCAACGGAAAAAATTTTGTAACTAATTAACAATGAAATTTGTCAAGAAATTTTTTCGTCGCTAAATTTAACAACAAATAACAGTATCCGTGACAAAATTTCTATTCATCGCTAATTAACAACGAATTTTGCAACAAATATGTTTTCGTCACTAATTAACGACGACTTTAGTAACGAAAATTTTTTTATCACCAATTAGCAATAAATTTAATCGCGAATAAAGTATCCGTTGCTAATTTAGTCACGAATACTTTTTCATCATAAATTTCATTGTAAAATAACTATAAAAAAGTTTTTCATCACTAAATTTGTCGCAAAATAGCAATGAATTTTTTCATCACCTAATTCCTTCACCAAAATAGTGTTTTTTTGTAGTGCTTGAGTGGACTTGAAGCTTGATTTTAAGGTTTACAAAAATAGCTTCAAATGCTGGATAACTTAGAGTGGGTTTTGGCCAAAAATGGGCCAGAACCTAGTGGCTGTTTGTGGGCTTTAATTTCTCGGAATTCTCTAAACAACTTGAGTTTTCTTCTTAGGGCATTTCATAGCTTTGATTAGTTGGCTTAGGATGTGATGCAATAAGCAATGGAGAAATTTTCATAATCTTCCCAAGAGAAACAAGCTGCATTGTCTTCCTTTCTATCAACAAAAACTTACACAAATGCTATTGTAGTATTTTTACTATACATCATTTATTTCAAATATTTTTAGTATAATCATAAAACTTTATAATAAAATTATCATTTATTTTGCATACATTATTATTTAGTATTTTTCAACTCACTTTTATAGCATCACATTATAAAAAAATTATCATATTATAATAAAATTATTATATTGCCACCGCTTTTTATATGAGTAACACAAATATTCCAAAAAGTGTGGATTTGCTTTCTCGGCAAGGTTAAGTTCCTCGGTTGACCTCTCTTGGTTATCAAGTTTCTCAACTACCGAGAGAGGTCAGGCTCCTCGGCAAGGTCAATTTTCTCAGTTGATTTCTCTCGGTTATCAAATTTCTCGACTACCGAGTTGGAGGACAGGGTGCTCACAAGTGTGTCCCGCCACACTAAGTTGGAGGACAACGAAAATCTACATGGAAGGGAGTCAATCATCCCTTATATATTAAAAAAAAATTAATATTTTTATATTATAGATGTTTTTTAAAGATATTTTTTAATATTAAAAAATTTAAATTATAATTTTTAACATTTTTATATTACAGATGTTTTTTAATTATAAAAAAAATTTAATATTTTAATGAGGAGAGAAAGAAAGAGTTAATGAGAGTGGGGATATTTTTATATTATAAATATTTTTTAATTATAAAAATTATTTTTTAATATTTTTATGACAAGAGAGGGAGAGAGAGTTAATGAGAAGAGAAAGAAAGAGTCAATGAGAGAGAGAGAGGGAGCGGAGAAAGCAGCGGAGGGAGAGAGAGAGTGTGTGTGTTAATGAGAAGAGAGAGAGGGAGGGAGAACGAATGATAAGGGTGCTCGCATGTGGGTCCCGTCATACCAAGTTGGAGGACAACGAAAATCTATGTGAAAAGGAGTCAATCACTCATATATATTGAATGTTTTCATATAAACCAACAAACATTTTTCATATATGGAAATTGCCGTATCTAAATTAGGTTAAAATCACATAGCTATTTTAGACGGTTGAGTATACTAGATAGAAAGAATATCACAAAAATGGATCATCCTTTATTGTTCACAATCCAAACGGCTTGATGATGAAATGATCAATATTCTTTAAACCCTTTCTCCCTTTGAATATGAGAAGAAATTCACTCTCTCTATTCTATTTCTCACAAACACAGAAATGGCATCTTTTTTTTCTCATTTTTTTTCTTTGCAAAAAAAAAAAAATGATGCCTTTTTGTATCATTCCCTTCCTTTTTTTGTTCTTCATTCACGTATGCCATTCTTGCAAGAGAGAGAGGTTCCCTTCCTTTTTTTTTTCTTAAAAAAAAAAATTTGGTGAGAGGGGAGTTGGGGCAGTCATTATTACAAAAATAACCACTCCATCATTTCCTTTTAAATTTAAACAAAAAGAAGAAAAGGGTTGGGTCTACCTACATGGGCAGACCCACCCTATTTTTCTAATATCTCTTATTCGTACATGAGGGGTAGACTTGCACATAGTATGATCATTGCATTCGAATATCACCAATTTTATACAGGGAAGTGGATCATGTAAGTCGTGAGAATACCAGGAGGTGTAGAGCTATACACCGGTTAATAATATATAGCAGTTCATCGTTAATGTGGTGATGAGGACATCCTTTCTTGCTATACCCTAGACTTCTTTTGTTCGACACAAACAACGTATCTCTCATCCCTCAAAACAATATAAGAATATATTTGAATCAAATCCAATCATGTATTCATAATTGCGTCTCTAAACACTAATGTAACACTAAAATTGTGGTTTCCATACTATTGTACTCTTGTTCATGAAATATATAAAATATTCTTCAGTTTTTATATATAGAAAATTCACTTAGAAATTTTTCAGATAAAATAATTTTCGAAAATTTCGATAAAAATCGCCGGGAACGAAAATTTTCCAAAATGACCACTTAGAGTCAAATAATAATCAGAATGGCCTTAGAAATACATGAGAACTTCAAATATAGATAAATCATATTTCATAGAGCCAAATCAGGAATTTCTGTAAATGTTAGCCGGAAATCCTAATTTGGGACAAAAGCCTCTCGGCAAGGCTAAACGCCCTCATTATGACGTGAAATCAATTTAATTAGACCTAATATGAGGTTTTGGGCCTAGTGTGAGGGTTTGGGAATTTTCAGAGTCAAAAATAATTTTTACACGTCAAGAGGCACATCCGCAGCAAATAAAAATTGAAGGAAAAAGAATATGGGATAGTTAAAATAATTAGTTGGGTTATAACTAGAATGTACCCATTAGATTAAAGAAGATAATGTCTACTTGGCACAAGGGGATCCAATGGTGGAGAAAATTCAAGAAAATGATAAAGGGCTAAGAAAAAAGCCAAATTCAACCTTGCTTCCTCATAATGCATGAACAAACGAGTTTATTTGGGAAGGAGAAATGCATGGCCGGCCAAGTAAGGAGAAATGAAGAGTTGCAAATGTTGACATTTGAGGTAGTTGATCCGAGGGTTTAAAATGAATGAAAAAATGAAGGATTTTTCTTGGGCCAATAGATTTATTAGTGGGAGACACATTGAGAGACATAATAAATGAGCAATTTGAGTGTTGTTGGGTTGTAGAGCGAAAGAGAGAGAGAGGGAAAAAAGCGTGAGAGAGAGAGAGAGAGGAAGAGAGACTAGTTTTGTTATATTAATGTGATCCAAAGGTTAGAAAATTATCTTGAAAATATGGATGGTTCAGATTGGATTTAAGTAAAGTGAATGAGGCTTAATAAAAGAAGAAAACCTAGCCTCCACTACCTTCACAAAACCGTGAGTGTTGAAGAAAGAGAAAAAAAATCAAAAGCCTCTCCATCCTCTCATGACCGTGACCCTCTCTTGAACAAGAGCTTGAATCCTTCAAACAACCTTCAATGTTTTTATATAAATCAAACACTCCTCGCCCCTAAAACAACATATCCAAAAATTGAAAGGAAAGGAAAAGTTTAGCTTAGTGATTCAAGGATGGAAATAGTGAGGTTCAAGTGAAGAGATCTATGGGTTCTTCAATTTTTCTTCAACTTTAGGTAAGAAAGCTTCCTCTCCATCTCTTGTATAACATATGTTGATTTGGAGCCAAAAAGGATCTCCTAACTTGATGAACTTATGTTGGCTGAAAGTTAAGGACAAGGAGGAAGGGAGGATCTTTGAAGGAAAGTTTAGATTTGGGCTTGAAACATCAAGTTTTGAGCTATGGAAAATTCTGTACTTGTTAAAAGTTATGGATCTTGTGTTTTGGTTATGAACTTGTGATGAATTGGTTAGTTGTTTTGAAGAGTCCAAAGTACGTTCTAAGTCCATGTTATTAAGTTCTTAATCATCATAGAAATCATGTTGAACATGAGGTTTGGTGGTCTGAAATTGAATGAGGAAGGAAAGATTTGAAGTAAACATTGAAACTTTAGATTTCTGCAAAACAGGGCAAACTGACCAGGCTGTAATCTTTCGGTAATAACTTTCTCTCCACAAATGAAAATTGAGTGCAGTTTCTGCATATGAAAATAGACTTCTATAGCTTTAAAATGAGATATGATGCATTGAATTCTGAAGAAAATTGGATTTGTTGTGATTTTTCAAAATTAGATGTTCTGTAGTGAAATACCATGTTCTGTCCTGTTTTGGCCGTGGACTTGATTTCAATTTTGAGGTGTCTTCTGGCCTGAACCAACCTGAGCTCCAGTTATGAAATTTGTAGATCTATGTCATATCTTTAAATTGGGATAAGAATCAAGTGATTTGGATAGCTGTGGTGGAAGTTACAGCTTGTTTTCCAAGACTGCGCAAATTTGAAATTTTGCAGTCAAAAAAAAAAAAATTCTTAGAATGAATTCTTATGTCTTTATGTAATTGAAGTAGAATTAGGCTAAAAATGTTAAAAATTATTGTTTTATAGTTAGTGTAGGTGTATTAAGTAAAGTAATAAGTTGTGTTGGTTTGGTAGTTGGCTCGGGATATAAAGAATGTAAATGTTTTGCATGCGGATTGTTTTGTGTATACAAGAGTTATAATGTGAGAGTGATGAGTTGAGTGGTTTATATGTAGCATTGTAGTGTCTTGTTTGTGATTGAACGAGGGGAGCCTTTTCTGCTTGTTGTAGAGCATCTTAGGGAGTGATGTGACCTCCCGTATATGTGAGTGGGACTTCGATGTTATATTTTTGATTGAACAAACTCATGTTTTACAGCTTTTCAAATGACATGTTTTATAGCATGTGATGATTTGAATTATATTTTATAAATGTTACTTTGTGATTCATTGGAGTGTCCCAAAATAATGGAATTCGAATGACTATACATCCATGGTTTGAAATGAAATGATATTGTGCTATTATTTGAGAACTTGATATGTTTTATGTACTATCGTTGCATTGGTATAATGATTTGAAATGATTTGATAAAATGTATTGGCACATGTATTTGAAATGTTTTGATGAACCTGTGTGGACTGGATGCCTACTTGTGACGGGATGACATGATGAGATGATGATGTTCTTTGATGGATTCCGTAGCTACGAAGGACATTTGTAGAGGCGCCCCTTGTGCGTTCGGATACATTTCGGCCAGAGGTATCCACAAATGTCATGATTGTGATATGTATAGTTGCGCTCGAATGAACCAAATTTGGGAAGGACGTGTGTTATGCCACAGTCTAGCTCCGAGTGAGGTACTATACTTGATTGTTGGATACACGTATAGACACGGGCTAGTCCGTTGAACTAAATGTGGGGAGGACATGTATTACGCCACTGTCTAACACTTGGTGAGATCTGTGGCCAACATTGGGGTAGAGAGCTAATTTTAAATACTTGCATATGAAAAACCCCCAATGCGCCCTTCATTGGTCAAGTAGACCACTACAGGGAATGTTTTATTGGCAAGCTCTATATGATTTTGGATATTGTAAATGGATACATATTTGATATTATTATTATGTGTGATATGTGATCACTTGGTTTCTAGACATGACATAATTGGTTTTGATATCATAATGGTTTGAAATGTACTTTGACACTCCATGCTCACACTTATATTGAGAACATATTGTCGATCCCCTCACTCACTGAGTATTTCCCCATAATACTCACCCCTCACTTTTCCCTGATTTCAGTTGTAAACTTGGCACAGAGAGACGCATCGAGTGAGTTGACACACTTGAATTTTGTTGGGAGACCCCGGATTTGGGTATGGTATTGACCATTCTTCCACAGTGTTGTATTTACTGATGATGGATTGATGTATTTGATGTTGCTATATATATATTTGAGGTCTATAGAATAACCATTATATATTTATATCGGGTGACTGTAATTATATTATGTAATGAAATTGAAACTCTCAGATGTACTGTATAACTATGCATTGAGGCATTGTCTTGCATTTTATATTCTTTACTTGGGAAATGATATTTTGAGAAAAACAGGTTTTATACAGGTGTTGATGACAGCCTTCGTTGCCTCGGTATGCGTGTCGTGAGGTGGCAGCATATGGGGTGACGGGCGGCTGCTTACGCCTCAGATCGAGGTTCGGCGTGTGACAACTAAGGTATAGACATTAATTGACTGGTCTATGAATACAGAGCAATATGTCGTTCAAAGACAGTGTTCATTTCATACTACTAATTTTTAACTTTATCTTAGCTGCTTTCCTAGACATGTACCACCAAACCGAATCAACCATGGTTTCTTGGTAACATGTTAAAGTAGTGACACAAAAAAAAAATCAAGAGACAGACGAAAGTTCTAAGCGTATGAATTGAGGTTAAATATGAAACTCCGAGTCTTACATAATGAGATGAAGAGAAAAACACCATCTCATTACCCATATGGTCACATAAGCACACATGGTATGAAACATGTGTTACAATGCACTATCTTCTCATCTGGAAGCTATGTCTTGTTTCCAAAAGAAAAGGCATCATACAAGTCTTAGACCAAGTGTACATGACACCTGACCTGATTTTTCCTTCTTACAAGTCCTCCAAAATGTCACAATATCAAGGAAAAATCACACCTGACTATTAGACAAGTCCAATAGTTTGTGGGGAATCCATTTCGATTACCATATCTGTTTATATAACCGATAATCTCATCTTAATAGTTAAGTAAGATGGCATATATGTGTTTTAATCCACCATAAATTAACACAACCCATCTCTACATATCACACAAACATTAGAGGTGATTGCTCGTGTGTGAGAGCCAATCTCAAAATTTACCCAACATACTTTTAACGTAGACACCAGAATTTTGGACACAAAAAACAAAATTCAAATGTTTTCGAATATGTGCATTACATCATATATATTTTGTATATGATTACAATCACAATTACAGTACTGTCATAATAATCAACACAATTCAAGAGACCTAACATATCACACAAACATGTCTTTAGGTGCTGGCTTTGTAAACAGATCAACCATCATCAAATGCGTAGACATTTAATTTAGTGTCATTTCCCTCTTTTCAATCATGTCTCTAACAAGATTGATTTTTGTGTCTATATGTTTGGTTTTGCCATCATATTTTGAGTCTTTAGAGTAAACAATAGCTGACTTATTATCACTAAGTCATAACTCTCACTGAATTGTTTATTACTCCCAAATATTACAAAAATCTATATAACCAAATTTCCTCTTGAACTGTGAATGTATAGACCACAAAGTCTACTTTTATTGTAGAAAGAGATATACAGGTTTGCTTATTACAACTTCATGAGATAGCATTATCATTGAGTAAGCAAACATGTCATGCCCCGGATCGGGATTGTGAACAGCCGCACGTTGTCCTGAATACCGGTTGTATTTTTACAAAAAATCGGGCAAAACCTCCCCATATTTCTGAGGTTTTCCATGTACAATTAATCATGTATAAATCGCAACCATCATGTAAAATAATCAAATGGCCATCCCAGCCTCTCCAAAATCAACCAATTCTAGAGCCAACATCAAGAATAACGCAAGGCTATAAAAATTTCTAGTAACCCAGCCATAGACCTCTACTGCCATGCCCCCGTCAAAGGCATGGACAGCCGCCAGTCGCCCCTCCTGTGATTTAGAGGTGGCATCGAGCGATCCTAGAGTACACTTCTAAGACATAACACATTCCCAAGTATATATACAATGAATAAGAAATGCATCAATGCAATGTTATGCAATGATATGAGAGTTCCATAATTTAAATGTCCATATTTATACGGTCATCCCACAATTTACACAATGGTCGTCTATAGATCTCAAAATGCATATACATTACCAATACAAATTTTGCAGTAGAAATATATAATGACTTCTCAAGTCCAAACCAGATCTCCCAATGATACCGAGCATCCTAAAGCAACGCTCTTTGTCAAATACTATCTCTAAAATAAGAAGGGAAATGAGGGGTGAGTACTCGGGGAAGAATACTCAGTGAGTGAGTAGGTCAATGCAATCATCTAATATGAAATGTGAAACTGGAATGTCAAATCATAAGTATACGAATCATATTTCAAATCATCATACTTTTCATTTCAACAATATATCATTAGCACACATTTTCAAGTCAAATATGCATCCAAAGTACTGTCACTAAAATCATAGAGCTACCAGCCAAAAATGTCCTGACAGAGGTCTACCGTGACCTATGACAGGAGCACCAGGGGTGTTATATGCAAGTTTATTTAAAGTGCTTTCTACCCCGGCATTGGCGACCGATCTCCTCCAGGTGCTAGACTTGGAGAGAGTATCCAAATACTCCCCCTTTCGGGTTCAACCTGACTAGTACCGTGTCGTTAATCAAATCACGATAACTCGTGGGATACCCCAGATCTAGGCATATCCGGACGCCATCAAAGCGTCTCTCACGGTGTCCTTCATAGCTACGGAACAATACATACCAAAACTCTCAAGGCTAAATCCAAAATCGTATCAAAATGTACCGAAATCAGGTTCACAAACCAAATGCAACATATAGCATAAAATGACACATTATACTTTTCAACCATATAGATGCATAATTTCAATATTTCAACATAGTTTTTTTGGACACTCTATCGGTTCACAAAAATCAATTTCAAAACCAGGCAAAACATTTCAAGCATGCTACAAATCTTGCTCATTTATCAAATATTTAAAATAGGGTCTACATATTAATCAAAAGTGTTGAAATAAATCTCACTCACAGTTTTGGGGAGGATAGCGCACTCCCCAATAAAACCACAATACGTAGAATCAAAACTTCTCTCAATCGAATTACCAAGAAAGCCAACCTAATCAAATCATCACGATTTTCATCAAATTTCTGACTATTTTCAGGGTATATCATTTTCCTTAAGTTCGTACAAACCCTAAATTCTTCAATTTATAAATATACACCAATGTCATCAATTTCATTCCATTTTCAAGGTATCGAAATCTATTTTCATAATATAGACGTATTTTAATTTCCTATATGCAGGAAAATTTATAATGAAAAGGTTGCATCAATCCTTAAACTCAAATCCCAAATTCTAACTGTTTTTAAGCATTCGTCAAATCAAACTCTAAGAGAAGCTATTCGAATCAAGTCCGTACGATTCTATCATCCAGAATAGCTCAATTTGTATAAAATCCTATATTTGACCTAATTAACTTCATATAATGTCAAACAATGCATTTCAATCTATTCTAACATTCATCCTAACATATGCAATACACTCTTACTCTAATTTACCCTAAATTCGTCCAAATAAATCGAGTGAGTTAGAAATCCTCACGTAGGGTCCCTGAGTTAGAAATCCTCACGTAGGGTCCCTCGGGTTGCAGATCTAGCTTTCGTTCACCTGTCAGATTGGTCTAAAAACCTATAGTGATGATGCAGGTGAGCTCTCGAAGGAGAAAACCGGTTGTGGGCTCGCGGGCCGTCGCGGACTTGCGGGCTGGTGGGCTCGCGGGCTGGCGGGCGGGCTGGCGGGCTGGTAGGATCACGGGTCAGCAGGCTAGCGGGCTTGCAGGCCGGCGCGCTCATGGGCTAGGGGCTCGTGCTCTTGAGCTGGAGCGCTCGTGGGCTGGAGTGCGCACTCGAGAGAGACCGCAGTTGCGCACTGAGGTACGCTTGCGCAAGGGTGGTCCCGCTGAGGGGCGCGCTCGTACAGGGTAGCTCGTGCAAGGGCACGCTGGCACTCGTGCAAGGGTACACTGGCACATACAGGGGGTTCACGTAGTCGCGCTCTGTCAAGCGCTGTCGTGCTGTGGCGCGCTCGGGTGAAGGCCGCACGCTCACGCTTGTGCCGTGGCAGAAGGAGGCGCTACAAGCTAGCGCGCTCATAAGAAGAGGTGAGGAGGCACGATTCACGGCTCGTAGCAGAGTGCGGGCGAGAGGTAGATTGCGAGAGCGATCACGAATAGCGAAGGGAGAAAGAGAGTGAGAGAGAAACCGAGAGAAGGAAATAGAGAGAGCGGTGGCGATGGCCGTTGGGTGGTGGCGGATCGTGGTGTAAAAGCACGAAACAGCCGCGGAGGAGGGCGGCGGCCAAGGGAGGTGAAGGGTCGGGGAGAGAGAAAGAGAAAGAGAGAGAAAGGGAGAGATTAGGGCTTTAGCCCTAATCTGATTTGAGGAGAGGGGAGTGCCGCGTTTCAGGCAGAAACGCGGCGTTTCCTCCTTCCTCTCTCTCTTTTTTTTTTTAAAGAATATATATATATATATATTCACATCCACCTTTTCGCTAGCTTGGGAATTTCATAAAAGTAATGGGTTCACTACGATTTACGAACACACAACTTAATTTATACCAAAAATTCAATTTAAAGACCCCAAAATCAAAAATCAATATAAATAAAAATTTTTTCTCCATGTATATAAATATTTCAAAACCAATACACTTGTCGGGTACCAAGTGTCGGTGTTACATTTTCTAATCCCCTAAAAACAAGTTTCGTTCTCGAAACTAAAAGAAAGTTAAACTATATAGAAAATAAACGGAGGTACTGTCTCCTCATAGTCTCTTCGGACTCCTAGGTCTCTTCTTCGATCTGATCGCTACGCCATAGTACTCGGACAAGAGATACCTCCCTGTTCCATAGCTGCCAGATCTGCTGGTCAAGTATGGCCACCGACTGAATAGGTAGACTCAAGTACTCTTGTATTTCTATTGGCGGAGGCTCCAAAATATGCGAAGGATTTGGGATGTACTTCCTCAACACTGATACATGAAAGATATCATGGATTCGAGATAACTCGTTTGGTAGCTCTAGTCTGTATGCCACATCCCAACCCTACTGAGGATACGGAACGGGTCAATGTACCTGGGGCTCAACTTGCCTCGCTGCAGATATCGAATGAATCCCTTCCATGGAGAAATCCTAAAAAATATCATATCACCCACCTCAAATTCTAACGGTCGGCATCTCCGATCCGCATATGCTCTCTGTCTGTCTTGGGCGGCTTTCAACCGCTCGTGAATTACCCTGAACTTGTTCTTAGTCTCTTCGACTATCTCAACACTAGTAAGGCGTCTTTCGCCTACCTCATCCCAGCACAACGGGGTACGACACTTTCTGTCTTAAAGTGCCTCATAGGGTGGCATACCGATGCTAGCCTGATAACTATTATTATATGCAAACTCCACCAGTCGTAAATGCTTGTCCCAATTAACCCAAAAATCTATAACACAAGCCCGAAGCAAATCCTCAAGCGTCTAAATGGTCCTCTCTGATTGACCATCTGTCTGTGGGTGATATGTTGTGCTAAAACTGAGCTATGTGCCCAAAGCTTCCTGTAGCTTAGGCCAAAATCGAGAAGTGAACCTTGGATCTCTATCCGAGACTATGGACACGGGAACTCCATGCAGTTTGACTATCTCGTCAATATATAGACGTGTCAATGTCTCCAGTGGAGAGTCGCTGCACATCGGGATGAAATGGGCAGACTTGGTGAGTCGATCGACTACTACCCAAATGACATCATATCTGGCCTGAGTCCGCAGCAATCCCATAACAAAGTCCATAGTCACATGTTCCCACTTCCATATGGGAATGGGAAGAGGCTGTAGAAAATCCGCTGGCCTCTGATGCTCAGCCTTCACCTGCTGACAAACTAAACATCTAGCTACAAACTTCACAATGTCCCTCTTCATACGTAGCCACCAATAACTACCCCGAATAGTTCAATACATCTTTGTACTACCCGGGTGCAAGGCATAGGCCGAGGAGTGTGCCTCCTCTAATATGGACCTACAGAGATCCTCATCGGTGGGTATAGCCACTCTATCTCGATAAATCAGAAGTCTATCACTACGGACTCTGAAATCATCTATATCACCTCTGTAGGCTCTCTTAGTAAGAGCCTGGAGCTCGATATTAGTGCATTGAAACTCCCTAATACGGTCCAACAGCGTCGGCCTAACCTCAAACCTGGCTAGCAGAGTGCCCTAATCATCACTAGCCAATCTGACTCCCAAATCCTGGCGTCCCATCAAACAAGTGAGGTATGGCCGTATTGTTCTCCAGAGATGATGAAACTGATTTCTGGCTCAAGGCATCAGCAACCACATTGGCCTTGCCCGGATGATAATCAATGATAAGATCAAAATCTCGCTAGGTGAATAAATATTTCAGACTTTTATGATCAGTATATACCCGGCAAGTCACCCCGTACAAGTAATGGCGCCATATCTTCAATGCAAAGACTATGGCCGCAAGCTCCAGATCGTGTGTCAAATAATTCACCTCATGTTTCTTCAACTGTCTAGAGGTGTAGGTGATTACCTGACCATTTTGCATCAAACGGCATGACAAGGAATTCATAGTGCCCATATCGAGTGCGGAAAGCTGTCTTTGGCACATCTTGACTCCTAATCCGCAACTGATGATATTCTGATCGAAGATCAATCTTCGAGAAAACTCGGGCACCTTACAATTGATCAAACAAATCATCTATGCGAGGCAGCGGATATCTGTTCTTCACAATCACTCAATTAAGCTACATGTAATCCACACACAATCTCAGTGAGCCATCTTCTTCTTTACAAATAGTACTGGAGCGCCCCAAGGGGTCATGCTAGGAGGGAAAACCCCTTATCCAGTAACTCCTATAGCCGGACCTTGAGCTCTTTCAACTCAGCCGGTGCCATCCTGTATGGCGGCATAAAGATAGGGGTAGTCCCCGGAGCTAAATCGATCTCAAAGTCAAACTCTCGAACCGGTGGTAATCCGGGTAGCTCATCGGGGAAAACATAAAAAGGTCCTATACTATTAGAACATCCTCCAGTCTCGGTCCCTGAGTAGTGGTGTCTATGATGTGAGTTAGATATGCCGCACACCTATGGCGAATCATGCATTTGGCCTCCAAAACTGAAATGACACAGCGGGGTAAAACCCGCCTCTCGCCTTCAAAAATCAACACTGGCTGATCGGGTTTTTGAAACTCCACCTGCTTCTTAAAGCAGTCAATTGAAGCCAGATGCATATGTAGCCAATCCATCCCCAAGATGGTATCAAAATCAGTCATGGCGAGAGGGATTAGATCTGCCTTCAGCACTGTATCCCCAACTTTGATCTCACATTCTCTATACACTGTGCCGCGCATAATCTGCTCACCCAGAGGAGTGATGACCAATATCTCCTCGTCCAAATGTGAGAGCGGCCTGTCAGAATGTCGGACAAATTGATCGCTCACATACGAATAGTTAGACCTCATGTCAATAAGGATACGAGCATCTATTCCGAAGATAGGTAGAGTACCTATCATTGAACAAAATGCACATAGACTTAGAATAATTTCAAACTTGATATATATATATATGTCAGAATAGTTAGCCTCTAAGGCTTTTACAACTTCAGTGTACAAAGATGTCAGAGTAGTATCATGTTGACAAAAGGGTACACAACATAAAATACCTATACGACTATCATGATACAATATTGACATCCCCAAAAGAAGTGGAAATACGAATAGAGTTCCTATTCTACAGGATCAGAAGGAGGAGTACCCATGATGATGTCGGGGTTTGCCTGGGCATCCTCTTGCGTCATGGCATAAACCCGGGCCTGAGCCCTAGCTACTGTCGTGCCTGGGTCTGCACTGTGTTACTCTCGGTGGTTACCCTCGGAGTAGAAGATGCTTGCCGAGCAGGCTGCCCCTACTGTCCCATATGAGGAGTACTAGTGCGGCTCTGTGAACTCTGTCCTCCGTGTCCTAACTCAGGGCAAGAACTCCTAATATGCTCCGACTTCCCATAGTGGAAGCAAGTGACCGTCACTGAACAAGCTCCTATCGAATGGGACCTATTGCACATGCGGCAATAAGGATGCCGCTGAGTAGTATACTGTGCAGGGTGAGTCAGAGCGGGCTGTCTGAATCCCTGGGAGTACTGTCCCCGTCCCAGTTCAGGAAATCCAGATCCTAACCTGCCTCTGTGCGAACTAGATCTCCTGCCCCTCTTGGAGTTCTGCGCAAAATGAGACTTCTCTTTCTTTCTTTTTTGCTCTCTGCTCTCTCTCTACCTAGCCTCTATGCGGACCAAAGCCTCTGCACAGTGAGCAGAGTCTATCACCTCGGCCAGTGTAAACTGTGGGATAACAGTCATATACCTCTTTATACTGAGGCTAAGACCGTCCTCGAATTTGAAACGCAAATACTGAGGTGTGGCCAGATTCGATACGAATACTACAAGTCTCCGCATGTCTGCCTCATACTCCGAGACAGATCTGGACCCCTATGTAAGCCGTCCTAACTCTAACCTCGTTCTGTCTTGCTGGTAGAGTGGGAAGAATCTGCGGTCAAACTCCCGAAGGAAGTCATCCCACCGCAATGGCTCTATCACCTCATCAATAAGGGCCTCCGACCATAAGAGAGCCTCTCTTTTTAATAATCACTATGCCACTTTCAGGCAGAGCTCCTCTCCAATCACCAAATCGGTCAAAATCCTGCGGGTGTGGTTGATCCAATGCTTGGCTGTCGTAGCATCACCAAGCCCCATGAAATCAGTATACCCAAGCTGACGGGCCTCCTTAACCAACTGAGTCAACTCATGTACCCGTCTAAGAGTAGCCGATGTGGTCTCACTCGGCTCTGACAAGATAGAAGGATCGGGTACCGGTGGTGAAACCGGTACCAAAGGAACTGGCGCTGCTGCAGGTGCAGGCGCCGCTATAGGAGGTGGTGGGGGCAGAATCTAGACCCCATGTGAAGCGTACCACTCGTACACCTGCCAAAAGGCGTTGACTGTGGTACGAGAGTCTCAGCCTGAGCAGCTGGCTGAGAAGGTGCCGGTGGTGACACGCGAGTTGAGGGACAATCCTCCGGCTCGTCTAATTCCTCTGGTGGGGCAAAACGGGTGCTTCGTCCGATCGTCATACTTCTGCAAGAGAAAGATCTTTATTGTGTTTCGTTCAAAGAATAGGCTTGGTTCAAGAAATTTAGACTAATCATAGCATGACTACCTTCACAAGAGAATGAAATTCTTAGTTCAATAGGGAAAAATATAGCATGTTAGGTTAAATACAACCGTATCCATCCCCCTAAAATAGATGAACTCATATACCTATGACCATGTACTGAGACTTCATGACTGTATGAAACTCTCATGCATTGAGGACTTTAAACACAACACACTCGGGAATGTTTTCAAGACTCTCTTTCTACATAGCTCTCAACCTAGGCGCTCTGATACCAATCTAACTATCACGCCTTGGACCGGGATTATAAACAGCCGCCCGTTATCCTGAATACCGGCTGTATTTTTACAGAAAATCGGGTAGAACCTCCCTATATTTCAGAGGTCTCCCAAGTACAATTAATCCTGTATAAATCACAACCATCCAGTAAGATAATCAAATGGCCATCCCGGTCTCTCTAAAATCAACCAATCCCACAACTAACATCCAGAATAACGCAAGGCTATAAAAATTTCCAGCAACCTAGCCACAGACCTCTACTGCCATGCCCCCGTCAAAGGCATGGATAGCCGCCAGTCGACCCTCCTATGATTTAGAGGTGGCACCGAGCGATCTTAGAGTATACTTCCAAGACATAACACATTTCCAAATACATACACAACGAATAAGAAATGCCTCAATGCAATGTTATGTGATAACATGAGAGTTCCACAATTTAAATGTCCATATTTACACAATCATCCCAGAATTTACACAATGGTTGTCTATAGACCTCAGAATGCATATACATTACCAATACAAATTTTGCAGCAGAATATATAATGACTTCTCAAGTCCAAACCAGATCTCCCAATGATACTGAGCGTCCTAAAGCAGCGCTCTTTGTCAAATACTATCTCTGAAACAAGAAGGGAAATAAGGGGTGAGTACTCGGGGAAGAATACTCACTGAGTGAGTGGATCAATGCAATCGTCTAATATGAAATGTGAAACTGGGTGTCAAAGCATAAGTATACGAATCATATTTCAAATCATCATACTTTTCATTTCAACAATATATCATTAGCACGCATGTTCAAGTCAAATATGCATCCAAAGCACTGTCACTAAAATCATAGAGCTACCAGTCAAAAATATCCTGATAGAGGTCTTCCATGACCTATGACAGGCGCACCGGGGGTGTTATATTCAAGTTTATTTAAAGTGCTCTCTACCCCGACATTGGTGACGGACCTCATCCAGGTGCTAGACTTGGAGAGAGTATCCAAATCCTCCCCCTTTTGGGTTCAACCTAGCTAGTACCTTGTTGTTAATCAAATTACGACAACTCGTGGGATACCCCAGGCCTAGGCATATGCAAACGCCAAAAAAACATCTCTCACGGTATCCTTCGTAGCTACGGAACAATACATACCAAAGCGCTCAAGACCAAATCCAAAATCGTATCAAAATGTGCCGAAATCAGGTTCACAAAACAAATGCAACATATAGCATAAAATGACACATTATATATTTCAACCACATTGATGTATAATTTTAATATTTCAACACAGTTTTTGGACACTCCATCGGTTCACAAAAATAAATTTTAAATCCAGTCAAAACATTTCACATACGCTACAAATCATGCTCATTTATCAAATATTTTAAAATAGAGTTTACACATTAATCAAAAGCATTGAAATAAATCTCACTCACTGATTTAGGGAGAATAGCGTACTCCCCAACAAAATCATAACACGTAGAATCAAAGCTCCCCTCAATCGAATCACCAAGAAAGTCAACCTAATCAAATCATCACAATTTTCATCAAATTTCCGACTATTTTTAGGGTTTATCATTTTCCTTAAGTTCGTACAAATCCAAAATTCTTCAATTTATAAATATACACCAATATCATCAATTTTGGTCTATTTTCAAGGTATCAAAGTCTCTTTTCATAATATAGATGTATTTTAATTTCCTATATGCAAAAAAATTTATAATGAAAAGGCTGCATCAATCCTTAAATTCAAATCCCAAATTCTGACTATTTTTAAGCATTCATCAAATCAAACTCTAAGAGAAGCTATTCGAATCAACTCCGTACGATTCTATCATCCAAAATAGCTCAATTTGTATAAAATCCTATATTTGACCTAATTAATTTCATATAATGTCAAACAATGCATTTCAATTTATTCTAACATTCATCCTAACATATGCAATACACTCTTACTCTAATTTATCCTAAATTCATCCAAATAAATCGAGTGAGTTAGAAATCCTCACGTAGGGTCCCTCAGGTTGCGGATCTAGCTTTCGTTCACCCATCAGATTGGTCTAAAAACCTGCAGTGAAGATGCAGGTGAGCTCTCAAAGGAGAAAACCAGTCATGGGCTCACGGGCCGTCGCAAGCTCGCGGGCTGGTGGGCTGACGGGCTGGCCCGCTGGTGGGCTCGCTGGTCAACAGTCTAGCGGGCTTGCAGGCCGACGTGCTTACGGGTTAGAGGCTCGTGCTCGCGAGCTGGAGCCCTCGTGGGCAGGAGTACACACTCGCAAGAGACCGCAGTCGCGCACTGAGGCACGCTCGCGAGAGGGAGGTCGCGTTGGGGCCGCTCGCATAGGGTAGCTCGTGTAGGGGCACGCTAGAAAGAGGGAGATTGCAAACAGTGAAGAGAGAGAGAGAGTGGGAGAGAAACCAAGAGATGGAAATAGAGAGAGAGCGGTGGCGATGGCCATTGGGTGGTGCCGGATTGCGGCAGAGAGGCACGAAATAGCCGCGGAGGAGGGCGGCGGCCACGGGAGGTGAATGGTCGGGGAGAGAGAAAAAGAAAGAGAGAGAAAGGGAGAGATTAGGGCTTTAGCCCTAATCTGATTTGGGGAGAGGGGAGTGCGGCGTTTCAGGCCGAAACGCGGCGTTTCAGGCCGAAACGCGGCGTTTCCTCCTTCCCTCTCTCTTTTTCTTTTTTTTTTTTAAAAGAATATATATATATATATATTCACATCCACCTTTTTGCTAGCTTACGAATTTCGTAAAAATAATGGGTTCACTACGATTTACTAACACGACAACTTAATTTATGCCAAAAATTTAATTTAAAGACCCCAAAATCAAAAATCAATATAAATAAAAATTTTTCCTCTATGTATATAAATATTTCAAAACCAATACACTTGTTCGGGTACCGAGTGTCGGTGTTACAATTATTTAATCATTAAATATCAAATATTGTAAATTACACGAATAGAGAAATGTTTGGTGTACATTGCAGTTGTCCGATCCAACTCCACTTTCCTTACTTAACCTTAACATTATCATTATCTTCATATAGTAGATTAATAATATAGTAATTGTAATTACATTAATATACTTTTATTTAAATATAAAATATAAAATTAAACAGATTATAGTGTTACATAGATATAGTTATTAAATATAGTAAATTGAAACTAAAATATTTGTTTCAGACATTATGCAATTATGCAATAGCAATTGATGGATAGGGGTAATTGATGGTAATTAATGGTCGGTATTAATTGATGGTAAGTCATAGTAACGGATGGTAAGTTAGTGGGCAAAGCATCGACGGTTAGGGTTGGTTGTTGATTATCTTGCTTTATCCAATGGCTGGGATTCAAAGTCATCAGAAAAGGAGACATGTTACTCATATGTCTTTTCAACAATGAGTTCCAAAGCATGCACAGCTCACAACACCCACGAGCATAACACCCTATGAACACCATCAACGATAAGCATTTGATCCGGTGAAAGGCATTTCATCTAATGGTGGTGAAATAATGATAATGTCTTCGCATTGCTCAGTATTTCTCGGTAAAATGTTGTCACCATTTCTGTTTTTTTCTGCATTTCCTACCATTTCTCCATGAAATTACTCAATGATTCATCGAAGTTAGATTTGCAGAAGAATACTTGTTGTAAGAACTGAGTCAGAGAGAGGGAGAGAACGAGGGAGGAGGACGAGAAAGAGAGAACGACAGAGGAGGAGGAGAAAGAGAGAATGAGTGAGGAGGAGGAGAAGAAAAAAGTAAGAGTAAAGAGTAAAAACTGAAGAGTGAAGATAAAGATAGGGCAGAGAAGAAGAATCGAGGACTTTTTTTGAAAACAGAGAGGCCAAGAGCAGAGGTTTGAAGATATTATTTTTGAATATTTTGAAAATTTCGAACCAGAACTACAAATGGAAGTTTATTCTGACAATGAGGCTTTTACAGGTTCGTCCGCCAATATATTTATCCTTTATTTGAGCTTATTTATGGTTATTGGTTATTAGAGTATTTAGGGATTTTTAGTAATTGATTTAAGATTTAGTGATTTATGTTATAAATTCTAGAAATTTAATATACGTTATTTACGTTTCTAGATACAGAAGAGAAGAAGAAAGGAGTGGCTAAAAACAAGAAGAAGAGGAGTGCCTTGCGTGCGAGTAAGGTAATGAAATCTAATACCTACAATCGGAACTCATCTCCATTTTTCTCAAGATGTATTCTTCCCTTATGGTTTTCGGTAAATTTTTATTGTTTTAGCTTTTGTCACCATTTTTAATTTTTACAATCTTTAATCTTTATATTGTTCTTAATTCGAGTTGTTTAGTGTTTCAATACACGTAGGAATTAGCAATATTTGATTTCTCCATAGTCGTCACTTTAGTCCTTACAAATGCATATGTATATACTCTTCCTTAGTGCACACACATCACTTTACACCTTACAAATGCATATGCATTTACTCTTCCTGAGTGCACACACATGAATCTTGCTGACTGAACACTAATGAACACTAATTGCCATACTATCAGTCTCTTATTCACTCCTTATTTTGTCATCTATAAATAGTATTATTATTTGGTAAATAAGAAGAACTTGAATTGGACTACACCAACTCAGGAAGTATATATATTTTCTTATTGCATTTCATCATTTTTATTTGAATTGGACTGATTGATTAATTTATGAATTTTCATGGCTAGATGGTTTCAAGAGCTAAATTTTTTGAGAAATGAATATTTTTTGAAACTTTTAATGTCCGAACATAATAGTGTTCGAAGCGACATTATGGCGAAGATCTCACGACCATCAGCACCGCAAAGCAAACTAATCAAAGCAAAGCCAAAAAGATGGTAAGTAAACCTTGAACGGATAAAATTAAGATGTATGGAATTCAGATTATATTAATGAGAAGTATTCAAATGAAAATTGAAATTACTTACCACTACTTATCATACTTACTAGTACTGCTGATTATTATTACAGGGTTTATGCCCATGACTGGGTAGGGACAGCATGAGCACGAGGCTGCGCCCGGTAGGGGTTGCTGCGCTTATGCCCATGCCTGGGTGGGGGCAGCATGATCAAGAGGCTGCGCCCGCAAAGGGGTTCCCGAGCTTATGCCCATACTTGGCCGGGGGTAGCATGAGCAGGAGACTGCGCCCGCATGAGAGGAGATTGCGCCCGCGAGGGATTCCGGGCTTGTGCAGCTAGTAGGGGCCTCCACCCATGGTACACAAAAGCACGGCGACTTGCACGGGTGCTTACCCTGCGACCCATTGCTCAGGTGGCGCAAGACTGGAACATTAAAGACATTGGTTTCAAACCCAAATGGAAATAAAAAAAAGAGCAAGTATACACATGAAGTAGAACCGAAAAACAGAGTAAGAAGTCAAAACGAGCACGGTTGGTTTGTGCATTCTGATAGAGTTCATAGCGGCCATAGAAGAAAGGTTAGAGATTGAAAGGAAAATTTGAGGAGAGCATAAAGAAGGAGTAGTAGAGATGGAGAAGATGAGAGATAGAGACAGATAAGGAGAGAGATAGAGAGACAGAGAGAAGACTCAGAACAAATTAAGGAATCAATCCTTTTTCCCTCTTTCTTCTAGAGCTTACCCCTTTTTATACATTTTGTTTAACACTCCTTACTGTTTTAACTGACCTAACAGCTTGGTTGATCAACAAAATTTAACCACGACCAACCTCACGTTCTTAATAAACATTACAACTATAACATATCATTACATTAGAAAATTAAAATTCAGATACTTACAAATACAACTAAACATTACATTACAAATCAAAATACAATGAGAATAAAAAAATTACAAAACATATCAAAATACAAATAGAAAAATACAAAATGGACATAATTACTAGAATTTTTTAACATTGAAAACCAGAAGAGATCAACACATCAACATTGAAATACACATGAAAATGCAAAATGAATAAAACTACAAATACAAATGCAAAAAGCAAGGGAAGGGAAGCAAGTACACAAAATTACTTCAAATTATTATTTTAAACTTTTGGTCTAAATTTTTTGTCACTCTTTCTTGTAGCATCTTTCGACTCTGGATTTGCTATTACAACATTAACAACTTGCTCAATGGTAAAAGGATTGGGAGTAGTAATAGGGGTAGGAGTGTTACCCTAGGTAGTTGTTATGGGTGTGTGAGGAGAACCAAATGTCAAAAACGGATGCCTAGAGACAGGATTGTCACGGCTAGGCTGAGTGTCAGGAGCACGAGAGTGAGTATCAGGAGCACGAGGTTGAGTGGCAGGATTGGGAGATAAAGAAGGCTAAGCAGCAGAGCATGAAAGTCGGACCGGGTTACCTATCTGTAAATGGCCTCTAATGCATTCAATAGATTTGGAATTTGCCCCAAGGTCTGCTCTAATGTTCAATATTTAACATATCATTTTGTGATGCTGCTCTGCATTCTGATTTGCAAATTCATATGTATATTGTTGCATTCCAAACAGTCGTCTCTCAATTTCATCCACTTCACTACTCAGTCGACCTATTTCTGTCCTCATTTCTCCCATTTCTATCCTATGTTCTTGCATTTCCGTCCCAAGTCCTCCAACTTGCTCATTAAGCATGCCAATGTCTGTTTTCATTGAAACAAATCATTCCACCTTGCCTCGTCATTGGCATTCTGATGGTAGTCATTCCATCCTCCATCTCCTCCCTCATTTCCTTCATTTTCATTACCATCTCCTCCTTCATTCCCTTGATCTTCTTCTTCTTCATCTTCTTCAGCTTCGTTACCAATTCCTCCTTCATTCAATTCTTCTTTATTCCTTGCTTCTTCTTCCCTATCCTCCCTAAGAAATCTATTCTTCGGATGAACCCACACATCATCTTGCAAAATCCATTGTGCTCTTTATAGCATTCGCAGATTTATACTTCTATCCCTCGAACTTAGTTCCACTCTATATTCTCTTATTAAACTTATCCTAACACTTTTTAAAATACCAGTGATCACACTACAGAACGACAAATTAGACTTCGAAACTCTTGTAGTCATAAAAAATAATAACTATCAGAATTGAGTAGAACTTATGAAAACGATATGCTTAAGTAGTGAGTTAAAACAGTCATAATAAAAATATTCTCAAACTATCTCTAAAACTCAGCATATTTACTTTACTGACTACAAAAGATAAACGTCTGAATTGGGCATAGAGACCGTTTGGTTAGATTGACAATAAAAATAGCATATTGACAAAAGATAAATATTTGAGTTCGTATCGATTTAGAATTTATACAGACAGTTTGGTTAGATTGATAATAAAAATAGCATATAGTGACCGTTTTCAAACCATCTCTCAAACTCCATATAATAACTCTTACAATTGAATGGAACTTATAAAATTTGTATGCTTAAGTAGACATATAAAAGAAAAATATCGAGACTATTTTTCAAACCGTTCTTAAAACTTTATCATTTTTACTAACCACAAATGATATGCGTCAAAATTGAACATAGGTATTAAATACTGCACAATATATAAGTTAGAATAGATATAAAATTTATCTTGACGGTATGGTTAACTAGATTGTAAAAGATAAGTCATATAGAGACATTTTTCAACCTCTCTCTAGAACTCTGTCATATTTACTTATCACAAATAATGACAGTCAAAATTAAGTACAACTTATGAAGACAATATACTTAAGTAGCAATCAAAAATAGTCTTATCAAAACACTCTGACATATTTACTAACCATAAAAAATTAGCGTTTCAATTGAATATAACTTTTAACGACTGCATAATATATGAGTTAGGAAATATGAAAAACTTATGCAAACGGTATGGTTAAGTAGATAGTAAAGAATAGACATATAAAGACAGTTAAATAACAGTTCTTAAAACTCTACTATATCTTCCAACCACAAATAACAACTATCAAAATTGAATAGAATTTATAAAACTGGTATGCTTACGTAGACTGTAAAAAGAGTCATATCGAGACTATTTTCAAATCGTCCTTAAAACTCTGCCATATTTACTAACCACAAATGATTAGCATCAAAATTGAATATGTGTCTTAAAGACTGTACAATATATAAGTTAGCATAGATATACAACTTATATTCACGATATGGTTAACTAGACAGTAAAAAAGAGTTATTTATAGACATTTTTCAAACCATCTCTAAAACTCTGCCATTTTTACTAACCACAAATAATAATCGTCAGATTTGAGTGAAACTTATGAAGACAATATGATTAAGTAGTGAGTAAAATTAGTCATATCGAGACTATTTTTAAATTTTTTCTATAACTCTGCAATATTTACTAACAATAAAACATGAGCATTTCAATTGAACATAACTTTTAGCAACCGGAAAAAATATGGGTTACGATAGATGAAGAACATATACAGACGGTATGGTTAAGTAGATAGTAAATAATAGACATATAGAGACAGTTAAATAACAGTCCCTAAAACTCTACCATATCTACTGATCACAAATAATAATTGTCAGAATTGAATAGAACTTATGAAACTAGTATACTTAACTAGACTGTAAAAAAAGTCAAATCGAAACTGTTTTCAAACTGTCTCTAACATTTTGCCATATTTACTAACCACAATGAACATAAGTTTTAAAGACCGTACAATAAATAAATTAGCATAAATATACAACTTATATCCACGATATGATTAACTAGATAGTAAAGAAAAGTTATTTAAAGATATTTTTCAAACCATCTCTAAAATCTTGTCATATTTACTAACCACAGATAATAATCATCAGATTTGTATGAAACTTATGAAGACGATATGCTTAATTAGTGAATAGAAGTACTCATATCGAGACTGTTTTCAAACAGTTTCTAAAACTATGCCTTATTTACAGACCACAAAAAATAAGTGTCTGAATTGAACATAGTTTTTAAAGACTGTATAATATATGAGTTAGCATAAATGTAGAATTTATGCAGACGGTATGGTTAGATAGACAATAAAAACGGTCATATACTTACTGTTTTTAAACCATCCACAAAAGTGTTATATTTACTGACCACAAACAATAACATTAAAAATTCAACATCAATTTTTACAAACGGTTATCTAATCTTTACTGACGATTGCTAAATTTTTCCTAACGAATAATATTATACCATCGTAAAATATATATATTTCCTAATGGTTTCATCACAAGTGTTGCTATATGCCATAAAAAACGATCGCTACATGTCACCGCCTATAAATGTTACCGTCACCTCAATGCTCTAATTTTGTAGTGTCCCTTGTTTCCTTGTAAATTTAATCAAAAAGAAAAAATAGGATGGACCTGCCCAGAATGTTTTGTTCGGCTTGTTGTCCAGGAATTTTGTGTTGGGTCAATTGCTCGTACTAAAGAAATTCAAGTGATTTGGATACTTTTGTTTCTTTTACTAATGTCTTTACTTAATAAACCGAGAAATTGCAGGAAGCAAATGGAAGTTTGACAGCTGAAAAGAAGGTTACTATTGTTTTTGTTTAGGGTGAGTTCAATAATGAACACTTATTTTATGTCCTTACGGGAATAATAATCACTGATTACTACAAACATGTGCAATTTTACTGTTGAGACTTATCTACTGCCACCTGTTCAAACTTAACAAACATGCGCCACTTACAAGAAGTTGCTTCAAAATCTGATTACAATAAAATTCAAGATATCTGGAAAGTGATAAGTGACATATTGTAATGACTTATGATGTCCTGTGGATATTTTTCTAGATCATTTGTAATTCTAAGTTCATTTAATTTTGCGTATTAAATCGCAATTTTTGTTAATAATTTTAATAGGACAGTTCACACATTTTTCTTGTCTTTATGATCAATTAAAATTTGAGTAGCTTGTGTTGTTTTTCTATATGAATTTTACAAGTTGTAACATCTGTGATAAGGTATTTTTTGTAAATTTTTAGGAAAAGAAAGATAACATTAATTGTTTAGTCCTTAAACTTTATCCCGAATTCATAAATTCACCCCTGAACTTCAAAACGCTACGCTTGAGGACCTAAACTTCAAAAATCACTTATTAGTCCCTCCGTTAATAACGGTGCCAACCTATCCATTAACTGCTGAGTTGGGTGAATGTTGGAGATGATCTAGATGCCACATAGCAAGGACTTGCTGGCGTATCTGATGACACGTCAGCATAACCACACATAACATTTCCAACGTCAGCAAAAATGCTGACGTGGCACTTCCCCCCTTAAAATTCTCTCTCCCCCTTTCTCTATCTCCTCTCCTCTCTCATTTTTTTTTAAAAAGAAGAACACAGCTTCACCGGAGAGAGAGAGAGTGTGTCATGTAGCTTCCTCTTCCATCAATGAGGTATGGTCTTATGGCATGAGGTATTTTGGGATTTTTGCCTTCCTCTCCAAATCAATGGTACTTAAAGATTTGTAAACAAAATTGATGTCAGAGAAATAAAATTGATGAAGTTGTGATGATGGTGGTGGAGAGAGAGAGAGAGAGAGAGGTTGAAGACAATGAATAGTGCCACTTATTTAGATCCCTTGCTTTCGGCTTTGGATACTTTCCCAATTTCTACATTCCAACTTCGATTTTCAGATTTTGGCTGAAAAATGGAAGATCGAAGGTGATCGAGCATGGCCCCGCCTCCATCCACAGTGGTAGGGAAAGTATTTGCCTCTTCCTCCTCCTCCGCCGACGATGGCATTTGGGGTTTTCTTAGTACTAATGAAACGAAGAACTCTGATTGTAGTGATGGAATTATGGATCTTAACATAAACTTGAATGATCATCATCATCATCATCATGAGACTAAGAGAGAGAGTTCAATTGGTGCTTGTACTGGAAAAGACTCTGATAGCAGTGGTGGTGGTGGTGGTTAGTCTAAGCTTTGTGCTAGAAGACATTGGAGACCTGCTGAAGACTCTAAGCTTAAAGAACTGGTTGCCATTTATGGTCTTCAAAATTAGAATCTCATTGCTGAAAAACTAGAACGAAGATCAGGTACAATATATTTAATCTTTTGTTTTTTCCTGTTGGTTAATGTTGTCAGTCTACAAAAGAATTTGTTATTTATCTGGGTGGGTTTCAAGGTAAAAGTTACAGATTAAGGTGGTTTAATCAGTTGGATCCAAGAATAAACAGAAGGGCATTTATAGAAGAAGAAGAGAAGCTAATGGTAGCACGTAGACACTATGGGAACAAATAGGCAATGATAGCTAGGCTATTTCCAGGAAGAACAGATAATGCAATAAAAAATCATTGGCATGTTGTAATGGCTAGAAAGTACAAAGAACAGTCTAGTGCGTATATGAAGAAGAAAACTAAATCAATCTGTTTATAGAAGAATGGAGGAAGATCCAAGCTTTGGTGTTTGTGTTGTTGCTGGAGATTCATCGTATAATCCGCACTGCTCTCTCTGTCTTCAAAATGGAAACTATGACAATTTCTTTGCTTTCCCTTTTGCAACATCTTCGTCTCTACGCAATCCCCTAGATCATTCATCATCATCTTCGCCTTTTAGATTTTGTTAACATACCTGCAATTCTTTTGGAATTCCCATCTCCGTTGGGGCACCAGAGACCCAAGAAAGGGGAAGGGAAATCCGAGACGAGTCAGGTTGGAATCAAACATGGAGTTGAATTTATAGAGGAAGAGAGGAGGACAATGAGGATGGGAGAAGAGAGAAGGAGAGGGTAAGTAAAGAAGGGAAAGCTTGATATCAGTGCTACCAAAACCCCCTTCTCCAAAGACCCGACTCACGATCGGGTCATCAAGAATCAACAAGATGAAGTGCTTGAGCTCGACTTAGAGAGAGAGAGAGAGAGAGAAGAGAGAAAAGAGAGAAAGAGATGGGAAGGAGAGAGAGCGTATTTATTTTTTTCGGTGAGAGAGGAGAGAGAGAAAGGGGAGGGGAGGAGAGCGAAGCTGAATTTCTAACTTGATGACGTGTCATTCCACGTCAGCATCTTTTCTGACACGCCAGCAACTCCAAATCATCTCCAACGTTTACCCAGCTCAGCAGTTAATAGACAGGTTGGCACCGTTACTAACGGAGGGACTAACAAGTTACGATTTTTCAACTCTAGGTCCTCAAGCATAGCGTTTTGAAGTTTATGGATGAATTTATGAATTTGGGATAAAGTTCAAGAACTAAACAAGTAATTAACTCTTAAATAATAAGTTACGGTTTGGATTAACAACCTGTATGAGTAGGGAATGTCAACTATTAGCCGTAACCAATGTCCAGTTGGGATGAAAGCTGCCTGCAACCAAAATTATGAGCCGAGTTAATATTACTTCCCCATTTACACTTACTATTACTCATGAACGGCATATACATTATGCAAATAATGAAAACCCCCTTAAATATTTAATTTATTTGAAAAAACTTTCAATGTGCAGGTGGTCGAGAGAGAGAGAGATTTGAAAGAAGGAAAGTATGATAGAGGGAATAAGGAAAATGATTTGGAGGAATAGAAAGCAAGTGAAGAAAACTATTTATGAAAAAAGAAAAGAAAATGCTGAGGAGATAAGTAAGACAACACTTTATTTTTCCTTTTTATTGTTGGCAAAATTCTAATTTTTTTTCCTTTAAAGAATTATCTTTTGTCTTAAAATTTTAAATTTATAAGCAAATGTTGAGGAGATGAGTATGAGAGATGCTTGTCATGGAGATGGGCATTGGAACTGATGGGCATTGGAACTTCGTACCAAAACGGTCCGATATGTAATACCAAAAATCCGGTGTTAGAAATTGTGTTAAATATTTTGTAATATAAAGGAAAATTTTAAATTTTATTAATTTCTGATTTTGGGGTATTAAATTTGAATTTTGGATATCTTTAAAATGCCATGTCCACAATTTGTAGTGAATCCCATTTTTATGAAATTTGAAATTTAAAAATTTAGTGAGAAGTGGGTATAAATATATATGTGAATATTTATTTATTATTTATTCATATATTTATTTAAAAAAAAATAAAGGAGGCACTGCGTTTTGGCCAAAACGCAACACCTCCCTCTCCCACAAATTCGATTAGGGCAAAAAGTCATAATCTGTCTATTCCTCCCGTCTCTCTCTCTCTTTCGCTCTCTCTCAAACTCTCTCTCCCTCTCGTCCGTCGCTCTCTCTCTCTTTCTCACTCTCTGCCTCCTTCCTGTACTGCGTTTCCCTCAATCACCTGCGAGCCACCACCACAAACAACTGTCTCGCCTCCTTTCTCTCTCTTCTTCTCTACTCTCTCCCGCATGTGACAGTAGCACGTTGTCTCTCTCTCTCCCTTTCTCGCTCACTTGCGTACGACATTCCTTACTGTGACCTCCACTAAAGCCCTAAGCAATAGTTAGCCGCAAATCCTCAGAACCCTAGACTAAGACCGAACCCCATTCTCTGTACAGGTAAGGACTGGTTCCTAATCCTATCTCTAGGGCTTCAAATTTTCTTAGTAATTAGGTTTAATTGCTAAAATTTGCTTTAATTTGGAAACATAGTAGGTTCCGGACTAAATTAAATGGCGCACGGAAGCTAGGTTTGCAAATCGAGAAACCCTAGGTGAGGGGATTTCTGATCCTTTCGATAAGTTGAATGAATCTAGGGTTAATTTAGGGTGAAAAGTTCTGTATATGTTTAGAATGTATGTTGGATCTGAATAGAATGCATTTCAAAATTTCTATATATGATTATTAGAGTTAAGTTTGAAATTCTATAGGAATTTAGGTTGTCTAGGATGAGAAAACATGTTAGAGGATAATAAAACCTTGTTGGGTTGATTTGAATAGCTTTCTTGAAGTCCAATTGAAATATGTCTGAAAATATTAGGGTTTGTACAAAATTTGGAAAAATTTATAAACCCTAAAAATAATTGGAAATTGATGATATAATTGTAATTTTGGATTTAGGAAAATCAATTGAGGGTCAGAGTAAGACTTTATTGGACTGAATTGTGAAAATAGGGACTGAATACCCTCCCTGTAGGTGAGTAGATGGTTATGTGCATATGAATAAGTAAAATGTTTCCAGCTATGATTTATAAATTGAGTTTTGAAATAAATTGGCAAATGGATTGAAATTGTTTTGGGATTGTGATATGCCTAAAATGAAATTGTGAAATGTCCATGATTCTTGAACTTGATCATTGAATTATTTGCACCATGTTACTTTGGGATACTCATGTGAATTGTGAAATATTGCTCTACCTTATATTTGAGTATGCATTGATTGATAAAATGAGTTTGGTAACATGGTGCTGGGAAAAATGACTGTAGTCTGAGTCTTGCCACGGACCGAACCGTTGGGGCGGCTTGGCTAAGGCTGTTTTATTTAGCTTGGTGGTAGGCGGGATGGAGAGCCTCCTCAGGCTGCCAGATAACGTGGTAGCACCCCACGGAGTTTCGGGCCAACGCCAAGGTGGAGGGGATTTTATGAAAATTATGAAAAACCCTTTGGCGAATCCTACCAACGGCCATTGGTAGGAGATTGTTTTGGGTAAACCCCAAAATTGTGGAAAATTGAGATTTAACTGATTGAATTGATTATATGAGTCATGGTGGATCGATATGAATGATTTTATGAGAATGAATTTCGTTATTGTATTAAATGATATTTGATACATGCATTTGGTATCACCAATCTCACCCCTCATTTATATGTCGCATACCATTGCATAAAAATCTATCTTCAATACAGTTTGTACTTATATAACTAAATTTGTGCAGTTTTAGTAGAAAATTCATATCTCAGTATATACATCTCCGATTTACATGATTACAAGTTCTATTGAAAAGACAAGAGACAGCTCTATAACTTTCATGTTCAGTATTTCCTTTAATTCTAAGTGCAGAATTTTATACAATTTCATTTCGACCTCAGTTCCAGTTCTAATTTATGCTCTGCACAGTTTCAGTAAAAACACCAAAACTTCTAGCATACATCTCCGATTCAAGTGAATTTTAGCTCATTTTAAAGATAAAACTGAGAGCTAAAACATTGATATTTTAAGTTTCTCTAAACTTTGTACAGAAGATATTTTAAAAAATTATGCAACATACTAGCGGTGCACAGAGGATGAAAAATAGAACATTTCATTTTGCTGTCCCTTTCCAAAATCACTATAAATCACATTTTTAATGGAAATTTTCATGCCATACCTTATTTTAAAGTTTAGGGAGTCTAGTTTTACCATAAACAAACCAATCTAAATTTTGATTATCACAGAATAAGATATCTTGGAATTACTACAACATGCTAACCATGCTAGCTTACTTGAACAAACCACTTCATGGAACCAATTTAATCCAATGTATACTCAAAGAAGAATGTATTATCTCTTTAATAAGATCTTGGCATCCAATTATTCATCATCAACACCATCATTTAGCACTTGATTGCCACATCTTGCAAACACATATACATTAATATAAATATAAAAAAAACCTCTACATCATACTAATACTGTCTAAACAATTAAAATCCTATCAATCAAAGATTTTCCTTACCTCTTCAAAACCTTAAGTGCTTGGATGAATACAAGAAATTCTCACTTCCTACACTAGAACTCATAGCTAAGAGGGTGAATGTTGAGAAGAAAATGAGGTCCAATGTTTCAAACAACTCATTTATGAAAACCTAGCAAAAATTTTGACCATTGATCCATTTCCATGCAAGATCTTTACTCTACACTTGTTCTAATCTTTCTCCCATGCAAGATTACTTACAAGCTACCTTCATGCACCTCCTTTGTGTCAATTTCGTTCATAATGGATTCCAAGCACAAAGAGAGAGGTTTTTGACTAACCAATGAGAATTTATGCAAGTATTGTTCAACCAATGAGATTTCTCTTTGGTGGAATGAGCTTATGTGGCCACAAATCAAACTTGTTACTCTCTTGACCAATCATTTGTCTCCAATTATCCATCCTTGAGTGATTTGCAACCAAGTCCCTCAACTTTCCTTAATTGTATTTAGATCCCTGACTTTTAATAAATTGTAATTTTTATCCCTATGAAATTTTGTTCGAAATTTCTTAAATATGTGAAATTTCATTTAAATATCTCTATTTAATTGTGTATGCCTTCTCTTAGCCATTTTTGACTTCTTTAGACCTTGTCGGCGCTTGCCGAGAGGATTTTTGGCTGACCGATAAAATTTTCGGTTTCAAGATTGTGAGGGAAACCTCAAAGTAAATAATAGAAAATTAAAATTTCATTTTAGATACCTCAAAAGGAAGTTCAATATAGAACCATGAGAAGTGGTACATGATACACAATTACCGAAAAACGATGTTACAATTTCTAACCCCCTAATAAAAAGTTTCGTTCTCGAAACTATACATTGAAAAGCTCAGGGTACTGTCTTCTCGTAGTATCCTCCGATTCCCAAGTCTACTCTTTGACTTGGTTACTCTTCCACAAAACTCGAACCAAGGGCACCTCTTTGCTTCTTAGCTTCCTGGTCCACCTTTCAAGTATAGCCATGGGCTGAACAGTAAAGCTCAGGTCATCTCTTTGCTCTACTGGTGGGGGTTCTAGCACATGAGAGGGATTTGGTAAATATTTCCTCAACACGGAGACATAGAATACGTCGTGAATACATATAAGTTCAATTGGTAGATCTAATCTGTAAGTTTCCCTTCTGATCCTTTTCAGGATTCAGAATGGTCCAATATATTTAGGGTTGAGTTTCCCCCGCTGTCTTAATTATATCACTCCCTTTCAGGGAGATGCCCATAAAAAGACCATGTCTCCCTAGAGGTGTTCGTCGCCTATCAGCATAACTCTTCTGCTTATCCTGGGCAACCTTTATCCGAACACAGATGACCTTCACCTTCTCTCGAGTCTCCTTAATCAGCTCAACACTGTTGAGTTGTCTTTCTCTGACCTCGTCCCAGCATAATGGTGTCCTACACTTTCTCCCATACAAAGCCTCGTTTGGTAGCATCCCAATACTGGCCTGGTAACAGTTGTTGTACGCAAACATCACCGACGGAAGGTACTGCTCCCAACTACCTCTAAAATCTATCATACATGCTCTCAGCATATCCTCTAATGTTTGGATGGTCATCTCTGACTGACCATCTGTCTAGGGGTGGAAAGTAGTGCTAAAGTGTAGTCTGGCACCCATGGCCTCCTGTAGTTTTGGCCAAAACCTTGAGGTAAAACGGGGATCTCTGTTTGACATAATTGACACAGGAACCCCTTAAAGTCTAACTATTTCACGGATATAAAGGCGAGCCAAACCCTCCAGCGGATAGCTATTATGAATAGGTAGAAAATGTGTAGACTTGATGAGTCTATCAACAATCACCCAAATAGCATCATGTCGTGCTGGAGTCCGTGAAAGTCCCACAACAAAATCCATCATGATGTGTTCCCACTTCCACTCAAGAATGGGAAGGGGCTGTAATGTTCCGACTAGCCGTTGATGTGCGGCCTTCACCTGTTGGCAGACCAAACATTTGGCTACATACTCAGTGACCTCTTGTTTCATCCCGGCCTACCAATAACTTCTTTTGATAGTCCGATACATCTTGGTACTACCTGAATACATCACATAGGCAGAAGAGTGGGTCTCCTTAAGTATAGCCCTCTGAAAATCACCGTCAGCGGGAACGCAAACCCGCTCCCTAAATACCAAGAGTCCATTATTCCGAATTCTGAAATCGTTGTCGTCTCCCCTATAAATTTTCTTAATAATACCCTGGAGTTCCTCATCTAAACCCTGGAGCTACCAAATGCGATCAACCAGAGTTAGCTTCACCTCAAATCTAGCTAGAAGTGTACCAGGCTCATCATTGGCCAGACTGACTCCTAATGAGCGTAGTCCCATGAGACAAACGAGGCAGGCACTCTCAAACGATGAGGAAGATGATGACTTGCGGTTTAGAGCATCCACAATTGCATTAGCCTTGCCAGAATGATAGTCTATGACAAAGTCATAATCCTTGAGAAGCTCCAACCATCTCCTCTGTCTCAGATTGAGCTCCTTTTGCACGAATAAGTACTTCAGGCTCTTAAGATCTGTGTACACTCGGCTCATCACCCTATGGAGATAATGTCGCTATATCTTTAATGCAAAGCCTATGGTTGCCAACTCGAGATCATGGGTCGGATAGTTTAGTTCATGCTTCTTCAGCTGTCTAGAGGTGTATGCCATGAACTAATCATCCTGCATCAGTATACAGCCCAAACCCTGCTAGCTAGCATTACTGAACACTACATACTCCTAGCCATTGGTGGGAAGGGCTAGAATCGATGCCAATGTCAACCGTTGTTTAAGCTCCCAAAAACTTGCCTCACAACGGTCATCCCAAACAAACTTGACGTCCTTAAGAGTCAAGTTAGTCAGTGGAGATGCAATCCTAGAGAATCCCTCTATAAATCTCCGATAGTATCCGGTCAGTCCAAGGAAACTCCTGACCTTAGTAACCGTTTGTGGATGCTTCCACTTTATGATGGCTTCAACCTTCTGTGGATCAATGAAAATACCCTCTGCAGAAACAATATGCCCCAAGAACCCGATCTGTTTGAGCCAGAACTCATAGTTGGAGTACTTGGCATATAACTCCTCGCGGAGCGTCTGTAATACGACTTGAAGATGTTGGGAGTGCTCCTCATCAATATGTGAGTATACAAGTATGTCATCAATGAATACTATGACAAATCGGTCAAGATAGTCATGGAATACCCGGTTCATCAAATCCATAAATGTAGCTGGGGCATTTGTTAGCCCAAACGGCATGACCAGAAATGCGAAATGGCCATATTTCGTATGGAAAGCAATCTTGGGCACATCCTTGCCCCTGATTCGTAACTAATAATACCAGGATCTCAGGTCAATCTTCGAGAAGACTCAGGCGCCCTAAAGTTGATCAAACAGATCATCTATACGTGGTAGTGGAAACTGATTTTTTACGGTCACTCTGTTCAATTGACGGTAATTTATGCAGAGTCTTAAAGAGCCGTCTTTCTTCGTACAAATAGTACTGGAACACCCCAAAGCGAAGTGCTTGGTCGAATAAGCCCTTTGTCCAATAATTCTTATAGCTGGACCTTTAGCTCTCTCAACTCAGCTGGTGAATGTATATGGCGGAATAGAAATCGGTACTGTCCCGGGAGCTATATCTATCTTAAAATCAAACTTCCAAACCAGAGGTAGTCTTAGTAGCTCCTTAAGGAACACATCAATAAACTCCTGCACTACTAGGACTTTATCAAGCCTTGGCCCTTCTACGATGGTGTCTATTACATGAGCAAGGTAGGCTGAACATTCTCGGCGTACCAATCCCCTAGCCTCCGGCGCTGAAATAACATATCGGAGTAGTATCCGTCTCTCTCCCATAAATATCAGTAATGGCTATCCCGACCTTTGGAACTCTACTTCCTTAGTGAAACAGTCAACAGTAGCTCGGTGGAAACACAACCAGTCCATTCCTAAGATGGTATCAAAATTAGAGATGTCGAGAGGTATAAGATCTGATTCTAACATCACCTCCCCAATCCATTTCTAGTAGCCCCGGTAAATAGAATTCCGGACCAACTGCTTACCCAATGGTGTGATAACCAATATTTCCTCGGTCAATGGAGAGAGTTGTCTATCAAGGTGCTAAGCAAACTGGGTGCTCACATATGAATGATTTGACCAGGTGTCTATCAAAACTCGAGCATCAACTCCGGAGATTTTCATAGTACCTAATGGTGAAATTAAATAAAAGAGAATCATCAACCTTTATTTACTTGGGAACTCAACATGAGATCATACATATATTTATCAAAAGGATTGAGGCTTCTAGTGTCTTAGCGGTTGAGAATTACATGAGTCATCATAGTATGTCATGCTTCAAAATAACTATTAGGAGATAGAACCTATACAGGAGAGTCTGTCGAAGGGTTACCGGTAATTACTTCGGGATTGGCTTGGGCTTCCTCGTGCGTCATTGCAAAGATGCGAGTCTGAGTCCTCTACTGCTGTCGTTGAGGAACGGATACGGTATTGCTTCCGGATACAATCCGTGGAGCGGTAGGAACTGATGAGGTGTTCTTAGCTGACTCTCGCGTGGCCCACTCGGACGGCTCTGACTTGGCTGCCCCCCGAATCCCAAATCTAGGCAAGTGCTACGAATATGTCCTGGTTTCCCACACTAGTAGCATCTCACAGGTTCTCTACAGAATCCTGAATGAGTCTTGCCACAATTGCGGTATAGAGGCTTCCTCGGCCCAACAAACTGACTCATTGATTTGGTACAAGGGGCGAGGGCTCTAGAATTCTGAGGGCGTGACACCTGGGGAAAGCCAGCTGGCCCCGTAGCTGTGGAAGCTCTCTAAGGGCCCTGACTCCAGCCACTCTTCAAACTCTGACCAGACCGAAATCCAGTCCTCTTCCTTTTTTGGTCTTGGCTCTCCCTCTGCCTACTCTCAGCATGTACTATCTCCTCAGCGTGGTAAGCCAACTCAAAGACCTCCTTGAAAGAGTGGTTCTTCGTCACTGACACATGTATTTCTTAATATTCAAGTTGAGTTCGTCCTCAAACTTGAATTGTAATTGTCTTTGTATGGCCAGGTCGGGAACAAAAGCGGCTAGTCTCCTTAACTCTCCCTCAAACTCGGACACCGATCTTGCCCCTAGCGGAGATAAAGAAACTCCACCCTCTTCTGATCCTGCTGGTACTTTGTAAAATACCTCTCGTCAAACTCTCGCACAAAGTTTCCCCAACCTGCGGACTCTGTAGAGTCATCAACCATGGTCTCCCACCAGGCGAGAGCTTCACCATCAAGTAATCGTACTATCACCATCAACTTGTCTTCTAAACCCAGATCTGTCAATATCCTGCGTTTACGGTTGACCTAATGTTGTGCTGTTGTAGCATCACTAGATCTACTGAAATCGGTACAGCCCAACAACCGATCCTCCTTGACCAACTAGGTCAACTTGTGGATGCGGCGGCGTGTCAAAATCGTGTTGTCGCTTAGGGCAGGCACTAAAGAAATAGGGGCAGTCAGGGTAGGTGCCACTGCAGCTAGAGTAAGAACTGTTGTAGGTGGTAGCAGAGGCTGCATTCGTACCCCGTAGGTGCTCCACCACTCGTGCCACTGTCTCAAGGCATCTAGTGGAGGAGTCGGAATTTTGGCTGTCGGAATTTCAGCCATCGAAACGGTTGAGGTGGTACTAGAGGGGGAGCGTGTGAAGACGACGCGACCTCTGGAGCAGCAGGTGTAACTTCACGAGTCTACCTCGTGCTACGTCTAGCAGGTATGGTTCTGAACGAAAGAACCTCTATCATATATAGATAAAGAAATTGGGTTAGATACGGAGTATCTAACCCCCTAAATGGAAAGAACTCATTTGTCTAAGATCATCTTTAAGGATTTTATGACTGTAAGGAAACTTTCAAATTTACTTCAAATTAACTTCAAACTCAACGCTCAACCAACCTGGCTTTGATACCAAGAAAACTGTCACATCCCGATCCGTGATCCAGAGGCCGTGAACAGTTGCCCGTTACCTCGGACACCGGACCAACCCCGCCACGTATCCTCAAGGTAACGCAATACCAATCAAAATTTTAGTTACAAATATGTTATTAGTGTTTAAAATACAAAGTCCTCAAATATATATATATATGTCGTACAAATGAAAGTTTCTTAGTTTCATATAGTCAACCAGACATGATCAACTAATATCCTCAAAATATAGTGGAGGATAGTTACTGCAAGCAATCTCTGATACTGCGTATCTTGAAATAAGTCAACGTGTCTCTCCGATGACTAACTCTATATAGATTTAAAAATATTGAGGGGTGAGTATAGTCAAATACTCAGTGAGTGAGAAATCTGTGACAGGTAATTAATAAGTGAGGTGAGGATGGAGTGTCAAAGTCATATATATATATATATATATATATGTATATTCATGCAAGACATATTATCAAATCATAGCAATTTTAACATTGTTTGCTATCCAATCAAAACAAATGCATCCAAAATCTCATGTCATAAATCATAGGGTCATACCAAATCATATTCTCGGCAAAGGTCTACCTCAACCAATGATGAGCCACCAAGGGATTTTTGTATGTAAACGAAAAACAACCCACAAATCTTGGTGGTAGCGTCTGGCCTCCCCAAGTGCTAGACTGAAACGTCATTTAGTCATCCTCTTTCAGTTCAACTTGGCTAGTCCAAAACATAGTATTGTATACATGCCACCTAACCATGTAGAGTGTCTGCGCCTTGAAACATCGCAAACATGAAACAATCTATATAACGAGACATGTCTGCTATAACATATGAGGCGAGTTTGTACGGGACGATGCCTATTATATCATATCCTCGATTTACGATTAAGGGAATTCAAGTACTAATGCCTGAGTACCTAGTCTCGTATCAAAATCATCAATAAACCAACCGTGCCATACATGTTGAAGAAAATCATGAAAATCTAATATAGTATACAATTGTATGTATCATCAAACTATATTTCATGATTTAAAACATGACACATATATTTCTCATCAAAATTCATGGATGCATATTTTGAAATTTTGGGATACTCCATTTAGTACAAAGTATGTTACCAAAGCCATTTTACAATCATTTTACAATTCATACTTTAAAAACGATGAAACATGGTTTTGCTTATAAACTACATGGCAAAAGTAAGACCCACTCACTTGTACGAGAATGGTACTCTACTCCCCTAAAACCTCTATCCTCAACTGAGTCGCCCCTTGAGTGTAGTATATTCGTCTACTTCTATGATAATAACATATATATATGTCAATCACCCTATTTCTTTTAATAAAATTTTGGATTTTCAAGTTTTACTCTTACGCAGTCTTAGGAAAAATATCATAACTTTCTCTATATAAATCGGATTCAAATGATTTGAATTGCAAATTAAAGATAAGACATATATCTGTATTTTTCATTTTAATCATCTCCAAATTCATATCGCATGAATTTCTAAAAATCTATCTGTAATACAGTTCGTACTTATATAACCAAATTTGCATAGATTTGGTAGAAAATTCATATCTCAGTATATATATCTCCGATTTATATGATTCCAAGTTCTACGGAAAGATAAGAGACAGCCTACAACTTTCATGTTCAGTATGTCCTTTAATTCTAAGTGCAGGATTTAATAAAATTTCATTTCGACCCGGTTCTAGTTCTAAATTATGCTCTACACAGTTTCAGGGAAAATACCATAACTTCCAACATACTACTCCGATTCAAGTGAATTTAGCTCATTTTAAAGATATGACAGAGAGCTAAAACATTGATATTTTAAGTTTCTCTAAACTTTGTACACGAGGTATTTTAAAAAATTATATAACATACTGGCTAAGCACAGAGAATGAAAAACAGAACATTTCATTTTGCTGTCCCTTTCCAAAATCACTATAAATCGCATTCCTAATGGAAATTTTCATGCCATACCTTATTTTAAAGCTTAGGGAGTCTTGTTTTACCATAAACAAACCAATCGAAATTTTGATCATCACAGAATGAGATATCATGGAATTACTACAGCTTGCTAACAATGCTAGCTTACTTGAACAAACCTACTTCATGGAACCAATTTAATCCAATATATACTCAAAGAAGAATGTATTACCTCTATAATAAGATCTTGACATCCAATTATTCATCATCAACACCATCCGTTGGCACTTGATTGCCACATCTTGCAAACACATATACATTAATATAAATATATATTAAAAAAAACCTCTACATCATACTAATACTATCTAAATAATTAAAATCCTATCAACCAAAAATTTTTCTTACCTCTTCAAAACCTTAAGTGCTTCAATGAATACAAGAAATTCTTACTTCCTATACTAGAACTCATAGCCAAGAGGGTGAATGTTTGGAAGAAAATGAGGTATAGTGCTTCAAACAACTCATTTATGAAAACCTTGCAAAATTTTGACCATTAATCCATTTCTATGCAAGATCTTTACTCTACACTTGTCCTAAGTCTTTCTCCCATGCAAGATTGCTTACAAGCTACCTTCATGCGCCTCCTTTGTGTCAATTTCATTCATGATGGATTCCAAGCACAAAGAGAGGGGTTTTTGACCAACCAATAAGAATTCATACAAGTATTGTTCAACCAATGAGATTTCTCCTTGGTGGAATGAGCTTAGGTGGCCACTAACCAAACTTGCTATCCTCTTACCCAATCATTTGGCTCTAATTGTCCATCCTTGGGTGGTTTGCATCCAAGTCCCTCAACTTTCCTTAATTGCATTTAAACTCCTGACTTTTAATAAATTGCATATTTGGTTCCTATGAAATTTTGTTCGAAATTTCTTAAATATGTGAAATTTCATTTAAATATTTCTATTTAATTGTTTAGGCCTTCTCGTAGTCATTTTTGATTTCTTTAGGCCTTGCCAACGCTTGCTGAGATAATTTTCGGTTTACCAATAAAATTTTCGGTTTCAACAATTTTGAGAGAAGTCTTAAAGTAAATAATAGAAAATTAAAATTTCATTTTAGATGCCTCAAAAGGAAGTTCAATATATATATATAGAACCATGAGGAGTGGTGCATGAAATATAGTCACCGAAAAATGGTGTTACATCTTGAACTTTATTTCTTTCACTTTATTATCATCAAAACTCTATTAGGTCAACACTCTCCCCCTTTTTTATGTTGACAAAACTCTTAGTGGTCAATCTATAATGCTAATCCATTTGAATTCAAGCTATGACTTAGTATTGCATTTATGCATTCTGTAACTTCACACACATTTCATACTTGCTCTACACACATTGCTCACTCATACTTAGTATATTAGCATATCATTTAGCTATTTTTTTGCATTTGGCACACTTAGCATAGTTTGCTTAGCACATTCTTTATACCCTTAACATTCTCAATTGAAACACACATCGACACAAACTCTACATCTACATACTTTACACACATTCAGTATCACTATACATAGTCACACTCTAGTATTTTATACACACTCCACATTTTGCAGACTCATTTCATAGTTTCATAGTTTCACACTTTGCACACTCATTCTCATAGTTTTACACTCTTTTACATACTATGCATTTTCTACCCATTTTTGTCATTTCACAAGCATCTTTTCTCCCCCTTTTTATCATCAACAAAAAGACAGCAAGATACCTTTGCACTTCTCAGCACTTGATAGCAAGAGACCAATCCTTATAACACTCTAAGTTATTCCTCAGCATTCAGCTTTTGCATATACTACAACTTTACTGCATATGCACTCTAGCATACTAAAAAACAATTGTTTATACTCCACATACTTCTTCATCAGACAGTACATACATATACTCCTTATCAATCAACCAACACATAAAATCTTTTTAGAGATATCTCCATTACTCAGTACACATTTTACAATTACACACTACATTGCAACATATTACATTCACTATATTTACTACACATTTTAACATCCGCATTCATAATAGCTGGAGTACTTATCATGCTTAACATGACACTCTAGACATTCAGTCTACACACTTAATGTAACACCGACACTGCGGTGTCCGTGCTATTATACTCCTGTTCAGGAATTAAATAAAATATTTCTCAATTATATACATAGAAAAATTTTTATTTATATTGGTTTTTGATTTTCGGGTCTTTAAATTTAATTTTTGTATAATTTAAGTTGCTGTATCCGTAAATCGTAGCGAACCCCATTCTTATGAAATTCGTAAGCTAGCGAAATGTGGGTGTAAAAATATTCGCCAGCTCCGCAACAGCGCGCCAGCCCGCGAGCGCGACAGCCCACGAGCGCGACTGCTCGCGAGCGCGCAGCCTTCCCCCAAGTGCGCCACAGCGCAACAGAGCGCGCGATTGCTATCCCAGCCCGCAGGCCCGCAAGCCCGCAAGCCCACAAGCCCGCGACAGCCCGTGAAGCCAATGCGGCCCGTAGCCCACGATAGCGTGTGACAGGCCGCGAGTCTCTGCGTAGGTAACTGACTCAGGGTTTTGATTTTGTTCTAAGTGCGTAGACCTAACAAATAAATTTTGTCTTGATAGGGAGCATTGCAGATTTTGGAGTGATTGAGGAGACATTCAAATGAAAGCTAGGTCTGCAATCCGAGGAACCCTGGGTGAGAAATGAAATCTCCTCAACATTTGAATTAATTTTGTCGAAATTAGGTTGAATTTAGTATCGAAAACTATATATATATATTCTGAAATACGTTAAATTCGAGGAAAATTAAAAAAATGAGAAATATTGGAAATTTGATCATTTGTGAGCTACATGATTCAAAATTTATGAAACGAGAATATAGAAAGGAGATAGTGTAAATTAAGGTTATATTAATTAGGAAAAAAAATAGAAAATCTGTTAATAGACTACTATCTGATTTTAAATTGTGATGATCGGATTAGGTTGATTTTTTTGGAGATTCGAGGAGTTAGATTGGATAATTTTTGAAAATAGGGAGTGGCCACCCTCCTTAGGAATGCAAGTGGGACTCTAATCTCTTGCATGAAATAGTGAAACTTGATTTTATCGTATTTTTAATAAAACATGCTTTTGATATGCATTGTCTCGACGTATGGAATTGAAATTCAAATCTGTTTTGTGATTATTAGAGTGTCGTTCTTATGTTTTCTACGATTATGCATCCATATTTGAAATGAAATGAAATTGTGCCATGATTTGAGAAATAGAATGTTTTCTATTCTACCATTGCATTGGTTTGTTGAATTTAAATGATTTCGATGAAATATATTGGCACACGGATTTGAATTATTTTGAGGATATGATGAGATGATTTGGCCATGTGGGTTGGATACCTACTAACTTGAGATGATATGATGATATGACATTATTTGATAAATTTCATAGCTATGAAGGGCATTTGTAGAGGCACGGGTTGTCCGGATACGCTTCTGCAGGAAGTATCCACAAACGTCATATGTCTAATGGCTATAGGCGCAGCCGGTTGAACCAACGTAAGGGGAAGGACGTGTGTGATGCCACCGTCTAGCACCGGGCGGGGTCTTATACATGATGATGAGCTAGCCCCAGCGAACTCATGGCCAACGTCGGGGTAGAGAGCGACTTTTAAACTTTATGCATAAAAAAACCCCTGAAACGTCCGTCCTTAGTCATGGTTGACCATTACCAGGATTCTTTCAGCTTGCTTTATGATCTACTTGATTTTAAATGGATGCATATATATATGTTATCTTGTGAATGATTAAATGAGTTCATTTTAGCAAACATATCATGATTTATTGCAAAATTTAAATTATTGGTTATGAATGATATCTTTTGACACTTCAATGTTCACCTACACTATTAGTACTTGAGATTAATCCCCTTACTCACTTGGTATCTTCCTTGATACTCACCCATCTTTTTTCCCTCCTCAGACAAGATTATTGTGCTAGAACGACGCTTCAGGCTCTAGAGGATTTGGTAGCTCGTTAGCGGATTTGAGTGTTTTTCGACTGTGAGATTAAATTAAGTTGAGATGTGAGTTCCGCACTTTACTTTCGACCCCTATGAGGTCTTGACCTTGAGGTCCATAGTTGACCGTGTATTATTATGGGATTGACTGTATAATTTATGTACATTTATTTACAAAACTCTCATATGTCATTTGCATTGAGGCAAATTGTAGTATTTGAATGTTAAGTTAGGAAAATTGGTTGTAAATTGTATAAAACTTAGGCCCGCTCAGTGTGGCGGCTGCTCGTGCTCTAGTTGGGCATGATAGTAGAGGTCTATGGCTAGGATTGTTGGTAATTTATTTAGCCTGGCGTTGTTCTAGATGTCTATTATGGTTGGTGGGTTGTTGTGTGGCCGTGATGACTATTTTATTTTATTTACAAAACGATTTTAAATTATACAGGTTTAAACACGTTTATTTGTATATGGGAGACCTCCGATTTATTGGGAGATTCTGTCTGATTTTTTATAAAAATACAGTCGGTATTCAGGGCAACGGGAGGCTACTCACGAACCCGATTTTAGGCGTGACAGTTCTATTGGTATCAGAGCATCTAGGTTAGAGAAAAGATAGTAGTAAAAGTCTTCTCAAGTACGTTTAAAAGTTCTCAATGCATTAGAGAGTTTTATACTGTCATTTAAAGTCTCGTATACGGTCATAGGCATATAAAATCATTTATTCTTCATTCATAACTCGAATTCTATTTTTAGGGGGTTAGTTACTTGGTAACTAACTCTAATCCTTGCTTATATCTAATTTAATGGTACTCTCTTTGCAGAATCATGTCGCCTAGATGTAGTAGAAGCGGTGCACTACTGGAGAGTCCCTCAGTACCTGAGGCTTCTAGGGCACTTGAGGCTCCATGAGTACCGGAGGGTGTTTCTTCTACTCACGCACCTTCCCCAGTGCCACCCCCAGTATCTCCACCGGCTAGTATAGTCGAGATTCGTCCACCACCATTTGATGCCTTGAGGCAGTGGTAGGAGTGGTATAGTAGATATGGGGCACAAATGCCACCACCTCCACTGCAGACTCCAACGACCGTACCTGTGGCCATACCTACACCTATGGCACCGATTCCTCCTTCGGTGGTCGGTCCTTCTGTTTCCACTCCGATCGATGAGACGTTGGCTACTTTGAGGCGCATCCACGAGCTTACTTAGTTGGTAAAAGAGTCTTGGCAGCTCATATGCACAGGCTTTTCAGATCCAGTGATGCCATAGCGGCGAAGTACTGGATCAACAGGACTCGTAAGTTCCTTACGGATTTGGGATTGTCAGAGGAGTTCAGATTGAGAGTTGCTGAGAGACTTATTGATGGAGATGCCCTCTCGTGGTGGGAGACTATCCGTGACAGTACTATACAGACCCTGCGGTAGAAGGACTTTCTATGAGAGTTCGACCACAGGTATTTCACCCCGTTCTAGTAGGACCGGATGAGGATGGAGTTCCTACACTTACGCCAGGGGATGAGGTCAATTTCAGAGTACGAGACTGAGCTCAAATGACTAGCAGCGTTCGTCTCCGATATGGCTATACCGGCTCAGTTGAGGTTTAAGTTTGAAGATAGCCTCCAATTGAGCATCAGAAAGTATATGACGGTGACTCCCTCTTTTACACTTCAGAGATGATTGATTCAGCATATCGGGTAGAGGAGATCATTCAAGCTGAGACTAGGCAGAGAGAGAGTCACCGAAGAGGAAGACTAGGTCACCGGGTGGACAGTCTTCAAAGAGGGGTAGAGGTTTTTAACATCATGGAGGTTCTTCTAGCTTCAGACCAGTAGGACCGGGACAGGGACCTCGACCATAGGGTTTTGGGGTACCAGCCCCTAATGTCTCTACGCAGTCTACTATACAGAGATAGCCTTTCTGCCGTAGATGCGGTAGCCACCATGCCTTTGGGGCATGTAGAGCACCAGTTACTTGCTACCAGAATGGGAAGTAAGGTCACGTTAGGAGTGTCTGCCCAGATTTAGGTCGAGGAGGATCGACCTTACAGAGTCATACTGGTACGTCTGGCATAGGCCAGCAGGGGCACCTGTGCACTCAGCTCTTACCGCTCCTCGGACTGTAGCCAGGAGTAATATAGTGCCAGGACCATCGCGACAGTAGGCTAATGCCCAGGCTCGTGTGTTTGCGATGATGCAGGAGGACACACAAGCAAACCCTGATATTATTATAGGTAATCCTCCTGCAGATCCCTCAGTGTAGTACTTTTGTTATACTTTCTGTATGAGATTTTGTATGTCATGATGTCGATGTACATTTTTTACTAGTTAAAGCTTTAGAAGCTTAACTAGTTTGATATATATATATATATATATGTTTTTGTCTACTTTTCTTCATATTTTAAATATCTTTAATCTCTTTCCCTTCCTCACATTTAGGGATCATGAGGATATTTGGAGTTGACGTCCGTGTCCTTATTGACACCGGGTTGAATTTCTCTTACGTGAGAGCGTCTTTTGCCCGCCAGATGGGTAAATCCTTATTGCCACTTGATGAGGAAATAATTGTTATCACTCCTCTCGGTGAGCACCTTCATAGAGATTCAGTCTATCATGGATGTGAGGTCATGATAGGGGATACGGTACTCAAGACAAACTTATTTCCCCTTGAGATGACGGATATTGATGCCATCCTCGGGATGGATTGGCTGAGCAAACATAGAGATTCAGTGGATTGTTTCACCAAAGAGGTTGAGTTCCAGTGATCAGAGGGATCCCCTTTGAGATTCTCTGGCGAGAGGAGAGTATTACCTCGCTGTGTCATATCAATGATGGAAGCCAGGAGGTCGATACGCTGAGGCTGCATGGCGTACCTAGCTCATGTTGTTGACACCACTGTTGAGGGACCGAGACTTGAGGAGGTCCTGTGGTACAGGATTTTTCAGATGTGATCCCTGAGGAGTTTCCTGGATTTCCACCAGTTCGGGAGTTCAAATTCAGTTGAACTGAGAGCTTAAAATTCAGTTGTAGAAACTTCTAGACAAAGGGTTTATTACCCGAACACGTTACCCTGGGGTGCTCCGGTATTATTCGTAAAGAAGAAAGATGGTATACTTCGGCTTTGTATGGATTACAGACAGTTGAACAAAGCCACCATAAAAAACAGATATCTCCTGCTACGTATAGATGATTTGTTTGATCAGCTGTAGGGAACTATGGTTTTCTCTAAGATCGATCTCCGTTCGGGTTATCATCAATTGAGAATTCGGACTGAAGATGTGCCCAAGACAGCTTTTCACACCCGATACGGCCATTATGAGTTTCTAGTCATGCCGTTTGGGCTGACTAATGCCCCAGCTGCTTTTATGGATCGATGAACCGAGTTTTCCTCGATTACTTGGATCAGTTCTTCATCGTATTCATCGATGACATCTTGGTATATTCATGGAGTGATGATGATCAAGTTCAGCACCTTTGGATGGTATTGCAGATACTCTGTGAGAAGCAGCTATATGTCAAATTCTCGAAATGTGAGTTTTGGTTGAGACAAATTGGATTCTTGGGGCACATTATCTTCGCGGAGGGTATTTATGTTGATCTGCGGAAGGTTGAGGCTATAGTGAAGTGGGAGCAGCCACAAACAGTTACCGAGATTCGTAGTTTTCTCAGTTTGGTCGGGTATTCATAGATTTGTAGAGGGATTCTCCCGGATAGCTGTTCCGTTGTCTAGAATGACCAGGAAAAGGGTCAAGCTTGTTTGGGATGATCGTTGTGAGGCGAGTTTTCAGGAGCTCAAACAACGGTTGACATCCGCTCCTATTTTAGCCCTTTCCACTAGCAGTCGGGAGTATACGGTGTACAGTGATGTTAGCTGACAGAGATTGGGTTGTGTTCTGATGCAGGATGGTTGGATTATTGCATATGCCTCACGACAGCTAAAGAAACACGAGCTTAATTACCCGACACATGATTTGGAGTTGGCAGCCATAGTCTTCGCATTGAAGATATGGCGGCATTACCTTTATGGGGTGAACTACAGGGTATTTACAGATCACAGGAGTTTGAAATATTTATTTACCCAAAAGGAGTTGAATTTGAGACAGAGGAGATAATTAGAGCTTCTCAAAGATTATGACCTCATTATTGACTATCATCCGGGTAAGACGAATGTTGTAGCAGACACCTTGAGTCAGAAGTCAGCATCATTCTCACAGTTGACAGAGAAAGCCTACCTTTGTTGTTTAGTGGGACTCCGAGCCTTGGGAGTCAGTTTGACTAGTGATGATAAGGGAGGCTTACTAGCCAAATTTGAGGTCAGACCGACTTTGTTTGACTATATCCGAGAGCTCCAGAGTATAGATGAAGAGCTTCATAGTATTGTGGATAAAGTCCGCAAAGCTGAGGGCGGAGACTTTAGGATCTGAGGAGATGGTTTGATAGTGTTCAAGGAGCGGGTTTGTATTCCCGCTGATTCAGATCTCCGTAAGGCCATACTTGAGGAGGTACACTCCTCTGCTTATGTATTGCATTCGGGTGGGACAAAGATATATCGAACCATTCGGGATAGTTATTGGTGGCCTGGCATGAATGGGAAATCGTAGATTATGTGGCTAGGTGTTTAGTTTGCCAGCAGGTGAAGACCGAGCATCAGCGGCCCGCTGGTACATTACAGCCCTTACCCATTCCTGAGTGGAAGTGGGATCACATTACTATGGATTTTGTGACAGGGCTACTGCGGACTTCATCACAGCATGATGCCGTTTGGGTGATTGTAGATCGACTCACCAAATCCACACATTTTCTTCTTATTCGCAGCGACTATCTTTTGGAGACCTTGGCACATCTTTACATTGATACGATAGTCAGGCTGCATGGTGTTCCTATGTCTATAGTAGGACCTGAGGTTCACTTCTAGGTTTTGACCCAAGTTACAGGAAGCAATGGGCACAAGGCTGAATTTAGTATGGCCTATCATCTGTAGATAGATGGTCAGTCAGAGAGAACTATTTAGACCCTTGAGGACATGTTGAGGGCATGTGTGATGGATTTCTGGGGTAGTTGGGATCGGCACCTTCTACTGGTCGAATTCGCATATAATAACAGCTATCAGGCCAGTATAGGGATGCCCCCGTATGAGGCACTGTATGACAGGAAGTGCCGTACCCTGATATGCTAGGATGAGGTCGGAGAGCGACGTCTCAGCAGTGTTGAGTTGATTGAGGAAACGAATGATAAAGTAAAGGTCATCCGTGAGCGGATAAAAGCCACCCAGGATAGACAGAAGGCATTAGCCGATCGTAGGCGGCGACCTCTTGAGTTTGCCACTGGAGATATGGTTTTCTTGAGGATATCTCCTTGGAAAGGAGTTATACGGTTCAGGCAGCGGGGCAAGTTGAGCCCCAGATATATTGGGTCCTTCCGTATCCTTGAGAGAGTCGGAAGTGTGGTATACAGATTGGAGCTACCAGATGAACTATCCTGTATTCACGATGTCTCCGCCACGACCCGCCACTACCCAACGGCCATCGCCACTCTCTCTCTCTCCATTTCAGTCCCTCTCTGTTATCTCTTTCTCCATTCACTATTTTCGATCTCTCTCCCTCTAGATCTCCTTCGCCGCGCACTTCCGTTGCATGTCAGCACTGCGAGAGCGCCACAGCTACAGCCGCAATTGCCCCTCTTCTCTCGCGAGCGCGCCAGCGCGCGACTACCCGCAGAAGCCACAGCGCAAGACTGCAGCAGTTCACTCCCTATTGTTCTAAATGCTTAGACCTAACTAATAAATTTTGTCTTGATAGGGAGCATTATAGATTTTGGAGTGATTGAGGAGACATTCGAACGGAAGCTGAGTTTGCAATCCAAGGAACCCTGGGTGAGAAATGAAATCTTCTCAACATTTGAATTAATTTAGTCGAAATTAGGTTGAATTTAGCATCGAAAACTGTATATATATATATATATTCTGAAATACGTTAAATTCGAGAAAAATTAGAAAAATGAGAAATATTGAAAATTTGATCATTTGTGAGCCAAATGATTCAAAATTTATGAAACAAAATATAGAAAGAAGATAATGTAAATTAAGGTTGTATTAATTAGGAAAGAAAATGAAAAATCCATTAATAGGCTACTATTAACGGTTAAATTGTGATGATCTGATTAGGTTGATCTTTTTGGAGACTCGAGAAATCAGACTAGATAATTTTTTAAAATAGGGAGTGACCACCCTCCCTAGAAATATGAGTGGAACCCTAATCTCTTACATGAAATAGTAAAACCTGATTTTATCGTATTTTTAATAAAACATACTTTTGATATGCAATGTCTCGACGTATGGAATTGAAATTCAAATCTATTTTGTGATTATTGGAGTGTCGTACTTATGTTTTCTACGATTATGCATCCATATTTGAAATGAAATGAAATTGTGCCATGATTTGAGAAATGGAATATTTTCTATTCTATCATTGCATTGGTTTGTTGAGTTTAAATGATTTCGATGAAATATATTGGCACACGGATTTGAATTGTTTCGAGGATATGATGAGATGATTTGGCTATGTGAGTTTGATTCCTACTAGTTTGAGATGATATGATGATATGGCATTATTTGATAAATTCCGTAGCTACGAAGGGCGTTTGTAGAGGCATAGGTTGCCCGGATACGCTTCTGCAGGAGGTATCTGCAAACGTCATATGTCTAATGGCTATAGGCGGGGCCGGTTGAACCCATGTAAGGGGAAGGAAGTGTGTGACGCCACCGTCTAGCACCGAGCGGGGTCCTATACACAATAATGAGCTAGCTCCAGCGAACTCATGGCCAACGTCGGGGTAGAAAGCGACTTTTGAACTTTATGCATAATAAAACCCCCGATGCGCCTGTCCTTGGTCATGGTTGACCTTTGCCAAGATCCTTTCGGCTTGCTCTATGATCTACTTGATTTTAAATGGATGCATATATGTATGTTATCTTGTAAATGATTAAATGAGTTCATTTTAGTGAATATATCATGATTTACTACAAAATTTGAATTATTGGTTATGAATGATATCTTTTGACACTCCAATGTTCACCTACACTATTAGTACTTGAGATTAATCCCCTCACTCACTTGGTATCTTCCTTAATACTCACCCCTCTTCTTTCCCTCCTCAGATAGGATTATTGTGATAGAGCGACACTTCAGGCTCTAAAGGATTTGGTAGCTCGTTGGCGGATTTGAGTGTTTTTCGACGGTGAGATTTAAATTAAGTTGAGATGTGAGCTCCGCACTTTACTTTCGACCCCGTGAGGTCTTGACCTTGAGGTCCTTAGTTGACCGTGTATTATTATGGGATTAACTGTATAATTTATATACATTTATTTGCGAAACTCTCATATTTCATTTACATTGAGGCAAATTGTAGTATTTGAATGTTAATTTGAGAAAATTGGTTGTAAATTGTATAAAACTTAGGCCTGCTTAGTGTGACGGTTGCTCATGCTCTATTTGGGCATGACAGTAGAGGTCTATGGCTATAATTGTTGGTAGTTTACTTAGCCTGGCATTGTTCTGGATGTCTATTATGATTGGTGGGTTGTTGTGAGGTCGGGATAGCCATTTTATTTTATTTATAGAATGATTTTAAATTATACAGATATAAATAAGTTTATTTGTACATGGGAGACCTTCGATTTATGGGGAGTTTCTGCCCGATTTTCTATAAAAATACAGCCGACATTCAGGGTAACGGGCGGCTGCTCAAGAACCTAGTTTGGGGCGTGACACTTAACCAATACTCAAAAGTATAAATTAGTCAAGCACAATAACTTATCAATATAGTAGCAATAGATAAGTAAACATGTGAAATATTATAGTATGCAAAGGAAGTTTGAACACAACAAAATTTTGAGAACATTACAAGAAGGGATAGCAGGATCCTATGCTAAAAAGACTTTGATGGTTTGGGATCCTTCTTGAATTTCTCCTTTTTCTTGAGTAAAGCATCCAATTTTTCTTGGACACTACAAAGCTCCATTTTTACAAAACAACTTATTTGACATATCAGGGTTTGCCTCTTTTCAGTGTATTCCAATTTGTCCCATATCATCTCTAAGGTGATTGGTTGAGTGCATGAGGTCTCACCTTCCTCATTCCTTCTTTCTTTTTTAGGGACTTTCTCAGTGGCTTCTTCGGCTTCATCATCAACTTGTTCAGCCTGTCTCTTGCTTGCTCCGCCTCCTTTCCTTATCCATTTCCCTTCACTATTGCTTATCCATCTAGCTTTCATTATTGAGGATGCATTGATGGTATTCTTCTTACTCAACTTAATAAGTGTGTCCTTTTCTAATTCCACATGATTCTTTGATAGAATGTCAATTATCATGCTGGCATAAGACAACAGGGAGCTCTCAGACCTATGTGCAGATATCATAAAATAAGAGACAATGAAATGCAATCTAGGATTCTTCCCATTCATAATGCACGTCATTAACCAAAAGTCCTCTCTTAAAACTATAGTATAGTTTCCTCCTCTTGGTTTCAATACATGAGAGACAATTAAATGTAGGATTCGTTCATGAAAGTCAAGCTCTATGACACTTGTATTCACAACTGTCAGGTTTTCATCACCATAGACAACCCTAACATTTTCCAAATAACCAACTTTCATGTAGGGTTCACACTTGTCATAAGAGACCAAGCCAATACATTATTCTCGCATATATTCCTAGGAGTGACTGTAATCTTCTTCCCATTCACAAAAGTATTGAATCCACATGATACAAAATGTTCATCTAGGACAATTCTAGTCTCATTTTCAGTGCCATCCAAAATCACATCTAGATTATTGTAGAATAACTTGACTTTCTTTTCATGAATATACTTGTTGGAGTTTAAAAGTGAGTTTGGACATACCTCAATTAGTATTCTTCATATTTGAAGTTTAGTATCTTCAAGAATACCCAGTCAATCAACCGCCTATGATTCAATTTCCTTTTCGAAAGCACTTTGTCGTATAGGTCACTCTGTTCTATCGATTGAAATTCCTAGACATTAAACTGAGGGATTGTTTGCAGTAGAGGAGATGTTGGTTTTGCGGTTTGTGCAGAGGTAGATTTGGAGGAGGAACCCTTTCCCATAGGTTTCGAAGGTCTTTTTAAGGGTTTAGAGGGTTTCTTGATCAGCATTTTCATCTTAGGAGCCATTGAGGTTTGATTCTTGTAGCAATTAATCAGATTAGGGTTTCAATTTGGGAGTTTAAGGTTTTGAATTTGAGAGATTATGGCTTTGGGAGGAAGAAGAATAGTTTGAAATTTGAGAATTTAGGGTTAGATAGGTCGATATGTCGACTGTTAGTATTTCATTAAGCGTTTCTCAGGTTGATAGTTTTAAGTACACAACGACCTGTTCAATAATTTTGAATAATCGGGTCGACATATTAAGAAAGACATCGACCTGTCGTCTCAGTGTTATGCAGGTCGACATCTTTAATGTTGGGCGATGTGTCATCTTTTGAGTTTTATTCTAAGTGTTGGTTTGAGATTAGATCAACAAGGTTTTTGATTCTAATGTCTATCAGGTCGACATAACTCTGTATACTTTCAATTTGTCAACATATTTTAATAAATAGGTCGACCTAAAAACTATTATTCAGAAATATAAGACTCTGTTTTTCATTTCTTCTCTTCTATTTTTTTATTTTTATCATTCCTAAATCCTTTTTTAGTTCACAAAATCTATTTTTATCCAAGGGTTTAGTGACGATGTCAGCAATTTGTTTTTGAGTGTCAGTATACTCAAGAACAATCTCATTTTTTAGAACATGGTCCTTGATGAAATAATGTCTCACTTCTATATATTTGGTTCGTGAATGATGGACTGGATTCTTTGTTAATTTATTGCACTTGTGTTATCATATTCGATTCGTATGCAATCAAAGTTTAATCCATAGTTTTCATTTGGTGTTTGATCCAAAAGATTTGTGCTGTATACTATCCCACTTAAACATATTCAGTTTCAGTTATTAACAATGTTACACTACTTTGCTTCTTGGAGGATCATGATAATAACATGTTTCCAAAAAATTGACAAGTACCACTAGTATTGTTTTTATCGATTTTGCATCTGGCAAAATCAGCATCACAGAAACCATGTAACTGAAAGCTTGAGTCTCTGCCATACCAAAGACCTAAGTGAGTCATTTCTTTTAGATATCTAAAGATTCTTTTGACTACAAGTAAATGGGATTTTTTTTTGATCTAATTGAAATCTTGCATAAAGACATATACTAAATTGTATGTCAAGTCTTAAGGCAGTAAGATATAGTAGAGACCCAATCATGTTTCTGTAAAGTTTTTGGCATACTAATTTACCATTCTCGTCTTTGTCTAACTTTATGTTTGTGCTCATTGGAGTTTCATTTCCCTTACAGTCACTGAACCCAAATATTTTAATTAGTTCATTCGTATATTTTGATTGATTTATGAAAATTCCATCCTCTGATTGTTCAACGTATACGTTTCATTTAGATATCAATTTAGAAATACACTTTTAACATCCATTTGATAAAGTTTAAAGTTCATAAAGCAAGAGAAGATAAGAAGCATTTTGATTACTTCTAATCTGACCACTGGGCATAAGTTTTATCATAGTTAATTCCTTCCTTTTAACTATAACCTTGGTTACTAATCTTGCTTTATTTCTTGTGATTGGGCCATATTCATCAAGCGTATTTCTGAAAACCCATTTTGTTCCAATCCTAGCTGATCTGTTGGTTTAGAAACTAAATTTCATACTTTGTTTCTTTCAAACTGATTTAATTCATCTTGCATGGCCATTATCAAATTTTCGTCTCCTAGGGCTTCTTCCATATTTTTAGGTTCATTTTGAGAGATGAAGGCTATGTACTTACATTAGTTTTGTAGTTCCGATTTAGTTCTAACACCTGAACTGATGTTACCTATTATGTTTTCTAGATTCACATCTTTTATAATTTGAAAGTATTTGATTTCTTGCTTCTGCTGAGTTTCATTTCTTTCTTTCTATACCATGATTTCATTTGATTCATCTTTTTGGTGATTTGCTTCATCAGTAAGGTTTAGTTCATTTAGTTTCTCAGTGATCTTTTCATCATCCAAATTTCTTTCACCGGATAAATTTTCTTCATCAAACTCTACGTGAATTGACTCCTCTACTGTCATGGTTCTTTTGTTGTAAACTCTATAGCCTTTACTTGTTATGGAATATCCTAAGAAGATAGCTTCATCACTCCTGGCATCAAACTCTCTTAATGCTTCTTTCTTATTATTTAAAACAAAGCATTTGCATCCAAAAACTCTAAAGTAATCTATATTTGGTTTTTAACCTTTGTAAAGTTCATAGGGAGTTTTCTTTAGGATTGGTCTTACTTGTGCTCTATTCAAAATATAACATGCAATGTTTATAGCCTCTGCCCAGAAGAATTTAAGTAGGTTATTCTTGCAGAGCCTTGTTCTAGCCATTTCTTGAAGGGTTGTGTTCTTTCTCTCTACTACCCTATTTAGGTGTTTTAGTTGTTGAGAAATTATGATCAATACCATAATGACTACAGAATTCTTCCATGGTTTTATTTTAAATTCTTTACCATGATCACTTCTAATACTCTTAATTGACATTCCCTTCTCATTTTAAACTTTCTTGCACAATTTGATGAAGGTCTCACTGGCTTCCTCTTTTTTGGCAAGAAATAGAACACATGTGTATCTAAAGTAATCATTAATGATTACGAATCCATACTGTTTCCCACCTAAGTTTTGAGTTCTAGTTTGTCCAAATAAATCAATGTGAAGAAATTCCAATGGATTGCTAGTTGATTCACAATTTTTAGATTTAAAGGAAGTTTTGGTTTGTTTTCCTTTCATACATACATCACACAATTTGTCCTTTTCAAATTTTAGTTTTGGTAGATTGTTCACAATGTCTTTCCTAACTAATTTTAAAATTGTGTCTATACATGCATACCCTAACCTTTTGTGCCATAGCTATGATGAGCACTTGATGACAGCAACTAGACATGATTCATTGGAGGTTTCTAAGTGATCCAAGTCTATCACATATATGTTTTCTTTTCTTTGACCAGCAATTTGATAGAGTCGAAGGATTTGTCAACAATGAAACATGCATCAGATTCAAAAGTGACTGAATAACTTTTATCACATAATTGGCTAACACTAAACAGACTAAATTTCAGCCCAGAAACAAGAAACACATTTTGAATTTGTGAGTTAGAAGACTTATCTCCTATGTTGCCTATTCCGATGACTTTTCCCTTTGAATTGTTACTAAATGCAATATTTCCTCCTTTCTTGCTTTCGAGATAAGAGAATTTTGAGACATCCCCAATTATATGTCTTGAACATCCACTGTCTATGCACCATACTGACTTTCTGGGATACTCTCTTGATTTCAAACATACCTGCAACAAGATTCAATCACACTTTTACCTTTGGTACCCACATCTTTTTGGGTCCCGCTATGTTTGCTTTAGATTTATTTTTAGGGATCCATTGTAAGTTCATTCTTGATAAGTTTAGGAACTAACAATTATAAATTGAGTGTCCAATGTTCTTGCAGTAAGTGTAGTATCTATTAATCACACTTGGTTTTTTAATGCTGTCTAAAGATATGTTTCTAAATTTGCAATTTTCAGACTTGTGCCCAAATTCATGCATGTGTGGGATCTCTTTACTTTGTCATTCTCAGAGCTTGGCACAAAAAATTTATAGTTATCTAACTTTTCTTGACCTTGTATGAATTTTATTAGTATAATGTTTTGCCTACAAATCTTTTTTTTTGCTTATCCAATTCTTTCTTTAGAAACATGTTTTCATTCATTAGTTTGTTACTGTTCTTTTCTAAATGTTTATCATCCAATTTATTTTCAAATTCAGCAATTTTCAAATTTAATTCAGTTTTTTTTTTTTATTCTTAATACATTTACTTCAATTTTTGATTTTTCTAATGTTTTGATAGTTTTAGCTAGATCTTTCTTTAGCAGATTATTCTTCATTTTTAATCTTTTTAATTCCCTGAGTGATTCTAGTAATGGCTCATGCAGCTCAGTAACAGTAAAATTATTTTCAGAATCAGAACAAAAAGAATAGGATGTGGAGTTCACCTCATGTCTGAGATTTCTTCGTTGGCTATGAAACACAAGTTGGCATGTTTCTCTGCTTCCTCATCATCACTTGAGCTAGTGTCTTTATCACTCTAAGCTGCAAGTGTCTTCTTCTTTTTCTTCTCTTTCCTATCCCTTTTATATTTATTTTCATCCTTTTTCAGAGAAGGGCAATTAGCCTTCATGTGTCCCAACTTCTTGCACTCAAAGCATCTGATTTCTTCCTTCTTCTATGGCTTCTTAAAGAATGATTTGTTCTTATTCCTTCTCTTCATCATGAACTTTTTGAATTTTCTTGCTAGAAGAGTCTCGTCTTCTTCACTTCTTCTGAGTTTGACGTGCTTTTATCATTATCAGCCTTTAAAGTTACTCATTTGCCTCTTTCTTCTTGTGCAGGCTCCTTCACATTCAGTTTCATCTCATGAGTCAAAGATCCAATGAGCTCATTGATTGTCAAAGTCTCAAGATTTTTAGATTTTTCAATTGCAGTAACCTTGGGCTCCTATGATTTTGGCAGACTCCTTAGAATTTTGTCCACTATATCTTCCTAAGAGATTCCTTTTCCAAGTAATATTAGCTCATTTGTTATCTTATTAAATCTTGTGATCATCTAACTGATTGTTTCTCTTTCCTTTATTTTGTAAACTTCATATTCTTGCTTCAGTAGTCTGATCTTGTTCTTGCGAACTTGATCAGTCCTTTCGTACGTAGTTTCGAGTCTTTCCCAAATTTCTTTCACTATTATGGATGATGAGACTCGATTGTATTCATTGACACTCAGTGCAAGCTGAAGAAGATTAGTTGCTTTACAGTTGGCTTGATAAGCCTTCTTTTGCTCCACAGTCATATTTTTTAACTTGATCGGCATACGCACTCCAGCAATTTCTTCTGTAAGAAATTCAACTCCTTCTTCAATTATTTTCCAAGCATTTAGATCTTATACAATCATGAAATTACGTATTCTTTGCTTCCAATAACTGAAGTTGTTTCCATTGAAAAATGATGCACGATTTGTTGAACAAGATTCAACTGGTATATAGTCTCCATTGATTGCAATTTGGATCTTTGGTGATAAGCTGTTAGGCTGCTTGACAACACACTCACTCTAATACCAATTGTTATTCAACTAGAGGAGAGTAAATAGTTGAATATGGACTTTTTAAGACTTTTCAAAATTTGAGCAAAACAACAGAGAACGAATATTTAAAGATAGAAAACACAAAAAGTTTTATAGTGGTTTCACCAAACTCAGTGTATGTCCACTTCTGGGCTCACTCTGGATTTTTCACTAATAGCTTAGATTACACACTTGATAATAGGTTCAAGTTCAACCTTTAACACTATTCCTACTGAATACTTCTATCCAATCTATTCAACCTTAATCTTTTACACTTGTACAAATCTGAAAATAAATGTCAAGAGTTGAGGCTCTTTTTCCTTAGATTTGACAATTTAAGAGTAAGTTGTGAAATTTAGAACAGTTGCATAAAATTTAAAGTACACACAATAAAACAATAGAGCATTTTCAAAGTATTCAATAGAGTATTCAATTCATCTTACCCTCTCTTCTTCAACTTCTCAATATTTATTGAGGTATTGAATAGAACCTTGAGGGTTGGTAGTGGTTGTTGTATCCGAACATTGAGTATTTAATTTTTTCCATTAAAGCTCTGCAACAACTCTTTCCTTCGCACTGAAACTTCACTCTTTTATTGATGCCTCTTTTTATTTAGCCCAATCAGAACATGTTTGGGCTGTATTTGAACGTTAGTTTTGATATAAAAGAAAACATTTCAGAAATCGAAAAAATAAGGTATCCATTAAGTTCAAATTTGTTTCACAGATTTGATTTCTAACACACGCAGGTCGATGACTTTAATATGGATATCGACCCAAATTCAAAAACTTTATAGTATATTTATGTCAGAATAGGTCAACAAGATACTATGCGGGTCGACAAGAAACTGTGCCAAATAAAATAAGTGGACACGTGATTTTGAAATGGTCGATGTGTAGATGTATGTCGACAAGAATGTGATTAGGTCGATGTGTAATATTAAGACTTTAATGAATATTAGGTCGATAAGTCAGTTTAATGTATCGACATATTCCTATTCAGATAGGAAATTGGTTGATGTGTGCAACTAAATTGGTCGTTGTGTATGTGCTTTGTCAACAGAAAGAGAGCAGGTCGATGTGTGTTTCAATGAGTAAAAAAACATCAAGTCAACAGGTCTTACAACATACGTCGACATACTGCTGTGCAAGTAAAAATTGATGGACCTAGTACAGAGAATTGGTCAATGTGATTTTCACGGGTCGACAAGAATTAAGATGGGTCGATGTGTGTATTTCAGAAACAAGGACCAACACGTTGATGTGTTGTCTTATAAGTTGATGTGTCACTATTCATTGGTTAAATTGGTTGACCTGATTAACAAATTGGTTAATGTGTTTTTAACTATGTTGACAAGTATAGTGGTAGGTTGATGTGTGTGCTTGAGAGACAAAGACTAGTAGGTTGTTGTATTGTCCATACGGGTTGATGTGTTACTATTTATAAGTGAAATTGGCTGATGTGGTGAAGTGAATTGGTTGACGTGTCACTGTTCATCAATAATGTAATTGTTTCATATTGATACAGTTAGTAGACACATCGATGTCCTAATATAACTTTTACTCTGTATGTCAATGTCTAATTTGTATAGGTTGATGTGTTATTTCAGATTGGTCTACCTGTGACTATTCAAGTCGATATAATTGAGTGTGTGTCGATGTGCTTAAATTTATGTATTTTTATAGAAGTTCTAACTGAAGATGCTGCATGATTAACATTTGCTGCATGCGGAACTCGTTCATTTCTTGCGTGTGCTTTGCTTGAAGTTCATTGATTCCTGATCTCTTTGCAGTAGTAACTCCTTCAAATGGCTCACCTCTTGATTCAATTGATTTACTTCTGTCCTGATTGCTGGTAGGGTAGAAGAAGATAAACCAGCAATTTTGTAAGTTCTGCTCAAAGAACCAAGCCCAACTACTCTACCCCCTTTTGGTCCACCAGTCACCTCGAGCCATGTTTTCATGTTATCAACAGATAGCTCAGATCCGCCAGTATCATCACTAGCACTCGAACTTCTACGTGATAGCTCATCATATTTCTCCTGTATTGTCATGAGAAAAATTAAAATAGCTCTCAACCTAGTCTCTGATGCCTAGTTAACTGTCACGCCCCGAACCGAAATCGTGAGTAGCCGTCCGTTGTCTTGAATATCGGCTGTATTTTTATAAAAAATCGGACAAAACTTCCCCGCATAACGAAGGTTTCCCATATAGCAATCAACCTGCTACATATACAATAGGGTCAACCCAGCCTCATAATACATAATACATAAATCCAATCTGAACATCAGACCAACAGATCCATACCGCACAATCCAGGACAACGCAAGGCTAACAAAACGAATTTCCACAGTCCTAACCACAGACCTCTACTACCATGCCCCCGTCAAAAGCATGAACAGCCACCAGTCGCCCCTCCTGTGATTTAGAGGTGGCACCGAGCGGTCCTAAAGTACAATTCTAGGACATGACACATTCCTAAGTAACATACACAATGAATAGAAATTGCCTCAATGCGAGTATTATGCAATGACATGAGAGTTCCATAATTTAAATATCCATATTTGTACAGTCACTCCAGAATTATACAATGGTCATCTATAGACCTCAAAATACATATACATCATTTGTACAATTTTTAACGCATGAAATTGTAGCGAAAATATACAATGACTCCTCAGTCTAGACCAAATCTCCCAATGATATTAAGCGTCCTAAAAACAACACTTCTTGCCAAATACTATCTCTGAAACAAGAGGGGAAATGAGGGGTGAGTACTCAGGGAAAGAATATTCAGTGAGTGAGTGGGTCAATGCAATCATCTAATAAGAATTGTGAAACTGGAGTGTCAAAGCGTAAGTATACAAATCATACTTCAAATCATCATGTTTTTCATTTCAACAATATATCATTTGCATGCATTAGCAGGTCAAATATACATCAAAAGCACTGTCATTAAAATTATAGAGCTGTCAACCAAAAGTGTCCTGGCAGAGGTCTACCTCGACCTATGACAGGTGCACCGGGGGTGTTATATGCAAATTTATTTAAAGTACTCTCTACCCCGGTGTTGGCGACGAATCTCGTCCAGGTGCTAGACTTGGAGAGAATATCCAAATCCTCTCCCTTTTCGGGTTCAACCTAGCTAGTACCGTTCGTTAATAAAATCATGACAACTCGTGGGATACCCCAGGCCTAGGCATATCCGGACGCCACCTAAGCGCCTCTCACGGTGTCCTTCGTAGCTGCAGAACAATACATACCAAAGCCCTCAAGGCCAAAATCAATATCATATCAAGAATGTGTCGTAATTAGGTTCACAAACCAAATGCAATATATAGCGTAAAATGACATATTATACATTTCAACCACATGGATGCATAATTTTATAATTCAACCAAATTTTTTGGATACTCCAACGGTTCACAAAAAGTCAGTTCCAAAACCAATCAAAACATTTCAAACACACGACAAATCATGTTCATTTATCAAAATGTTATAAAACAGAGTTTACATATTAAACAAAGGTATTGAAATAAATCTCACTCATAATATGGGGAAGGGTAGCGCACTCCCCAATAATACCACGAAACGAAGAAAAGTGTTCCCCTAACTCAAGGTACCCAACACCTATGAATGTATTTATATATATATATATATATAATCAACAAGTTTCAAACCAATGCAGTTATAGGAAATAGGCTATCACTTCTAATACACGTATGCAAATCAGGTAGTTCGAATTCTTTAGAACCTTACCCTAATTTCTCATATTTTGTTCATGCATACAATATGTCTTCAAGACTCAAGTGTTGGTGCACAGGGCTCACACCAATCCAATCTCTCGCTTTCACCCAAGGGCCAATAGGGCCACAGCCTAGCGCTCCTCTGTGCAGCGTGCAGCGCCCATGTGCGGGGCACGCAGCGCCCATGTGTGGGGCACGCAGCACCCATGTGCAGGGTCTATGTGCAGGGCGCGCAGCGCCCATGTGCAGCGTCTATGTTCAGGGAGCGCAGTGCCCATGTGCAGGGTCTGTGTTCAGGGCGCGCAGCGCCTGTGTGTAGGGTGCGCAGCCCTCATGTGCAGGGCCTATGTGCAGGGTGCGCAGCGGCCATGTGCAAGTCGCGCAACGCCCATGTGTAGTGCGCAGCACCCAGGGCGCGCAGTGCCTGTACGCTAACCATTTATCCTCATTTCTCAACTTAACCCTAATATTCATTCAAATAAATCAAATGGGTAAGAAATTTTTCTCACCTAGGGTTTTCTCGGAGCGCAGACCTTCGTCCGAATGTCTCTTCAACCGCTTCAAAATCTACAACGCTCCGCAGAGACTCGTAGGCTGTCACGGGCTATCAGGAGTTACGGGCTACGGGCCGCAATGGGCTTCGTGACAGCGGGCTTATGGGCTGCGCGGGCTCATGGGCTGTGGTGGGCTCGTGGGCTGGCAGGCTCACGGGCTGGTAGGCTTGCAGGTTGGCACGTGCAGTCGTGCGCTCGCGGGTTGCTCGCTAGTGGGCTGGAACACGCTCGGGCATAGGCGCGCACTCGTGCGTAAGCGCGCACTCGTGTGCAGGTGCGCACTCGTGTGCAGGTGCGCACTCGTGTGCAGGTGCACTCCCTAGCTGGCGTACCTGCGTGCTAGTGCGCAAGTATGCTCGTACGGGGAAACGCGCGCTGTGGCGCACTCGCGCTCTTACAGAGAAGATCTACAGCTGCTGCGCACTCGCGGGAGGGAGGAGCTGCAGCTGCTGGGTGCGCTCGTGGTGGTGGCAGATCGCGGTGGAACTCGCGATGGCGTGCGATCGAGAGGGAGGGAGATCGCGAGAGATAGAGAGAGAGTGAGCAGCGGAGAGAGAGAGAGATAGTGAGAGAGATACCGTGAGGTAGAGAGAGAAGAAGGAGGTGGTGGTGGTTGCTCACAGTGGAGAGAGGGTGGCCGCGGGTGGTGAAGAGTCGGGGAGAGAGAGAAAGAGGAAGAGAGTGAAAGAGAGATAGAGAGAGAGAGAAAGAAAAGAGAAATTAGGGTTTCCAAACCTAATTGGTAAGAGGGGGAGGTGCTGCGCTTCACTCCAAAATTAAAATTTTCTTTTTGTAAAAACGGGGTTTACTTCGATTCGTAGATTCTGCAAAATAAAATATACCAAAATTTAATTTAAATACCCAAAATCAATTTAAATAAATAAAATTTCTCTCTATATAATTAAATTACAGATACCGCAGTGTCGGTATTACATTTTCTAACCCCTAAAAACAAGTTTTGTTCTCGAAACTAAAAGAGAACTAAATAACAAACAAATGGGGGTACTGTCTCCTCATAGCCTCCTCAGGCTCCCAGGTCTCCTCCTCGACCTAGTCACTCCTCCACAAGACTCTGACCAACAAGACTTCCTTGCTCCACAGCTTCCTGACCTACTAATCTAGAATAGCCACGGGCTGAATTGGAAGACTGAGGTCCTCTCGTAACTCAACAGGTGGAGGCTCTAAAATATGCGAAAGATCTGGGATGTACTTCCTCAACACTGATACATGGAGACATCATGGATCCGAGATAACTCGTCTGACAGCTCTAGTCTGTATGCTACGCTCCCAATCTTACTGACGATACGGAATGGGCTAATATACCTGGGGCTCAATTTGCCCCGCTGCCGATGTCGAATGAGTCCCCTCAAAGGAGAAATCCTCAAAAACACTATATCACCCACCTCAAACTCTAAAGGCCGGCGTCTCTAGTCCGCATATGCCCTCTGTCTGTCTTGGGTGGCTTTCAACCGCTTGTGGACTACCCTGACCTTTTCCTTAGTTTCCTCGACTAACTCAACATTGGTAAGGTGTCTCTCACCTACTTCATCCCAGCACAACGGTGTGCGACACTTCCTACCGTAGAGTACCTCATAAGGTGGCATACCGATATTGGCCTGATAACTATTATTATATACAAACTCTACCAGCGGTAAATGCCTGCCCCAACTACCCTGAAAATCCATGACACAAGCCCTAAGCAAATCTTCAAGCGTGTGAATGGTCCTCTCCGATTAACCATCTGTCTATGGGTGATATGGTGTGCTAAAACTGAGCCGCATGCCCAAAGCTTCCTGTAACTTGGGCCAAAATCGAGAAGTGAACCTCGAATCTCTATCTGAGACTATGGATACTGGAACTCCATGCAGTCTGACTATTTCGTCAATATACAGACGTGCCAATGTCTCCAATGGAGAGTCACTGCGCATCGGGATAAAATGGGCGGACTTGGTGAGTCGATCGACTACTACCCCTTTGGCATCATATGTGGCCTGAGTCCGCGGCAATCCCATAACAAAGTCCATAGTCACATGTTCCCACTTCCATATGGGAATGGGAAGAGGCTGTAGTAAACCCGCTGGCCTCTGATGCTCAGCCTTCACCTGCTGACAGACTAAACATCTAGCTACAAACTCCGCAATGTTCTTCTTCATACCTGGCCACCAATAGCTACCTCAAATAGTTCAATACATCTTTGTACAACCCGAGTGCAAGACATAGGCCGAGGAGTGTGCCTCCTCTAATATAGACCTATAGAGATCCTCATCGGTGGGTATAGCCACTTTATCTCGATAAGTCAGAAGTCCATCACTACGGGTTCTAAAATCATTTATATCACCTCTACGGGCTCTCTCAGTAAAAGCCTGGAGTTCGATATCAATGCCTTGAAACTCCCTAATACGGTCCAATAATGTCGGCCTGACCTCAAACTTGGCTAGTAGAGTACCTTGATCATCGCTAGCCAATCTGACTCCCAAATCCCGGAGTCCTATCAAACAAGTGAGGTATACCGTATTGTTCTCCTGAGACGATGAAGCTGATTTCTGGATCAAGGTATCAGCAACCTTATTGGCCTTGCCCTGATGATAATTAATGACAAGATCATAGTCTTTGAGAAGTTCCAACCATCTCCTCTGTCTCAGGTTAAGTTCTCGCTGGGTAAATAAATATTTCAGACTTTTATGATTCGTATACACCCGGCAAGTCACCCCGTACAAGTAATGGCGCCATATCTTTAATACGAAGACTATGGCCGCAAGCTCCAGATCATGTGTCGGATAATTCACCTCATGTTTCTTCAATTGTCTAGAAACGTAGACGATCATCTGACCATTTTGCATCAAAACATAACCCAACCCTTGTCGGCTAGCATCAGTGTACACTGTGTACTCCCGACTGCTAGTGGAAAGCACCAAAATCAGAGCTGTAGTCAACCATTGTTTGAGCTCCTGAAAACTTGCCTCACAACGGTTATCCCATACAAATTTGACACCCTTTCGCGTCAATCTAAATAATGGTGCAGCTATCCGGGAAAACCCCTCAACAAATCTATGGTAATACCGGGCCAGACCAAGAAAACTCCTGATCTCAATCACTGTCTGTGGCTGCTCTCATCTCATAATGGCATTGACCTTCTGCGGATCGACAAAAATCCCTTCTGCAGAAACGACATGCCCCAAAAATCCAACATGTCTTAGCTAAAATTCACATTTTGTGAATTTGGCATACAGCTGCTCATCGTAGAGGATCTGTAAAACGGTGCGAAGATGCTGAATATGATCATCGTCACTCCGCGAATACACTAGTATATCGTCTATGAAGACTATGACAAACTGGTCTAGATAGTTGTGAAAAACTTTGTTCATCAAGTCCATGAACGCAGATGGGGCATTAATCAGCCCAAACGGCATGACAAGGAATTCATAGTGCCTATATCGAGTGCGGAAAGCTGTCTTTGGCACATCTTGAGTCCTAATCCGCAACTGATGATATCCCGATCGAAGATCAATTTTTGAGAAAACTCGGACACCTTGCAATTGATCAAACAAATCATCTATGCGAAGCAATGGATATCTGTTCTTCATAGTCACCCTATTAAGCTGCCTGTAATCCATACACAATCTCAGTGAGCCATTCTTTTTCTTTACAAACAGCACTGGAGCACCCCAAGGTGACGTGCTAGGACGGATAAACCCCTTATCCAGCAACTCTTGCAACTGGACCTTGAGCTCTCTCAGCTAGCCGGCGCCATCCTGTATGGCGACATAAAGATAGGGGTAGTCCCCGGAGCTAAATCGATCTCAAAGTCGAACTCCTAAACCGGTGGTAATTCGGGTAGCTCCTCAGGGAAAATATCAGTAAACTCCTATACCACTGGAACATCCTCAAGTCTCGGTCCCTGATCAGTGGTGTCTATGATGTAAGTAGATATGCCGCACACCCGCAACGAATCATACGTTTGGCCTCCAAAACTGAAATGACATAGCGGGGTAAAACTCGCCTCTCGCCCTCAAAAATCAACACTGACTGATCGGGTTTTCAAAACTCCACCTACTTCTTAAAGTAGTCAACTGAAACCCGATACATATGTAACCAATCCATCCCCAAGATGGCATCAAAATCAGTCATGGCGAGAGGGATTAGATCTGCCTTCAACACTGTATCCCCAACTTTGATCTCACATTCTCTATATACTGTGCCGTGCACAATCTGCTCACCCAGAGGAGTGATGACCAATATCTCATCGTCTAAAGGTGAGAGCGGCGTATCAGAATATCGAGAGAATTGATCGCTCACATACAAATAGTTAGACCCCGTGTCAATAAGGATACAAGCATCTATTCCGAAGATAGGTAAAGTACCCATGATGATGTCGGGGTTCACCTGGGCATCCTCCTGCATCATGGCATAAACCCGGGCCTAAGCCCTAGGCTACTATCGTGCCTGGGTCTACACTGTGTTACTCCCGGTAGTCACCCTAGGAGTAGAAGATGCTAGCCTAGTAGGCTGCCCCTGCTGACCCATATGAGGAGTACTAGTGCAGCTCTGTGAACTCTGTCTTTCGCATCCTAACTCCGGGCAAGAACTCCTGATATGCCCCGGCTTCCCACAGTGGAAGCAAGTGACCGACACTAAACAAGCTCCTATCGAATGGGACCTATTACACCTGTGGCAATAAGGATGCCGCTGAGTAGTATACTGTATAGGGTGAGTCGAAGCAGGCTGTCTGAACCCCTGGGAGTACTATCCCTATCCCATATTAAATGATCCAGATCCAAATCCGTCTCTGTGCGAACTCGATCCCCTGCCCCTCTTGGAGTTATGCGCAGAATGAGACTTCTCTTTCTTTCTCTCTAGCTCTCTGTTCTAGTCTCGGAGCGGACCAAAGTCTCCTCGCGGTGAGCAGAGTCTATCACCTCGGCCAGTGTAAACTGTGGAGTAACAGTCATATACTTCTTTATGCTGAGACTAAGACCGTTTTCGAATTTGAAGCGAAAAAATTGAGGTGTGGCCAGATCAGGTACAAATGCGGCAAGTCTCCGTATGTCTGCCTCATACTCTGAGATAGATCTGGACCCCTGTGTAAGCCATCCCAGCTCTAACCTCATCCGGTCCTACTGGTAGAGTGGGAAGAATCTGCAGTCAAACTCCCGAAGGAAGTCATCCTACCGCAGTGGTTCTGTCACCTCATCAGTGAGGGCCTCCCACCATAAGAAGGCCTCTCTTTCTAATAATCGTTGTGCCACTTTCAGGCAGAGCTCCTCTCCAATCCCCAGATCAGTCAAAATCCTGCGGGAGCTGTTGATCCAATGCTTGGCTGCCGCAGCATCACCAAGCCCTGTGAAATCCATGCACCCTAGCTGACGGGCCTCCTTAACCAACTAAGTCAACTCATGCACCCGTCTAAGAGTAACTGATGTGGTCTCACTCGGCTCTGACAAGATAAAAGGATCGGCCACCAGCAGTACAACTGTTGTCGAAGGAACTGGCACTGTGACAGGTGCAGGCGCCGCTGTAAGAGGTGGTGGGGGCTGAATCTGGACCCCATACGAAGCGTACCACTCATACGCCTGCCGAAAGGCGTCGAGTATGGGTACGGGAGTCTTAGCCTGAGCAGCTGGCTAAGTAGGTGCCGGTGGTGGCACGCGAGTCAAGGAACGATCCTCCGGCTCGTCTAATTCCTCTGGTGGGGCAAAACGGGTGCTCCGTCGGGTCATCATAGTTCTGCAAGAGAAGAATCCTTATTAGGTATCGTTCAAAGAATATGCATGGTTTAAGAAATTTGGACTAGTCACATCTTGACTACCCTCACAAAGAATGGAATCCAAAAAAAAACATGTTAGGTTAGATACAACTGTATCTAACCCCCTAAAATAGATGAACTCATAAACCTATGACCATGTACTAGGACTTCATAACTATATAAAACTCTCATGCATTAAGGACTTTAAACACTAACACACTTGGGAATGTTTTCAAGACTCTCTTCCTACATAGCTCTCAACCTAGTCTCTGATACCAAGTCAACTGTCACGCCCCGAACCGGGATCTTGAGTAGCCACCCGTTGTCCTGAATGCCGGCTATATTTTTATAGAAAATCGGACAGAACTTTCTCACATATCAGAGGTTTCCCATATAGCAATCAACCTACTACCTATACAATAGGGCCAACCCGGCCTCACAATACATAAATCCAATCTCAACATCAGACCAACACATCCATACTGCACAATCCAGGACATGCAAGGCTAACAAAACGAATTTCCACAGTCCTAACCACAGACCTCTACTACCATACCCCCGTCAAAGGCATGAACAGCCGCCAGTCACCCTTCCTGTGATTTAGAGGTGGCACCGAGCGGTCCTAAAGTACAATTCTAGGACATGACACATTCCCAAGTAACATACACAATGAATAGAAATTGCTTCAATGAGAGTATTATACAATGACACGAGAGTTCCATAATTTAAATATCCATATTTGTACAGTCATCCCAGAATTATACAATGGTCATCTATAGACCTCAAAATACATATACATCATTTGTACAATTTTTAACTCACGAAATTATAATGAAAATATACAATAACTTTTCAAGTCCAGACCAGATCTCCTAATGATACTAAGCGTCCTAAAAGCAATACTCCTTGTCAAATACTATCTCTGAAACAAGTGGAGAAATGAGGGGTGAGTACTCAGGGAAAGAATACTCAGTGAGTGAGTGGGTCAATGCAATCGTCTAATAAGAATTGTGAAACTGGAGTGTCAAAGCGTAAGTATACAAATCATACTTCAAATCATCATACTTTTCATTTCAACAATATATCATTTGCACGCATTAGCAGGTCAAATATGCATTCAAAGCACTGTCATATATAAACTGGATCACCCAATTTTGCTCGGTGATCCAGTTTGGCTTTTTTCCGTGTCTCTTCGCATGATTTAGAGTGTATCGGATATGATCGCCACATTTTTTCTTGAAAATCCTTCTTAATTCTAACTCTTCAGTCTCGTCCCAAGTAAATAGTCACTGCAATGGAATAAAACCAATTGATTATAAAACTATTAACTTAATTTCATATATAAACTGATTGGGATAACTTACCTTGAACTCGCTCCACCATAGATCTTTTGTTTCTTCCGGAGTGCTTGTGTAAGTCGTCGAATCCCCTCCCCAATGGTTATTCACTATTCTATTAAGCTCGTGAATAACATGCACAGAATTTGTAAATCTAATATAAAGTTTCAAACAAACAATGTTAAATAAACAATATAGTTAAAAGAATAATTTGTTTTATAAATAAAAGAAATAAGTACATCTAAGATTTTAAAATTTAGTACTTACGAATCTCCATAAGGGGCTATCAACTCTCGATTGTCTTCCTTATTTGCATACGAGTGTTCCACCGAAGGGACTGGAGAAGGTACATTACTAGCCATTTGTTGAGAATGCGAAGGGCCTGCAATAGAAGGGGGAGGCGAAGGTACATTGCCGGCAAGGAAATGGGATTGCAAAGGTGCCGAAGCGGACTGCGATGGTGAAGAGCGTGATCTTCCATCAAAATTTCGTCTATGGCCGCCACATCGAAACTATTAACCTTAATATATTATTAACAAAAATAAAAAATAAAAATTGCATGTTCATTAGATGCATAATGAAGAATATGAATAAACTTACCATATTTAATTTGACAAATTAAATGCGACGAAACAAGGCACCAATATGTCAAGAAATCTTCTCTAATGACCTATAGAAAAAAGATAATACATTAACAAATCAAATATATAAATTTAAGAATGAGACAATAAATAGATAAATATCCGATTTTTATTATAATAAGAGAACAAAACTTACCCGTCATCAAAAATCAAAATCCTCATCATCATCCTCATCTTCATGCTCAACCTCCTCATCTATCTCAAAATTAGATTCTTCATCATCTTCTTCATGAATTTCACTTGCATCCACATCTATCACTACTCCACTGGGATCTCGTAACATTGGAATATTATATTCCTCAGTTTGAAATGTATTGACAACTTTCTCTTATTGATATGTTATGTCTTCCCAATGTTCCTCAATTTTTTTTCGTGTTTTCGTTTTATAAACAGTCCACCAATCAATTTTGTCACGTTTCAAACTAGGATATGAAGTATAAAATATTTGAATCGTTTGTTGTGCCAACACAAATGGTTTATATCTTTTATACAATTTCTTATGATTTATTTCAACCAAATTAAACTGTGGATGCACTTTCATCCCTTTGATTGGGTCAAACCAGCAACACATAAATAAAACAACCCGTAATTCTGGACCAGGGTATTCTACCTCTACGATTTCATCAAACAAACCATAAAAATCATTTTGACCTTCATCATCATTGCATGACTGAACACAAACCCCACTATTCATTGTCGTTTTCTCCATTCCATATTCTTTAGTATGAAAATTATACCCGTTTATGAAATATGTTGGTTAAATTCGTATCATTGATTTTGGACCCCATGACAGATGGATTAACAATTTTTGCTCAACTTGAGCTTGATTATCATGGACCTAAAGTCAAATAAATATGTTAATATGTTTTAAAGTAAATATTTAAATAATTTATAGTCTACTTATATATTTTTTGAACCATGGTGTAAATTTTTCATCGCAGAAACGATCAAACTCACGTGTCAAAAGTTCAGAATATACTTTTTAGAAAATCCTACCATCAAAGAAAATAAATTTTAACACAAACAATTTACGACATAAGAAATACATAAAATAAAAAATATATACTAACTCGAAATATGGCGTCACTTCTGGATAGTTTAGTAAAATATATATGTAGACTGCCCGCCATTCTTGACCAATTAAGTATCTACGCTTACATGGTCCACTTGGTCGACTAAGGTAGTTAAAAATTGAGAATGACTTCAAATTGGGATCAATAGGACTCTCATCATTTCTTCCCTCTCCGCCTCTTGCGCTGAACGTGAGGCTCAAAATAATATGATGCATGTAACACCGACACTGCGGTGTCCATACTACTGTACTCCTATTCAGGAATTTAATAAAATATTCTCAGTTATATATATATAGAGAAATGTTTTATTTATTTTGATTTTTGATTTTGGGGTATATAAATTGAAATTTTTTGTATATTTTAAATTTTTACCGTATCCGTAAATTTTCGTGTAAAGTGAATATATATATATATATATATATTTACGTAAATAATAATAATAATAATAATAAGAGTAAAAAAAAAGCCCACTGAAGTGCTACGTTTTGAGGCAAAACGCAGCACCCCCACAAAAATGGGATTAGGGCTTTTAGCCCTAATCCCTTTCTCTTTCCCCTCTCTCTCTTCCTCTCTCTCTCTCTCTTTCTCTCTCTCTCTCTCTCCGCCTCTTCTCCTTCCCACGGCCGCCTCACCTTTCTCCCCCTCCACCGCCGCTCCCTCTCCCACCACTAATCCCTCCCCGCGACCGCGCAGCCTCCCTGAGAGCGCGATCCTCCTCGTGCGAGCGCCAGCCTGCAGCACGATCCTCCCTACATGAGCGCAAGCGTGCGTTTCCCCGTACCAGCGCGCCATAGCACAAGCACGAGCGCGCGACTGCCCGAGCCCTCCACAGCGCGAACATGAGCGCACGCCTACTCGGGAGCGCACCTGTGCACAAGCGCGCTCCAACCCACTAGTGCGCAACCCATGAGTGCGCCCTTGCGCGATCTCCCCAGCGTGAGAGCGCCCCTGCACGACCCTCCCCGCGTGAGTGTGTGCACGCCACAGCATGCCATCAGCCTACCAGCCCGCGAGCACACCAACCCGCGACGGCCCGCGAGCCAGCAACGACCCGCGAGCCCGTGACCAGCCGTCTCCTTTGAGAGCTCACCTGCAGTCCCCGTAGAAACCCTATGATTTATGGGGAAGTTTACCCGATTTTTAATAAAAATATAACCGGCATTCAGGGCAACGGATGACTGCTCACGACCCCGGTTCGAGACATGACAGTTCTATTGGTATCAGAGCCAGGTTAGAGAAAAGATAGTAGTAGAAGTCTTCCCAAGTACTTTTAAAAGTTCTCAATGCATTAGAGAGTTTCATACAGTCATTTAAAGTCTCGTACGTGGTGGCATATAATTTCATTTATTATAAAGGGTACGATATACGAGGCATACATTCCATGATTCTGCATTCGATTACCTTCATCCATAACTCGAATTCTATTTTAAGGGGTTAGTTACCCTGTAACTAACCATAATCCTTGCTTATATCTAATGAAACGGTGCTCTCTTTGCAGAATTATGCAGCCTAGATGTGATAGGCGCGGTGCACCATCGGAGAGTCCCTCAGTGCCTGAGGCTTCTAGGGCACTTGAGGCTCCACGAGCACCAGAGGGTGCTTCTTCTACTTACGCACCTTCTCTAGTGCCACCCCCAGCACCTCCATCGGCTGGTACAGCCGAGATCCCTCCACCACCACTCGATGCCTTGAGATAGTGGCAGGAGTGGTACAGTAGATATGGGGTGTAGATGCCACCGCCTCCACTATAGACTCCAACGACCGTACCTGCATCCATACCTGTACCGACGGCACCGATTCCTCCTTCGGTGGTCGGTCCTTCTGTTTCTACTTCGATCGATGAGACGTCGGCTACTTTGAGGCACACCCACAAGCTCACTCAGTTGGTGAAAGAGTCTCGACTGCTCGGATGCTCTGACTTTTCATGATCTAGTGATGCCGTAGTGGCAAAGCACTAGATCAACAGGACTCGTAAGATCCTTACAGATTTGGGGTTGTCAGAGGAGTTCAGATTGAGAGTTGCTGAGAGACTCCTCGACGGAGATACCCTCTCGTAGTGGGAGGCTATTCGTGAAAGTGCTACACAGACCAGAGGTGGGAGGATTTTCTACGAGAGTTCGACCGCAGGTACTTCACCCCATTCCAGCAGGACCGGATGAGGACGAAGTTCCTGCACTTATGCCAGGTGACGAGATCAGTTTCAAAGTACGAGGCTGAGCTTAGACGACTAACGGCCTTCATCCCCGACATGGCTATACCAGCTCAAATGAAGTTTAAGTTTGAAGATGATCTCCAATTGATCATCAAGAAGTATATGATAGTAACTCCTTCTTTTACACTATCAGAGGTGATTGATTCAGCATATCGGGAAGAGGAGATCGTCCGAGCTAAGGCTAGACACAGGGAGAGTCACAAGAAGAGGAAGACTGGATCATAGGGGGGACAGTCTTCGAAGAGGGGTAGACGTTTTGGATATCCCGGAGGTTGTTCTAGCTTCAGACCAGCAGGACCGGGATAGAGGCCTCGACCACAGGGTTTTGGGGCACCAGCCCCTAGTGTCTCTACACAGTCAACTACATAGAGATAGCCTTTCTGCCGTAGATGCGGCAGCCACAATGTCTTTGAGCCATGTAGAGTACCAGTTACTTGCTTCGAGTGTGGGAAGTAAGGTCACATTAGGAGTGTCTGCCAGATTTTGGTCGAGGAGGATCAACTTTGTAGAGTCGTACTGGTACTTCTGGCATAGGCCAGCAGGGGGCACCTGCGCATTCAGCTCTTACCGCTCCCTGGACTGTAGCCGGGAGTAATACAGTATCAGACCGTCACGACAGCAGCCTAGGGCCTAGGCTCGTGTGTTTGCGATGACACAGGAGGACGCACAGGCGAACCCTGATGTTATTATGGGTAATCCTCCTACAGATCCCTCAGTATAGTACTTTTGTTGTATTTCTGTATGAGCTTTTTGTATATCATGATTTCGATGTACAGTTTTGACTAGTTAAAGTTTTAGAAACTTAACTAGTTTGATATATATATGAATTTGTCCACTTTTCTTCGCATTTTAAATATCTTTAATCTTTTCCTATCTTTAGGTACCATGCGAATATTTAGTATCGATGTCCGTATTCTTATAGATGCTGGATCGAATTTTTCATATGTGAGCTACATATGAAAAATTCGATCCAGCATCTATAAGAAAACGGACATCGATACTAAATATTCGCATGGTACCTAAAGATAGGAAAAGATTAAAGATATTTAAAATGCGAAGAAAAGTGGACAAATTCATATATATATCAAGCTAGTTAAGTTTCTAAAACTTTAACTAGTCAAAACTGTACATCGAAATCATGATATACAAAAAGCTTATACAGAAATACAACAAAAGTACTATACTGACGCCACTTGATGAGGAGATTATGGTAGTCACTCCTCTTGACAAGTATATCATTCGAGATACAGTTTATAGAGGCTGTGAGGTCGGTATTGGGGGCGGTATTAGAGGCAGATCTGATTCCGCTCCCTATCACGGATTTCGATGCCATCTTAGGGATGGATTGGCTGAGTTTACACTGGGCTTTCGTGGATTGTTTCACTAAAGAGGTTGAGTTTCGGAGGTCCGGGCAGCCACCATTAGTATTTCAGGGTGAGAGATTAGTATTGCCCCGCTGTATTATATCTGTTATGAAGGCTAGACGCTTGGTACGCCATGGTAGTACGGCTTATCTGGCTTATGTTGTCGACACCACCGTTAAGGGATCGGGACTTGAAGATGTTCCTGTGGTGCAGGATTTTCCAGAGGTTTTTCCCGATGAGCTTCTCATATTGCCACCAGTTCGGGAGTTTGATTTCGAGATTGATCTAGTACCGGGGACTAATCCTATTTCTATTTCGCCATATAGAATGGCGCCTGCGGAACTAAGAGCGCTTAAGATTCAGTTGCAAGAACTCTTAAACAAGGGGTTTATTCGCCAGAGCACTTCACCTTGGGATGCTCCGGTATTATTTGTAAAGAAGAAAGATGGTACACTTAGGGTTTGTGTGGATCCATCAAAAATAGATATCCCCTGTCACGTATCGATGATTTGTTTGATCAGCTGCAGGGAGCCAGATTTTTCTCTAAGATTGATCTCCGTTTGGGTTATCATCAATTGAGGATTCGAGCCGAAGATGTACCCAAGACAGCTTTTTGCACCTTATACGGCCATTACGAGTTTCTAGTTATGCTGTTTGGGCAGACTAATACCCCAGCTACTTTTATGGATCTAATGAACCGAGTTTTCCACGACTACTTGGATCAGTTCGTCATCGTATTCATCGATAACATCTTGATATATTCACAGAGTGATGAAGATCATGTTTAGCACCTTCAGGTAGTATTGCAGATACTCCGTGGGAAGCAACTATATGCCAAATTCTTGAAATGTGAGTTTTGGCTGAGACAAATTTTATTCTTGGGGCACATTGTCTCTACGGAGTGTATTTATGTTGATCCGCGGAAGGTTGAGGATATAGTGAAGTGGGAGCAGCCACGAACAGTTACCGAGATTCGTAGTTTTCTCTGTTTGGCCGTGTATTATCACAGATTTATAGAGGGATTCTCCTGGATAGTGACTCCGTTGTCTAAATTGACCCAGAAGGGGGTCAAGTTTGTTTGGGATGACCGTTGTGAGGCGAGCTTTCAGGTGCTCAAACAACGGTTGACATCCGCTCCTATTTTAGCCCTTCCCACTAGTAGTCGGGATTATACAGTGTTCAGTGATGCTAGCCGACAGGGATTGGGTTGTGCTCTGATGTAGGATGGTCAGGTTATTGCATATGTCTCGCAACAACTGAAGAAACATACGGTTAATTACCCGACACATGATTTGGAGTTGGCAGCCATAGTTTTCGCATTGAAAATATGGTGGTATTATCTTTATGGGGTGACCTACAGGATATTTATAGATCACAGGAGTTTGAAATATCTATTTACCCAAAAGAAGCTAAATTTAAGACAAAGGAGATGGTTAGAACTTCTCAAAAATTATGACCTCATTATTGACTATCATTCGGGCAAAGCGAATGTTGTAGCAGATGCCTTAAGTCAGAAGTTAGCATCATCCTCACAGTCGACAGAGAAAGCCTACCTTTCTTGTTTAGTGGAACTTCGAGCCTTAGGAGTTAGTTTCACTAGTGATTTTCAGGGAGGTTTACTAGCTAGATTCGAGATCAGGCCGACTTTGTTCAACCGTATCAGAAAGCTCCAGGGTATAGATGAGGAGCTCTAGGGTATTGCGGATAGAGTCTGCAGAGCTGAGGGCGGAGACTTCCGAATCCGCGATGACGGACCAATTGTATATAGAGAGCGGGTTTGCATTCTCGCCGATAGCAATCTCCGCAAGACCATACTCGAGGAGGCTCACTCTTCCGCTTATGCATTGCATCCGGGTGGTACCAAGATGTATTGAACCATTCGGGATAGTTATTGGTAGCCTGGCATGAAATGAGGAATCGCAGATTTGTGGCTAGGTGTTTAGTTTGCTAGCAGGTGAAAGCCGAGTATCAGCGGCCGACTGGTATATTACAGCCCTTACTTATCCCTGAGTGGAAATGGGATCACATTACTATGGATTTTGTGATAGGGCTACCGCGGACTTCATCACGGCATGATACCATTTGGGTGATTGTAGATCGACTCACCAAGTCCACGCATTTTCTTCCTATTCGTAGCGACTATCCTTTGGTGACCTTGTCACGTCTTTACATTAATACGATAGTCCGGCTGCATGGTGTTCCTGTGTCGATAGTATCAGACAGGGACCCAAGATTTACTTCTAGATTTTGGCCCAAGTTGCATAAAGCAATGGGTACAAGGATGAATTTTAGTACAGCCTATCATCCGCAAATAGATGGTCAGTTAGAGAGAACCATTCAGACCCTTGAGGACATGCTGAGGGCATGTGTGATGGATTTCCAGGATAGTTGGGATCGGCACCTTCCGCTGGTCGAATTCGCATATAATAACTACTATCAGGCCAGTATAGGGATGCCCCCATATGAGGCACTGTATGGCAGGAAGTGCCACACCCCGATATGCTGGGATGAAGTTGGAGAGTGATGTCTCAGCAGTGTTGAGCTGATTGAGGAAACGAAAGATAAAGTAAAGGTCATTCGTGAGTGGATGAAAGCCACCCAGGACAGACAGAAGGCATATGTCGATTGTAGGCGACGAACTCTTGAGTTTCCCACTGAAGATATGGTTTTCTTGAGAATATCTCCTTGAAAGGGAGTTATACGATTCAGGTAGCGGGGCAAATTGAGCCCCAGATATATTAGACCTTTCCGTATCCTTGAAAGGGTCAGAAGTGTGGCGTACAGATTGAAGCTGCTAGATGAACTATCCCGTATTCACGATATTTTCCATGTCTTAGTACTCAGGAAGTATTTGGCCGATTTCTCATGTACTTGAGCCTCCACTTATTGAGTTACACGAGAACCTTAGTCTTTCAGTTCAGCCCGTGGCTATTCAAGATCGGCAGGTTAGGAAGCTGCGGAGTAAGGAAGTCTCATTGGTCAAAGTCTTGTGGAGGAGTGACCAAGTTGAGGAAGAGACCTAGGAGCCCAAGGAGGCTATGAGGAGACAGTACCCCCATTTATTTGTTGTTTAGTCCTCTTTTAGTTTCGAGAACGAAATTTGTTTTTAAGGGGTTAGAAATTGTAACACCGACACTGTGGTGTCCGTACTACTGTACTCTTGTTTAGGAATTTAATAAAATATTCTCAGTTATATATATATGGAGAAATATTTCATTTATTTTGATTTTTGATTTTGGGGTATTTATATTGAAATTTTTTGTATATTTTAAATTTTTACCGTATCCGCGAATTTTGGTATATATATATATACGTAAATAATAATAATAATAATAATAAGAGTAAAAAAAAAAAAAAAACCCCAACGGAGTACTGCTTTTTGAGGCAAAACGTAGCACCCCCCTAAAAATGTGATTAGGGCTTTTAGCCCTAATCCCTTTCTCTTTCCCCTCTCTCTATTCCCCTCTCTCTCTCTCTATCTCCGCCTCTTCTCCTTCCTGCGGCCGCCTCACCTTCCTCCCCTCCGCCGCCGCTCCCTCTCTCCACCGCTGATCCCTCCCCGCGAGAGCAACCTCCCCGCGAGCGCGATCCTCCTCGAGTGAGTGAGCCCCTCAGCTCGCGAGCGCCAGCCTACAGCGCGATCCTCTTCGTGCGAGCACGCACCTCAGCTCGCGAGTGCCAACCTACAACACGATCCTCCCTACACGAGTGCAATCGCTCATTTCCCCGTGCCAGCGCGCCACAACATGAGCGCAAGCGCGCGACTGCCCGAGCGCTCCACAGCGCAAGCGTGAGCATACGCCTGCTCGGGAGCACACCTGCGCACGAGCGCGCGCCTACGCATGAGCGCTCTCCAGCCCACTAGCGCGCAACCCGTGATCTCGCCCTTGCGCGATCTCCCCAGCATGAGTGCGCCCCTGCGGGACCCTCCCCGAGCGAGCGCAAGCGCGCCACAGCATGCCACCAACCAGTGAGCTGCCAGCCCGTGAGCCCGCGAGCCCGTGAGCCTGCGAGCCCGTGAGCCCGCGAGCCCGTGAGCCCACCAGCTCGCGAGCCCACGACAACCCGCAACCAGCCATCTCTTTCGAGAGATCACCTTCAGTCCCCGCAGAAACCCTAAGTCACGGCTTTTTCACTGTAGATAATGACTATGTTGGTTATAGTCCTAGGATTGGGTTTTTAGAATTTGAGTTAATTACTAATATTGTTCAAATTTGAAAATATTATAGGTTTTAAACCAATTCGATGGGCGAATGAAAGCTAGGTCTGAGATTTTGCAAAACCATAGGTAAGAGAGAAATGCGATCTCTTCAATATTTGAAATAAATTTTATCAAATTTAGGTTTCAATACCTTTAAGATGACATTGGTGTATATTTTTAAATTGAGGAATTAAGATTTATACAAACTTAGGGAAGATGATAAACCCTAAAAATAATTGGAAATTTGATGACAATTGTGATAATCTGATTATGTGGACTTTCTCGAAGATTCGAGAAGTCGATTTGGTTTGATTTTGGAAAATAGGGAGTGACCACCCTCCCTAGAAATGTGAGTGGGACCCTAATCTCCTGCATGAAATAGTGAAACCTGATTTTATCATGTTCTTAATAAAACATGCTTTTGATATACATTGTCTCGACGTATGGAATTGAAATTCAAATCTGTTTTATGATTATTGGAGTGTCGTACTTATGTTTTCTACGATTATGCATCCATGTTTGGAATGAAATGAAATTGTGCCATGATTTGAGAAATGAAATGTTTTCTATTCTACCATCGCATTGGTTTGTTGAATTTAAATGAATTCGATAAAATATATTGGCACACGGATTTCAATTGTTTTGAGGATATGATGAGATGATTTGGCTATGTGGGTTGGATGCCTACTAGCTTGAGATGATATGATAATATGACATGATTTGACTGATTCCGTAGCTACGAAGGGCGTTTGTACAGGCACCGGATTGCCCGGATACCCTTCTGCAGGAGGTATCCGCAAACGTCATATGTCTAATAGCTATAGGCGCGGTTGGTTGAACCGACGATGGGGGAGGACGTGTGTGACGCCACCGTCTAGCATCGGGCGGGGTCCTACACACGATGATGAGCTAGCCCCAGTGAACTCATGGCCAACGTCAGGGTAAAGAGCTATTTTTGAAAACTCTTTGCATAATAAAACCCCCGATGCACCAGTCCTTGGTCATGGTTGACCTTTGCCAGGATCCTTTTGGCTTGCTCTATGATTTACTTGATTTTAAATGGATGTATATATGTATGTTAACGTGTGAATGATTAAATAAGTTCATTTTAGCGAACATATCATGATTTACTGCAAAATTTCAATTATTGGTTATGAATGATATTATTTGACACTCCAATATTCACTTACACTATCAGTACTTGAGATTAATCCCTTTACTCATTGGGTATCTTCCTTGATACTCACCCTTCTTTTTTCCCTCCTCAGACAGGATTATTATGCTAGAACGATGCTCGGCTCTTGAGGAATTTGTAGTTCGTTGGCGGATTTGAGTGTTTTTCGATGGTGAGATTTAAATTAAGTTGAGATATGAGCTCCGCACTTTATTTTCGACCCTGTGAGATCTTGACCTTGAGGTCCATAGTTGACCGTGTATTTATTTGGGATTGACTATAAAATTTATGTACATTAAATTGCGAAAGTCTCATATTTCATTTGCATTGAGGCAAATTGTAGAGTTTGAATGTTAACTTGGGAAAAGTGGTTCTAAATTGTATAAAACTTAGGCCGCTCAGTATGGCAGCTGCTCATGCTCTAGTTGGGCATGACAGTAGAGGTCTGTGGCTAGGATTGTTGGAAATTTACTTAGCCTGGCATTGTTCTGGTTGTCTGCTGTGGTTAGTGGATTGTTGTGAGACCATGATGGCCATTTTATTTTATTTACAAGATGATTTTAAATTGTACAGGATTAAACAGGTTTATTTGTACATGGGAGACCTCCGATTTATGGGAAGGTTCTGCTCGATTTTCTATAAAAATACAGTCGGCATTCAGAGCAACGGGCGGCTGCTCACGACTCCGGTTCGGGGCGTAACAATGCAAACGTTGTTACTTCCTCCACAATGTATGCATTGACAATAGATGATTCAACACATGCCTTATTTTTCACTTTCTTCTTCAAATAATATAGGAATCTAATTATAATAAAACAAAATATATTAGAAAATTATATGTAATGAAATTAGTAATTTTATATGCCTTGATAATGAAGTATGAAAGATGAAAAACTCACATTTCAAATGGATACATCTATCGAAATTGGATAGCACCTCCAACTTTTGCCTCATATGGCAAGTGAACCAAAAGATGTTTCATGGAATCAAAAAATGACGGTGGAAAAATCTTTTCTAAATTACACAAAATGATTAGAATCTCTCTCTCTAACATCTCCATGTGTGAATGTCTCAACACTATCGAGCAAATATCATGAAAGAAAATGCTTAACTCCGTAATGACACCCCAAACAAAATTCGGTAAGAGTTCCTTAAAAGCAATAAGAATTAATCTTTCTATAAATATATGATAATCATGACTTTTCAAACCAATCAACTTACATTCTTTCAAATCGACACATCTTTCCAGATTTGAGACATAACCATTAGGAAACCTCAATGATTTCAACCATTGACAAACAATCCGTCTCTGATCCTTATTCAATGTATAATCTGCCTTCGGTTTTGGTCCCCTACTACTTTCATCGACATCAAGAGTAGGTCGTTTACAAAGGAGTCGCATATCTTTTCTTGCATTCAATTTGTTTTTTATTTTCCCAGTGATATCCATCACTGTATTTATTAGATTATCAAAGACATTATTCTCGATATGCATTACATCGAGATTATGATGAAGCAAATGACACTAACAATATGGTAAATCCCAAAATATACTCCGTTTAGTCCATTTATGCGAATGACCATAGCCATATGTTGTACCATGTGGCTCTTCAATTACAGATGGAAAGTTAAGGACTCTATGCCAAATTTGTTCACAAGTTAATCTCAATGGAAGAGGTGTTCTTTCAATTCTATTTTTAGTAAATTCTTCTTTATTTCTTTTGAATTTATGAGTTAACGGTAAAAATTATCTATGACAATCAAAATTACTCGCTTTCTTCCCATGTTTCAATCTGAATGACTTTAATATCTCCAAACATATTGGACATCCTAAAATCCTAGCGGTACTCCATCCCGATAACATACCATAAGCTGGAAAGTCATTTATGGTCCAAAGAAGAGCAGCCTTCATTACAAACATCTTATTAATATGAACATCATATGTAGAAACACTTTCATCCCATAGTTGTTTCAATTCCGTAATCAATGGTTGCACGTAAACATTTATTAACTTTTTTGAATTTTGCGGGCTAGGCACGACCAATGTTAAAAACATATACGGTGTCTTCATATACATAATAGGTAAAGATTATACGGAGTTAAGATAACTGGGCAACAAGAATAAGTTCTTCCAGATTTGCCAAATGGAGCAAACCTATCAATACAGAGACCTAACCTAATATTTCGAGTCTCTCTCGCAAACTCAGAATATGTTCTATCAAATATTTCCACACCTCTGCATCTGAAGGATGACACATTTGATTTTCATGCCAAGTCATGTGTTCAGCAGTGGTCTCAGATGCATAAAGCCTTTGTAACCTAGGAGTCAAAGGCAAATAAAACATTTGTCTGTATGATGTACGTCGCTGATTACGACCTGACCTAGTACTCTTGTATCTACATTGATTACAGAATTTACAAAATTCTGTAACTTTATCATCTCCCCAATATAGTATACAAACATCTCTGCAAACATCAATTCTTTCCACCGAAAGACCTAATTCTTTCACTAGCTTTTTCATACTATAGAAATCATTGGGCATAATGTGATCACGCGGCAACATTTCTCCAATAACTTGAACAAAATTATTAAAACAATCCTTAGACACATTATGCTCTGCCTTGACATTCAATAGTCTTGCGGTTAAAGATAGCTTAGTGTAGCTATCACAACCAGCCCACAAAGGTTCATCTGCAGCTCTTAACACGTCTTGAACTTGGAGAGATGACTCATTATTCACATTTTCATCAACACCTGGTACTTCTACCTCCTCCAATGATGATGCATAACTAGTATACCCATGTTCAAATGTTGGAGCAAAGCTAGAACTTGCAGCACTTGGTTCGGGAACAAAATTCGGACCCGCTGCATCAATTACCATTCTTTGATATGGATTCAATTGATCATAATAACTCTGATCCTCACTAACTGAGAATTGTCTATTTCGTCTATACTTCTCAGCAAAAATGAACGGTTCACCATGACATATCCAATTATAATAATTTGGGGTAAAATCAACTCTACAAAGATGTTCCCTAACTTTATCACACTAAAAAAATTTACCATTATGACACTTTCTGCACGGACACCTTAACTTATTCCCATCCATAAAATTAATATGACTACAAGCAAAATCTAAAAATTATTCCAACCCAAAAATAAACTCATCAGTTAAACGCCGACGATCAGATAAGTTCTTTTTATACATCAAACTTCTTTCATTCTGCATTTTTCCTATATCCAAATTTAACATTTTTTAAATATTAATAAAAACTACTAAATCATCAATACTAATATCATCATTAATCCCAACTAAGTTGATATAACAATAAAAAAAACATTAATTGCACAAAACTCAACATCATCAATAATACTAACTTTAATTTCACAAATATTTAATATAATAATAAATAATATTATAAACTTAATTAATATCAAATAAATTAACTAAATTATTACAATAACATTAAATATTATCATATAATCAAATAAAGTATAAAATATTGAACATTTAACTACATTGATTGTTTAACTAATCAATATAAGATTTACAATAAATTGCTGATTATTGTTAACATAATATTTCACCTAATCAATTATCAACACTTTCAATTCTAATTTTATATAAAAAATTAAATTTAACAAATCTAGTAATATCATTAAATCAACCACTAAATACAATAAAAATAAACTAATAAAGAAATAAAAACAATACAAACATAGAAATTAACATAATTGCATTTTCCAATCATTACAGTACAAATTAAAATATTTCTCACCACCAAATAATAACTCACCGATAAGCTCAGATATCAACAGCAACAACAGCTTCCAATCCAAATGTTCGAAAATCGCAAATCTTGACACATTAAAAACAATTATAAATAACTAATATATTATTAAAACAATAATACAAAAACATTTTTTTAAATAACATTTCTAAAAAAACTATATGCATAAAAGTAAAATGTTGGATTGGGCCGGGCCGTGTAAGGGCCCAGCCCCATGGGCCATGCTGGGCCGCGCAACAGGGGCCTGCGGGCCCATCGCGAGGCAGGGCCACTCAGGGGCGACGGCCCCTTCGCATAATTGGGCAGCGCAAGGGCTGCGGCCCCTTGCCGCAGCTGGCCCGCGAAGGGCTGATCCGGCTGCTGGCCGTCGGATCTGCTATCTACGGGCCAGAAAGAGAGATTACCTAATACCATCGCAGATCCGGCATCCCTTCCGCCATTCCTTCGCAGAACCTCCTTCGCGGCTATTCAAAAATGAACAAAATGAGAGAAAGAGAGAGAGAGAGTAAGAGTGCGAGTGAGAAAGAAGAGTTTGAATATATTGAAATTAGGGACAAAATTTTTTTGTCCCTGAGGCAAGGACGAATATTTTTTTCGTCCCTAATTCAAGGACGAAATTTTTTTCGTCCCTTTGTAGAACTACCTTCGTGGCTATTCGAAAATGAAAAAAGCGAAAGAGAGAGAGAGAGAGAGAGAGAGAGAGAGTAAGAGTAAGAGTGCAAGTGAGAAGGAAGTATTGAATATATAGAAATTAGAGACAAAAATTTTTTATCCCTAAATTCGTCCCTGAATCAAGGACAAAAAAAAATTTCGTCCCTGATTCAGGGACGAAAATTTTTTTTCGTCGTTAAATTCTGTGACAAAAGAATGTTTTCATCGCTAAATTTCAAATGAATATATGTTTTCGTCACAATTTGCAACGAATTTAGTAACAAATAATTTGTGACGAATATTTGTTATTGCTAAAATTCGATGCTGAATTCTTGTTTTTTTGTAGTGTATATTTTGGGAGTTGCCTTATTGGAGAATTGTAAGATCCTGTTTCGAGAAAATATGAAAATATGCATTTGCATTTGTATTTTTTTTAACGCACTCAAATTCTTTTGTATCACATTGTGATAAAATTGGATACACTGTGATTTTAGATGCAGCGATACATGTTTTGATTTTTTTATTTTTGTGATTCTAAATAGAGGTCGGGTATATTGAACTTAGTATAGATTGTGGAATATAATGGTGACTGAAAACAATCGGAAAAAAATGCAACAAGAGAACTGACTTAGGGTTTGGACACCATGGCACACCATCACCCAACACATGGCAACTTTAGCTTTGACACCTTACCATGCTTGGGCCCCATATTCCACTTAGGAAGAGAGGTAAGGATGGAGAAAGAATGCAAAAACTTAACTTTCTTCTTCCAAAATGTTCATTTTCGGATTCCATCTTCTTCCTTCAAAAACTCACCCCAACCTCCATTAAAACTACCCTTTAAGCTTGAAATAACACACCTCCATCCATATATATGTTAACCCTAGCCTTTGGGAAGTAAAAGGAAGTGCAAAATACCTACAAAACAAGCTAGAAATCCAAAGGAAGTTTGGAAAGAAAAGAAAGGAAAACTCAAGGGAAGAATTGCAAGTTGAGGCAAGTATCTTGCATGTCTTTGTTAAATTGATACCCATTAATCCTGTAGAACATATTTTTTGATGTAATTGTGTTGTTGGAATATGAAGGAAATGAATTAGGGAAAGAGAATTTCGTCCTTGAATGAAACCCCAGAGAGTTGGTATGCTGGACAATCTGTCCATGATTCTGTATTTGATCTATAATATTTTCTACACAACTCTAAATTGAGTACCTAATTCTCCTGATGAAACTACACTTTTGTAGCTTTACAATGACATAAGATTCAAAGAGATTCGAGGAGAATTGAATTTTTAGTGAATTTTTGAAATAGCACGTTCTCTGCAAAAAAACTGTTCTGTTTGCAAAATGACTATGCCCTGTTCTTTGTTAAATATCTTTCTCTACAGAACTGCAAATCAAATGAGGTTTTCTTTGTAAGAAACTGGACTTCCATAGCTTTAAAACTACAAATATTTCAAAAGGTTTCATTGAGAAATGTATTTGTGGTGAATTTTTAAAATGCCACATTTTCTACAGAAAACCCTGTTTCAGTCTGTTTCTATGTTGAAATTTACTTTGCTTGTTGGCTGCCTTCTAGGCTGAATTAGACTAATCTCTGAGCATAAACATTGTAGCCTTATGTCTTATCTTTAAATGACCATTGGAATCATCTCAATCTGATATTTATAGAAGACGTTATGATGGTTTTTCTATGATTGTGCAAGTTATATTGTTAAATTTGAGTTTAACATTCTTTGATATGGCATGCTTTGTACAATTGGTATTGAATCTTGCTACGAATCCTATGTGATCCTTGTGATGAATTGAAATTTTTGTGATTATCACTCATGTAAATATGAAGTAATATGAAGAGAAAGTAATACTACGATGGTAACTCCGAAAGCTTTGCGAAGCCTACAGGCAAAGTTTAAGGAGTACGGTTGGTATGTGGAATTCCGAAAGCTTTGCGAAGCTTGCGGGTGAAGCTTGTGGAACTATGGATATATCTCTTCTCCCTATAAGGGTGGAATTAGAAACAGGTGAATTGTTTAAAGTGTCTAACCTAAAAAGACCTAAATTTCATTTAGCAATACCGAATTTTTGGCTTACTCTTCAGACCCTCATACACTAACTGGGTTCGATACTCCATTCCTTTCTTTAAATGTCAAATTAAATTGGAACAATGAAAATAGAAAAAGTATAATGGTTTTAAATGTGGCAATTGAGATTGTCTTTTTGGGTTAATGTGCATCCTTGGTATATTTTGCTATGATTCTGATTCTTATACAATGATGTTAATATTCTTATGCCTGCTGCTTGTATTGCTTGCTATTAGTTCTCCGTGTACTTGCTCAACTTATGCTGACCCCGATATCCTCATTTTTAGGTGATCAGGGAGAAGAGAGGGAAACGTAGGGTGGAGACCTTTGAGCCAAGGGATTTTATTCCCTACTCTTTTTCGACCTATTTGTAATATTAAGGCATGTTGCTTTTGTATTTTCTTTAGATTTGTATAAGTACTTGTTATATGTAAATGAATGGTTGGATGCCAATGAGGACCTTACATGTATAGTTTTTGTTTATGTTGAGACTATATTCCGTAGTATATTATTGGATAGTCGGGAGAGTCATTAATATCGTTTGTTTAATATTACAGATGATTTGTATGTTTTATCAGGTTAACCCAGGTGGCTAAATAGTCACTAAATATAGGAGATTTTGCCGTGATTTTATTTGGAAAGAACAAACGATTTATTTTTTTAATATAAATCTCCTTCTGTATTATCACACAAGGAGAATGCGACTATCGCTAGTCCATATGTAGCATTTTAATTGGATTGATTGCTTTCGTATTTGCATGTTTATCTCCTTTTGCTAGGGGGTGCGACGCCTGGATAGCGGGTCATCACAAGAACACTTCTTATTTGACATAACTTGTATGTGATACATGTTGAGAAAAACATGTTTGAAGATGTTTTTAATATTGTTATAGATGTTAAAGGAAAAACAAAAGATACCGTTGAGGGGAGACTTGATTTGGGGTTGTATTGAAAATGCTCTGAATTATAATTGAAAGAAAATAAAGGAAGGACTTGGAAGTCTAAAGGTTCATACACATTAAATAAAGATCAAGTTTTAGATGTATGTCACTGGATAAAAAATTTGAAGTTTTCTTATGGATATGCTTCAAATTTGGCTCGACATGTGAGCTTGGAGATATGTAATTTTTATGGGATGAAAAGTCATGACTGTCACATCTTTATGCAAAGATTGATTCCTATTGCCTTTCTGACCTTGTGCCTAACGCTGTTTGGGATGCTCTATCAGATCTCAGTAATTTCTTTAGAGACTTATATGTGACTGAGTTATGTAGTAAGCATATGGAGTTATTGGATCAAAATATAGTTCAGACAATATGCAAACTTAAGAAAATATTTCACCAATTATTGTTTGATAGTATGGAGCATTTGCCTATTCACTTGGCTTATGAAGCGAAGGTGGGAGGACCCGTTCAAAGATGTACCTTTTTGAGAGGTACAGTGTAGACTTTGGCATAACACTTACATTATATATTCAATTTATAATTTTTGTAAATAATTTGTTAGGTGTATGTTTCGATTAAACAAGAAAGCATGCAATCGAGCACGCATTGAAGGTTCCATATGTGAGAACTATATTATTGAGGAGATTTTAACATTTTACTCCTTCTATTTTGAACCGTATATTAAAACAAAGTTGAACCGAGTTCCTCGAAATAATGATGGGGGACCTATTCAATCTATGGGGAGATTATCAATATTTTCTCTCTCAGGTCGAGGAATTGGGGAATGTCATCAAAAATTTCTATCTGAAACAGAATATAAGGCTCCAGTCATATATGTCTTATTGAATTGTATTGAGCTTAATGAATTTATAGAGTATGTATGTTGATAACCTTTTACTTTCTGGATCGACTTCAATGTAAAAGTTCATGACATGTTATATCGTTGCTTTGTATAGGATATTTGATGATGTTGTTAGGCAACAAACTTCAAACATTACAGAAGAGCAACTAAAGAAAAAATGTGAACAAAAATTTGAGAGTTGGTTGAGGAGATTTGTAAGTTCAGCATTCGCTTTACAAGTATTAACTATATTCGAAAGTATATGTATATTATTGTTTTATATAACTATGTTATATTTATTTTTTTATTAATAGGTATCGCATGAGAGAAATTCTGCTAGTAAAAACGTAAGGGGCGTAGCACAAGGGCCATCACGTTTAGTCAAATGTTACAAGGGATATTTTGTCAACGGTTTCAAGTTTTACAAATACACTTATGGTCATGATAGATCAACAATGAATAACGGTGTATGAGTGAACAGGAGTTGTTACAATGATTTTGAGTATGATTTCTATGGCATGTTGATTGATATCGTAGAATTAGAGTACTTTGGAGTTGGAAACAGACTGGTTTTATTTAAGTACATTTGGTATGATACTGAGAAAGGATTTCGGGTGCACCCTTGTCATGGATTTGTTGAAGTTAATCATAAATCAAGACTGCATTCTAATGAGCCTTTTGTGTTGACAATACAAGTACAACAATTTTACTATATATGTAAGAAGAGAGAGAGAAGTGATTGATGGGTTCTTTGTAAAACTAAGGCTTGAGAGTCAGCTAATGATGGTGTTACGCTTCCAATTGTAGTTGAAAGTTTTTTATCAAGAAGATGAAACATCAATTCCTATACGTATAGAACCAACAACTGAACTTGGTCATTCAACAATTCTTATTGTTCATGATATGGAGGAGGTAAATCTAACCAAAGAAGTACATTTAGAAGATAACTGCTTTGAATTGTCAGTCGATGTTGAAGAAGAAGAAGAATATGAGGAGGAGGAAGAGTTTGATTCTTCAGAAATAGAAGAAATAGAAGATTTTGATTTTGATGGTAGTGATGATGACATGCAATGATTACATTTTTAGTTAACTTATGTATTTGTAGGTTTCGATATTTTGGCATTGAGTAATGCTGTTATGGGAATTCTTTTTATTGTTGGGATATTTTAAATTGAATTTATCTTATATTTATCTGTTAATGATAAAACGTGTATGTCTTTGTTTTCCTTTTATTTATTTGTTTGTCTTATTTAAAACTTGTCAACAACTTAAAATTTGTTCATTGATATGTTTTGTTTTTATATATATCTTAATTAATCTATTTCAGGTAGCTAGATATGGTACGTGGCAGAGGATTTAGCTCTAGGAGAAGCAACGAGAGGGTCTATCCATGTTAGTGATATCCCGGGGACCATTGTTTAGCCTCGAGCTCTCGATGAGATGGATGATGCTAATGTTGGTTCCTCTTCTACTTAAGGTAGGGGCAAAAACCGTGGCATTGAGGTGCCTCTTAATCCAGAGAGTCGAACATTTATTGAAGTCGTTAATCATACGTAAGTCAAATTGTTGGTTTATAATTATTTTCATATTTTCATACCATCATATATGTGAAACTACAATATTTTCTTTCAAATTAGATTTATTGATCCTCAAGTAGTCCGTTCTATTACTCAGGAAATTAAGGGACATTTTACTGGAGCATGGCCTACTTGGCGCATGGTGCCAAACGAGACAAAAAACGAACTTTGGGAGAAGTTTCAGTTTTGTATTGCTTTGAAAAAATTATGTTTATTGGTACATATAGTGACTTTTAGAAATGATAATTATCTACATGTCTATTCATGTCTTCTCTTTGTGTTGGAATTGTATGCCCACGTGGACATACTAACTAGGGGTAGTTATCCCATTTTAAAGTGATAACTACCCATAACTCCCAGATCTCTCACCCTCTTTGAAGATTGTCTCTGTCTCGTGTACATGTTGTGAAAAAAATGGAAGAACAGTAAAAACAAAGGGCTCTCCCTTTTCACGTGATGATGAAAACAATGGTGAACAATGAATCTGTATACATACCTTTGAGGGATGGTATCCCATTTCAAGGTACATTACTATGGAAAAAGATGGAAAATCACTAGAGAGAACAATTGAGGGTTTGAGGAATTTTAGGAAAATTCCTTCCACCATTTAGATCACTGGATTTTTGGATTGAGGCGTTGTGGATCCATCGTGGTGGTTCATTTCGTGATCACCATTCCGACTGAGCGATCCGTACGAGGGATCATGCGATTTCAGCTGATTTATTGGAACCCTACATATTGAGGTATTTATACCAAAATTCTGAAATTTTAATTTATACGCTTCCGCATGTGTATATAATGTAATAAATCATTCATTGGTATCAGAGCGATGTTTGATTTATTTAACAAAAAAATTTCAGAATATTTTTGGCATAAAATGTATAGAGTACAAAATTTAAAATCTGGATCACAGATAAGTTTCGTGAATCCGAGAATACCACGAGAATGTCCATGGCCAAAGGATCATGAACATAATTTTTGTTGAATTTTTGGAGCATGTTCTATCCATAAAATTTGAATCCAAATTTTCGGACCCTAATGGTGTCCGAAACTTAAAACCTTAGATCTATTGAGTTAAAAGACTAGTTGATCTATACTAGTGGCATAAATGTGTTCCTTAAATGTTGATCTACATTTTGACATATGAATTGTGTAATTTGGTTCCGAAAATTAAGTTTCTAAAATGGCTGCGAAGGGCCGAAATTTTGAACACTTAAATGGCCAAGTTTAGGCTCAAATTTTCAAATAAATCATGTTTAGGATGATTTTAAAAGTTTAATTGCAGTTTTCGGATGAAATCTACATGAAAATCTAGCTGGAAAAGCATTTTTCAGTAGTCGGGTCAAAAGGACTCGATCGCAGACCCGTCAGGCGAATAAGACCCGGCCCACCCCATGGGCATGTGCAGTTCACATGCTCTGGAGGTGCGTGAACAATGTTTGGGGTGTCACGGGTCGGTTACGACCCGGACATGCAATCCTACCCACCGGATCAATTTAGAAGAAAAAAAAATTCAAAGAAATGTCACTACCTAGGCTCAAACCAAAGCTTAAGTGTCCTCGTTTGAGTGCGCTGACCACCAGGCTATAGCAAGGTGCTATAGTGTGGGGTGATCACACAATAAATATATGTTCTTGCTGGGTGCGTCTTGCCCGTGTAGCAGCATACTGCCTCGCGCATGCTAGCGCTTGCCGGACGTACCATTTAGATCATGTTTTGTGAGTTTAATTTTATCTTAGTTTACCCTTTTTTTTATTATTACATCATTAATTTTATTTTGTGTTTTTTATTTTGTGTATTTGTTTGTGTTTTTATTTTTGTTACAATATTGTTACTGTATTACAAAATTGTTACTGCATTACATTATAATAAATAATAACTCTTAATTTTATATAAAATATCAATTATCAATCATATCATTATCATACTTAATTCATATTTAAAATTTTTTATATAATAAATAAAGCATGCATGGCGCACCAGCGCGAGAGGCATGCAATGGCTGTGTGCAGGTGTCGGCACAAGCATTCAAGTGCCCGTACAGGCACCTGGCCACGCCAACGCGAGCGCCCGCGCATGCCACCACACAGGCAAGCTCCGTGCTACCGCGCATGCAAGCGTCCACGTGAGCGTCCGGCCATGCCAACGCAGGCGGCTGCACATGCCACTGCGCAGGCAAGCATGGTACTACCGCGCATGCAAGAGCCCATGCGGGCGACCAACCATGGCACTGTGCAGGCAAGCACCGTGCTTCTTGCATGCCCGCATGTGCGACACGTTGCTATCGCACATGCAAGCGCCCGCGGACACTTGGCTATGACAGTGAGGGCGCCTACATGGGCCTGTGCGAGGTAAGGGTGTGTACAAGTGCCCGCGAGGGCGCTCGCCCATGCCCGCATAGGTATATTTTAGATTTTATCTTTTACCAATTTTTTTGGATTATTACATATTTACATTATTAATACATTATTACTATATTATTACTACCTATATCGATACACATACCATGATTTTATAATTGAGAATGTGACTTTGCTCAAGCAATGCGCATGACAGAGCTGGGCATGAATGTGACTTTGCTCAAGCAATACGCATGACAGAGGTGGGTTATATTTTCGAAATGTAATGATATAATTAATTATGTTACTATATTTCTTATTATTTTGTTATCTTATTGGAAAATGAAGCAATCAAATAATTTCTTTAAATATTTAAATAACTAAGAATATTATTTAAATTATTTAAATTACTAATAATTTTATTTAAATTAATGATGATAAAAATAAGAAATTATATGAATTTAATTTTATATTCTGAGAAAATGAACTTCTTTTAGGTTAGAATTATATTGAGATTAATATCATTAATACCCAACAAAACCAATTATTTAAAATTATTAATATTGATACCGCTTTAAATATTATTTTACATCTAAGATAATTAATTAAGTTATATAATATAATAATATAATATTAATAATAATTACATTATTATTATACAAATATTATATTATTAAAAAGTACATTATATAGCTCAATCATTTGACCTAAATTGGTGAATCTATAATATAATTTATAGTAATACAATTATTATATTATTTGTGTATTAAAATATTTTCAAAATTTTTGTAAAATTTTGTACGCTAACAACTTTTACAATTTTTTGACCCGTCTTTTTACATTATCTTTTTTTCTTAGTCACCATATTATTATAATCATTGCCTCTCCTTTTTTACCCTGCATGCTTGTTATGATTTCTCATGCAATGTAATTTTTAGAATTAATTTTGAAAACTTGTTAACTTTTTCATATGTATATTGTTACAACTTCTTACCTTGCAATTACTACTTGGAGTATTCGTGGTTTGTCTTAACCATTGCCAGCTTAACCTAATTAAGCAATTGATTAGATCTAGTTTTTACTTAAATTTTCATATCAAAATATATTTTAAGATGCACTTGTTACTAATTATACCACTTGTTATAATAGTATCACTTATTACAAGTTGTTACTATTTGTTACCACTTGATACTATACATTATATGTATGATACACCGAATAAAATAGAAGGAATAAAAATATAAAAAAAAAAGATTAAATGATTGTATAATATGTAAACAAAATTACATTTCTTAGGTATACGCATCCCATCCTACTCTATCAACATCGTCATTGTCATTCATTTCTATTTATATATTTCCTTATCTTCATCAATAGTCAGAACCCATGCCTGATTGGTTGAGGGGCTACTTTCTCAATTGAAATAATGAATTGTCACTTCATCACCTATATTAAATTCATCTCGAACCTTGTCATGCTTTACAATAAGCTATCCTTTATGTCTTTTATCAGCCACATAAAATACATTCTTTGCTTGGAATGCCAACACATAAGGATCATCTAACAAATCGGCACCGATATGATTGAGATAGGAAAAATTTATAAGAGTTGAACTAAATTTGTCCTTCTTGCATCCTCATTATAGGTCAACCTAATCACATCAAAATAACACAAAGCTATACATTCCATTATAGTTTACTTGAATGATTTGTTTTAACATTCCATAATAATTAACTTTATCTTGAATTGATCTTTTATCCCTCACACTTGCATAACTAATATCATCGACTGCTATCACAATTCCTGAATTCTAAGTTTGAAGTCATTTCTTACGATCTTTACATGGAATCGATATTCATTAATTAGATAGCCATTGTAATTTCTAATGAATGGATCGGGCCCACGAGCAATCCATTTAATTCCATGTGTAATCTCTCCAGGATATTTTGGATTGGTAACCTAAAAAAGAAATCTAAATGGATTAACTATTGATATAAATAGAAGAAATTAACAATATTAAAAATTGATATACTTACACGATGACTAAACCAGGTAGTGAAATTTTTACTATGAAGTTTCTCAATTTGGAAAGTATTTAACTTCTTCTCACGATTTATTCTTCAAACATGTTGCATATGTTCCCTTCATATGAAATAGTGCATATAATATATATGATATTAGAGTTTAATATTCAAAAATATATATATGATAGTATATATTTACAGTCTAAAGGAAACAATTGAGTCACTATTAAATAGTATGTATCTATAACATTGTTGTAATGATTTATCATCGAGACAAATTCGCCATATTCTTTTTCTTTTTTGTCTTTTAACATATGAACGTATTCTTATTCCCAAAAGCCTTCTGATAGTTATTAAAGGGACTTATTTTCTTCAAATGCAATATGACTATCATCATTCCGCAATGTACGATTAAACTTTGTTTCAACCCCGTCCAAATATTTTAAACAAAACAGTAAACACTCGTTTGCTATACACCCTCTGTGATGGAGTCTTCAGGTCGTGTTCTATTACGTATATAGGATTTAAGTTGAAACAAGTATCTGCATACATATATATATATATTATATTAAATTAAATGTGTATAAGTGCTAAATAAAATAAAACAAACCTTTCAATTGGATACATTCAACTATTGTCACTGGTCCACCAATTCCTACTTTAGTTATCAAGTACACGATCAAGTGTATCATGATGATAAAAAATGAAGGAGAGAAAATCTTTTCAAGATCACACATAATTTGTAGAACTAATGTCTCAAATTGCTCAAGTTCTTATGGGTCAGGGACCTTAAAGTAAAGACATTTAAAAATATTATAAATTTTAATGATAACAAAGCTAACATTGCCACAGAGTGATCCATGAATTGCTATTGGAATAAACTCTTGCATTAACTCTTTAGACCTATTAACTTCCGCTGCTCCGATTAAACATGTCTAGAGATATTAGTAGAGCACTCGTCAGGAAGTTTTAAGTCCTTCAAAAGTTTGAGAAATGCATCTTTCTCCTGCAAGGTCATTTGATAACGCACTTTAGGCAAAAATATGTTTATAGAGTTTGATCTATATACATGTAAATTCTTTCTTATTCCCATCTATTCAAGATTAAGCCTACCTTATAATTGTCCTTAGACTTTCTTTCTTACCCTAGAATTATACCAACAATTACATCAAAACAAATTTTCTCAGTGTACAACATGTCAATATTATGTCTAATTAAAATATTTTTCCAACAAGGTAAATGAAACAATATGCTCTTTTTTTCCATCCATGCATGTCATTGGCATTGTTAAATCAATCTCATCTAATTCTCGCAACACATTAGATCTAGATCGTTATTTAGGAGCAACTCTGAATTCCTTTATCCCATCAAAAAAATGTTTATCAAACCTGAATGGATGAGTTGACTACAACCATCTTCGATATCCCATATAACAATACTTCTAGCCATGAGATAAGCATTAAGAATATATATCATATCCACATACTGAACATACAAATCTACCTTTAGTACTCCATCCAGACGAATTAGCATATGCAGGAAAATTATTAATGGTCCATAAGAGTATTGCATACATTTTAAATCTTTTACCAACTGAACAATCATAAGTATCTACTCTTTCGTTCCATAATTCTTTTAGTTCTTCCACCAATGATTGCATGTACACATCCATCTTATCGCCAGGACTTCTAGAATCAGGCATAAGTAATGTGAGAATGAAGTTCATAGATTTTATGCACAACCAAGGAGACAGATTATATAGCATCATGATCACTAGCCAAGTCCTATGTGCAATATTTATTGTTTTAAAAGGATTCAAACCATCTACTGCCAACGCTAATCGAATATTTCTTGGTTCAAAAGAGAAATTAGAATATAGAGAATCAAACTACTTCCTTGCAAGAGAATCTAGTGGGTGTCTTAAAAGTCCATTCTTTATTCTTTTATCATGATGCCATCTTATCAAAGAAACAGTTTGGTCACATGTAAATAGTCTTTGCAATTTTGGAATCAAAGAAAAGCATCCCAATATTTTAGTAGCTTTTTTTTATTAATATCTTGACCTCCTTCAACTCCATCATCTATATTTGATTTCCATCTAGAAGCATCACACACATAACATGCATCATCTTTAGCTCTATATTTCCAGTACAACATACAATCATTTGGACAAGTATGTTTTTTCTCATATCTCAACTCTAAAGATGAAATAGTTTTATTGACTTCATGGCAACTATTTGGTAAGATGTTTTTATCAGGCAACAATTCTCTTAAAAACATTAACAGTAATGAAAAAGATTTATTGCTCCACCCAGACAAATATTCTAAATGATATAATTACACGATAGTTGTAAGTATAGTATATTTTGATTTTGGATACTGGTTTTTTGGCATTCTAAAGTATTTCATGAAATCTATCTGAAGTTGATACATCCACCTTAGATGCAGTGAATGTATCAGGTAACAAGCCAAAGATATCATGGTCAAAAAGATTATCATAGAGGTCCGATACATTGTAACACCGTTTTTCAGAAATTGTGTATCTTGTATCACTTCTTATGGTTCTATATATATATATTGAACATCCTTTTGATACATCTAAAATGAAATTTTAATTTTCTATTATTTACTTCAGGTTTCCCTCAAAATCGCTGAAATCGAAAATTTTATCGGTAAGCTGAAAATGCTCTTGGCAAGTGCCGGCAAGGCCTAAAGAAGTAAAAAACGGCTAAGAGAATCTTTACACAATTAAATAAAGATATTTAAATGAAATTTAAAATATTTAAGAATTTTCGAATAAAATTTCATAGTGACCAAAAATACAATTTGTTAAAAGTCAAGGGTCTAAATGCAATTAAGAAAAGTTAAGGGATTTGGTTGCAAATCACTCAAAGATGGACAATTAGAGCCAAATGATTGGTCAAGAGAATAGCAAGTTTGGTTAGTGGCCACTTAAACTCATTCCACCAAGGAGAAATCTCATTGGTTGAACAATACTTGCATGAATTCTCATCAATTGGTCAAAAACCCATCTCTTTATGCTTGGAACCCATTATGAATGAAATTGACACAAAGGTGGTGCATGAAGGTAGTTTGTAAGCAATCTTGCGTGGGAGAAAGATTTAGGACAAGTGTAGAGTAAAGATCTTGCATGGAAATGGATCAATGGTCAAAATTTTTGTTAGGTTTGCATAAATGAGTTGTTTAAAGTATTGGACCTTATTTTATTCTCAACATTCACCCTCTTGGGTATGAGTTCTAGTGTAGGAAGTAAGAATTTCTTGTATTCATCCAAGCACTTGAGGTTTTGAAGAGGTAAGAAAAATCTTTGGTTGATAGGATTTTAATTGTATAGATAATATTAGTATGATGTAGAGGTTTTTTTATATTTATATTAATGTATATGTGTTTGCAAGATATGGCAATCGAGTGCTAAACGATGGTGTTGATGATGAATAATTGGATGTAAAGATCTTATTAAATAGGTAATACATTCTTCTTTGAGTATACATTGGATTAAATTGATTCCATGAAATAGATTTATTCAAGTAAGCTAGCATGGTTAGCAAGCCGTAGTAATTCCATGATATCTTATTATGTGATGAACGAAATATAGATTGGTTTGTTTTTTGTAAAACTAGAATCCCTAAGCTTTAGAATAAGGTATGGCATGAAAATTTCAATTAATAATATGATTTATAGTGATTTTGGAAAGGAACAGCAAAATGACATGTTCTGTTTTTCATTCTCAGTGCACGGCCAGTATATTGTATAATTTTTTAAAATATTTTCTATACAAAATTTAGAGATACTTAAAATATCAAAGTTTTAGTTCTTAGTCTTAATGAGCTAAACTTCACTTGAATTGGGGTAGTATGCTGGACGTTATAGTATTTTTACTAAAACTGTGCAGAGCATAATTTAGAACTGGAACTAAGATTGAAATAAAATTTTATAAAATTATGCACTTAGAATTAAAGGCAATACTGAACATAAAGGTTGTAGGGCTGTCTCTTATCTGTCAATAGAACTTGGAATTATATAAATCGGAGATGTATATACTGAGATATGAATTTTCTACCAAAACTATGCAAATTTAGTTATATAAGTACGAACTGTATTGAAGATAGGTTTTTATAAATTGGTGCAGTAGGAATTTGGAGATGAGTTGAACATGAAAAATGTAGATATATGTCTTACTTCAATTTGCAATATAAATTATTTGAATATGATTTATATAGAGAAATTTATGATATTTTTCGTAAGACTGCGCAAAAATAAAACTTGAAAATCAGAAATTTTATTAAAAAAATAAGGGATTGACATATATATATGTTATTGACTTAGGAGTAGACGACTATACTACACTCAAGTGGAGTACCCTTCCCGTACAAGTGAGTGGGTCTTATTATTGCCTTGTAGTTATTGAGCAAAACTATATTTTATCATTTTTAAAGTATGATTTGTGAAATGATTGTAAAATGGCTTTGGTAACATATTTTGTGATAAATGGAGTGTCCCAAAATTTCAAAATATGCATCCATGAATTTTGATGAGAAATATATGTGCCATGTTTTAAATCATGAAATATACTTTAGTATACTATATTGGATTTTCCTGATTTTCTTCGACATGTATGGCATGGTTGGTTTATTGATGATTTTGATGACAGACTAGGTACTCGGACATTAGTACCTGAATCCCCTTGATCGTAGATTGGGGATATGATATGATAGGCATCGTTCTGCGCAAACTCGGCTCGTATGTTATAGCAGACCCGTCTCGTTATATAGATTGTCGCACATTTATGATGTCTCGAGACGCAGACACTCCACATAGTTAGGTGGCCTGTATACGATACTATATTTCAGACTAACCAAGTTGAACCGAAAGGGGAGGACTGAACGACGTTTCAGTCTAACACTTGGTGAGGCCCAACGCCAACACCTAGGTTTTGGAGTTTTTTTTCATTTACATACAAAAACCGCTTGGTGGCTCGTCATTTGTTGAAGTAAACCTTTGCCGAGAACATGATTTGGCATGACCCTACAATTTATGACATGAGATTTTGGATGCGTATATTTAGATTGGATGGAAAACTGTATTAAAAATTGCTATGATTTGATAATATGTCTTGTATGGATATACATATATATATATATATATATATATATGACTTTGACACTCTATCCTCACCTTACTTATTAATTACCTGTCACGGATTTCTCACTCACTGAATATTTGATTATACTCACACCTCAATATTTTTAAATCTATACAGAGCTAGTCATTGGAGAGACACGTTGACTTATTTCTATCAGAGACCACTTATGGTAATTATCTTCTGCTGTATTTTGAGGATATTAGTTGATCATGTCGGGTTGACTGTATGAAACCAAGGAACTTTCAGTTGTACAATATATATATATATATATATATATATATATATATTTGAGGACTTTGTATTTTAAATACTAATAAAATATTTGTAACTCAAATTTTGATTAGTCTTGCATTACCTTGAGGATATGTTGTGGGGTTGGGCCGATGTCTGAGGTAATGAGCGACTGTTTACGGCCTCCGGATCATGGATCGGGACATGACAGTTTTCTTGGTATCAGAGACAGGTTGGTTGAATGCTAAGTTTTATGAAAGATTTCAAAATTTTGTAAGTATTGTTTTCAAGTCCTCAATATTTTGAAGTAAATTCGAAAGTTTCCTTACAGTCATAAAATCCCTAAAGATAATATTAGGCAAATGAGTTCTTTCCATTTAGGGGGTTAGATACTCCGTATCTAGCCCAACTTCTTTATCTATATATGATAGAGGTTCTTCATTCAGAACCATGCCTGCTGGATGCAGCACGAGGCAGACTCATGGAGTTACACCTACTGCTCCAGACGTCACGTCGTCTTCACACGCTCCCCCTCTAGTACTACCTCAGCCGGTTCTGATGGCCGAAATTTTGACACCTCCACTAGATGCTGTGAGACAGTGAAACGAGTGGTGGAGCACCTATGGGGTACGGATGCAGCCCCCGCCATCACCTACGACAGTTTCTACTCTAGCTACAGTGGCACCTACCCCGACTGCCCCTATTTCTTCAGTGCCTGCCCCAAGCGACAACACGATTCCGGCACTCCACCACATCCATGAGTTGACCCAGTTTGTCAAGGAGGCTCGGTTATTGGGTTGTACCGATTTCAACATATTCAGTAATGCTACAGCAGCAAAGCATTGGGTCAACCATACCCACCAGATACTAATAGATCTGGGTCTAGAAGATGAGTTGAAACTGAAGGTTATAGTGCGATTACTTGATGGTGATGCTCTCGCCTGGTGGGAGACCGTGGTTGATGACTCTACAGAGACCCCAGGTTAGGGAGACTTTGTATGAAACTTTGACGAGAGGTACTTTACAGAGTACTAGTAGGATCAGAAAAGGGCGAAGTTTCTTTATCTCCGTTAGGGGGCAAGATCGGTGTCCGAGTTTGAGACAGAGTTGAGGAGATTAGCCGCTTTTGTTCATGACTTGGCTACACAAAGACAATTACGGTTCAAGTTTGAGGACGGATTCAACTTGAACATCAAGAAATACATGTCAGTGATGAAGAACCACTCATTCAAGGAGGTCTTGAAGTTGGCCTACTACACTGAGGAGATAGTACATGCTGAGAGTAAGTAGAGGGAGAGCCGAGACCAGAAAAGGAAAAGGACTGGATTTCAGTCTGCTCGAAGTTTGAAGAAAGGCCGGAGTTAGGACCCTCAAAGAGACCCCACAGCTACGGGGCCAGCTGGCTTTCCCCAGGGGCCACGCCCTCAGAATTCTAGAGCCCCCGCCCCTAGTGCCGAATCAGTGAGTCAGTTTGTTGGGCCAAGGAAGCCCCTATGCTGCAATTGTAGCAAGACTCATTCAGGATTCTGTAGAGAACCTGTGAGATGCTACCAGTGTGGGAAACCTGAACATATTCATAGCACTTTCCCAGATTTGGGATTCGAGGGGTAGCCAAGTCAGAGTCGCCCGAGTGGGCCATGCGAGAGTCAACTGAGAACACCTACCCCATCAGTTCCTACCACTCCACAGACTGTAGCCAGAAGCAACACTGTACCCGTTCCTCAGCGACAGCAGCAGAGGACTCAGGCTCACATCTTTGCAATGATACACGAGGAAGCCCAAGCCAATCCTGAAGTGATTACCTGTAACCCTCTTATAGACTCTCCTGTATAGGTTCCATCTCCTAATAGTTATTTTGAGGCATGACATACTATGATGACTCATGTAATTCTCGACCGCTAAGACGTTAGAAGCCTCAATCCTTTTGATATATATATATATATGATCTCATGTTGAGTTCCCAAGTAAATGAAGGTTTATAATTCTTTTATTTAATTTCGCCATTAGGTACCATGAAAATCTCCGAAGTTGACGCCCGAGTTTTGATAGACACCGAGTCAAATTATTCATATGTGAGCACCCAGTTTGCTCAGCACCTTGATAGACAACTCTCTCATTGACCGAGAAGATATTGGTTATCACACCATTGGGCGAACAGTTGGTCAAGAATTCTGTTTACCGGGGCTGCGAGATATGGATTGGGGAGGTGATGTTAGAAGCAGATCTTATACCTCTCGACATATCTGATTTTAATGCTATCTTACGAATGGACTGGCTGAGTTTCCACCAAGCTACTGTTGACTGTTTCACTAAGGAAGTAGAGTTTCGAAGGTCGGGATAGCCATTACTGATATTTATGGGAGAGAGATGGGTATTACCCTGATGTGTTATTTCAACGCTAGAGGCTAGGCGATTGGTACTCCGAGAATGTACAGCCTACTTGCCCATGTAATAGATACCATGGTAGAAGGCCTAAGGCTTGATAAAGTCCCAATGGTACAAGAGTTTACTGATGTGTTCCCTGAGGAGCTACCGGGACTACCTCCAGTTCGGGAGTTTGATTCTAAGACAGATATAGCTCCCAGGACAACACTAATTTCTATTCTGCCATATAGAATGGCACCAGCTGAGTTGAGGGAGCTAGAGGTCCAGTTGCAAGAATTATTGGACAAGGGATTTATTCGACCAAACACTACACCCTGGGGTGCTCCAATACTATTTGTAAAGAAGAAATAAGACTCTTTCAGACTCTGCATAGATTACCGTCAATTGAATAGAGTGACCGTCAAAAATCGGTACCTACTACCATGTATAGACGATCTGTTTGATCAATTTCAGGTCGCCCGAGTCTTCTCGAAGATTGACCTGAGATCCGGGTATCATCAGTTACGAATCAGGGGTGAGGATGTACCCAAGACTGCTTTCCGAATGAGATATGGTCATTTTGAGTTTCTGATCATGCCGTTTGGGTTAACAAATACCCCAGCTTCATTTATGGATTTGATGAACCGGGTATTCCATGACTATCTTGACCGATTTGTTATAGTATTCATTAATGACATACTTGTATGCTCACAGAGTGATGAGGAGCACTCCCAGTATCTTTGAGTCGTATTACAGACGCTCCGCGAGAAAAAGTTATATACCAAGTACTTCAAGTGTGAGTTCTGGCTCAAACAGTCTGGTTCCTAAGGCATATTGTTTCTGCAAAGGGTATTTTCGTTGATCCACAGAAGGTTGAAGCCATCATCAATTGGGAACAGCCACAAACGGTTACTGAGGTCAAGAGTTTTCTTGGACTGGCAGGATACTATCAGAGATTTATAGAGGGATTCTCCAGGATTGCATCTCAACTAACTAACTTGACTCGTAAGGGCATCAAGTTTGTTTGGGATAACCGTTGTGAGGCAAGTTTTAGGGAGCTCAAACAACGGTTGACATCAACACTGATTCTAGCCCTTCCCACCAACGACCGGGAGTATGTAGTATTCAGTTATGCCAGCCGGCAAGGTTTGGGTTGTGTACTGATGCAGGATGATTGGGTCATTACATACGCCTCTAGATAGTTGAAGAAGCATGAGCTGAACTTATTCATACATGGATCATACAGGATGATTGAGTGTACATGGATCATAAGAGCTTGAAGTACTTATTCATACAAAAGGAGCTCAATCTGAGACATAAGAGATGGTTAGAGCTTCTCAAGGATTATGACCTTGTTATAGACTATTATCCTAGCAACGCCAACGCAGTTGTGGATGCTCTGAGCCACAAGTTATCATCTTCCTTATCGTTCGAGAATGTCCACCTCTTTTGTCTCATGGGATTACGCTCATTGGGAGTTAGTCTAGCCAATGATGAGCATGGTACACTTCTAGCTAGATTCGAGGTGAGGTCGACTACCAAGATATATCGAACTATCAAAGGAAGTTATTGGTGGGTCGGGATGAAATGGGAAGTTGCTAAGTATGTAGCCAAATGTTTGGTCTGCCAATAGGTGAAGGCTGAGTATCAGCGGCCAGTCGAAACACTACAGCCCCTTCCCATTCCTAAATGGAAGTGGGAATACATCACGATGGATTTTGTTGTGGGACTTCCGCGGACTCTAGCACGACATGATACTATTTGGGTAATTGTTGACAAACTCACCAAGTCCGCATATTTTCTACTCATTCATTGTAGCTATCCACCGGAGGGTTTGGCTCGCCAATATATCAGCGTAATAGTCAGATTTCATAGGGTTCCTGTATCAATTGTGTCAGATAGAAATCCCCATTTTACCTCGAGGTTTTGGCTGAAACTATAGGAGGCCATGGATACCATACTACACTTTAGCACTGCTTTCCACCCCCAGATAGATGGTCAATCAGAGAGGACTATCCAGATGTTAGAGGACATGTTAAGGGCATGTGTGATGGATTTCAGAGGTAGTTGGGAGCAGCACCTCCCGTTGGTGGAGTTCATGTACAACAACAGTTACCAGGCCAGTATTGGGATGCCACCATACGAGACCTTGTATGGGAGAAAGTGTAGGACACCATTATGCTGGGATAAGGTCGGAGAAAGACGACTCAACAGTGTTGAGCTGATTGAGGAGACTCGAGAGAATGTGAAAGTCATCCGTACTCAGGTGAAGGCTATACAGGATAGATAGAAGAGTTATGCTGATAGGCGGCGAAGACCTCTTGAGTTCGAGGAGGGAGACATGGTCTTTTTACGAGTATCTCCCTAGAAGGGAGTGATACGATTCAGACACAGGGGAAACTCAACCCCAGATATATTGACCATTCCAAATCCTGAAAAAGATCAAAAGGGTAGCTTACAGATTAGATCTGCCAGCTGAACTTGCACGTATTCACGATATATTTCATATCTTTGTACTGAGAAAATATTTACCAGATCCCTCTCATGTGCTAAAACCTCCACCAGTAGAGCTAAAAAACGACCTAAGCTTTACTGTTTAGGCCGTGGCCATACTTGATAGGTAGACTAGGAAGCTAAGAAGCAAAGAGGTGCCCCTGGTCCGAGTTTTGTGGAGAAGTGACCAAGACGAGAAGCAGACTTGGAAATCGGAGGATACTATGAGGAGACAATACCCCGATTTTTTCAATGTATAGTTTCGACGATGAAACTTTTTATTATGGGGTTAAAAATTGTAACACCATTTTTCGATGACTGCGTATGAAATACCACTCCTCATGGTTCTATATAATTTATATATAGAACATCCTTTTGAGGCATCTAAAATAAAATTTTAATTTTCTATTATTTACTTTGAGATTTCCCTCAAAATCGCTGAAATCGAAAATTTATCGGTAATTCGAAAATCCTCTCGGCAAACGCCGGCAAGGCCTAAAAAAGTCAAAAATGGCTAAAAGAAGGCCAACATGATTAAATATAGATATTTAAATGAAATTTTACATATTTAAGAAATCTCGAATAAAATTTCATAGGAATCAAAAATGTAATTTATTAAAAGTCAGGGGTCTAAATGCAATTAAGAAAGTTGAGAGACTTGATTGCAAACCACTCAAGGATAGACAATTGGAGCTAAATGATTGCTCAAGAGGGTAGCAAGTTTGGTTAGTGGCCACCTAAGCTCATTCCACCAAGGAGAAATCTCATTGGTTGGTAAAAAAACTCCTCTCTTTGTGTTTGGAATCCATCATGAACAAAATTGACACAAAGCAGGTGCATAAAGGTAGCTTGTAAGCAATCTTGCATGGGAGAAAGACTTAAGACAAGTGTAGAGTAAAGATCTTGCATGGAAATGAATCAATGGTCAAAATTTTTGTTAAGTTTGTATAAATGAGTTGTTTGGAGCATTGGATCTCATTTTCTTCTTAACATTCACCCTCTCGGCTATGAGTTCTAGTGTAGGAAGTGAGAATTTCTTGTATTCATCCAAGCACTTGAGGCTTTGAAGAGGGAAAGAAATTCTTTGGTTGATAGGATTTTAATTGTTTAGATAGTATTAATATGATGTAGAGGATTTTTTTGTATTTATATTAATGTATTTGTGTTTGCAAGATGTGGCAATCAAGTGCTAAAGGATGGTGTTAATGATGAATAATTGGATGTCAAGATTTTATTAAAGAGGTAATACATTCTTCTTTAAGTATACATTGGATTAAATTGGTTCCATGAAGTAGGTTTGTTCAAGTAAGCTAGTATGGTTAGCAAGCTATAGTAATTCCATGATATCTTATTCTGTGGTGATCGAAATTTAGATTGACTTGTTTCTGGTAAAACTAGACTCCCTAAGCTTTGAAATAAGGTATGATTTATAGTGATTTTGGAAAGGGACAGAAAAATGACATGTTCTGTTTTTCATCCTTTGTACACGGCCAGTATGTTGTATAATTTTTTAAAATATTTTTTGTCCAAAATTTAGAGAAGCTTAAAATATCAAAGTTTTCGCTCTCAGTCTTATCTTTAAAATGAGCTAAAATTCACTTGAATCGGAGTAGTATGCTAGAAGTTATGGTGGTTGTACTGAAACTGTGTAAAGCATAATTTAGAACTGGAACTGAGGGTGAAATGAAATTTTATAAAATTCTACTATTAGAGTTAAAAGAAATACTAAACATAAAAGTTGTAGGGCTATCTCTTATCTTTCAGTAGAACTTAGAATCATGTAAATCGGAGACGTATATACTGAGATATGAATTTTCTACCAAAACTACACAAATTTAGTTATATAAGTACGAACTGTATTGAAAATAGATTTTTATAAATTCGTACAGTAGAAATTTGGAGATGAGTTGACATGAAAAATGTAGATATATGTCTTAGTTCCAATTAGCAATTTGAATGATTTGAATCCGATTTATAAAGAGAAAGTTATGATATTTTTTCTAAAACTGCGCAAGAGTAAAACTCGAAAATCTGAAATTTTATTAAAAGAAATAGAGGGATTGACATATATATATGTTATTGTTTTAGGAGTAGATGACTATACTACACTCGAGGGGTGACTCAGTTGAGGTTCGAGGTTTTAGGGGAGTGAAGTACCCTTCCCGTACAAGTTGGTCATACTGTTGCCATATAGTTAATGAGCAAAACCATATTTTATCGTTTTTAAAGCATGATTTGTGAAATGATTGTAAAATGGCTTTGGTAACATACTTTGTGATAAATGGAGTGTCCCAAAATTTCAAAATATGCATCCATGATTTTTAATGAGAAATATATGTGTTATTTTTAAATCATGAAATGTACTTTGATGATATATGTAATAGTATACTATATTGGATTTTCATGATTTTTTTCGACATGTATGGCACGGTTGATTTATTTATAATTTTGATGCGAGACTAGATATTTGGGCATTAGTACCTGAATCCCCTTGATCATAGATAGGGGATATAATATGATAGGAATCGTCCCACACAAACTCGCCTCGTATTCTATAGCAGACCCATCTCGTTATATAGATTGTCGCTCATTTGCGATGTCTCGAGATGCAAACACTACATATGATTAGGTGGCATGTATACGATACTATGTTTTGAACTAACCAAGTTGAATCCAAATGGGAGGACTGAATGACGTTTCAGTCTAGCACTTGGGGAAGCCCGACGCTAACACCAAGCTTTTAGGATTGTTTTTCGTTTACATACAAAAACTCCTTGGTGGCTCATTATTGGTTGAGGTAGACCTTTGCTGAGAACATAATTTGGCATGACCCTACGATTTATGACATGAGATTTTGGATACATACATTTAGATTAGATGGAAAACTGTGTTGCAAATTACTATGATTTGATAATATATCTTGCATGGATATACATATATATATATATATATATATATGACTTGACACTCCATCCTCACCTCACTTATTAATTACCTGTTACAGATTTCTCACTCACTGAGTATTTGATTATACTCACCCCTTAATATTTTTAAATCTATACAGAATTAGTTATTGGAGAGACATATTAACTTATTTCGATGAATGTAGTATCGGAGACCACTTACGGTAATTATCTTCCGTTCTATTTTGAGGATATTAGTTGATCATGTCGGGTTGACTGTATGAAACCAAGGAACTTTCACTTGTATAATATATATATATATATATTTGAGAACTTTGTATTTTAAATACTAATAAAATATTTGTAACTGAAATTTTGATTAGTTTTGCATTATTACCTTGAGAATACATGGCGGGGTTGGGCTGGTGTCCGAGATAATGGATGACTGTTCATGGCCTCTAGATCACGGATTAGGACGTGACATATATTAGATGCATCAGATGTTGATTTTCCATTACTCTCTCTATTGCTCTCTCTATGATATATCAACTTATCATAACCACATTGAAACTCATGATGTAACAAGTGATTAAAGATCGTATGTGTAGAAAATCTCAATGTATTGAAACATTTGACACAAAGACATGATATCTTGCCATCGATGGATTGAATATTTTGATATGCAAATTTAAGAAATGCAAATTTAAGAAATGCATTAACCCCACTAATATATTCATTACTTACTCTTAATTTAGAAAACTTCCATGTCTTGTCTATTAACATCGTGTATTAAAACAGAGAATTGCAAAACAGAGAAAGCAAAGACAAAATAAATGAAGAGAATTGCAAAAACAAATAATGAAGCAAAAGTAACACAGAGAGAAATAAATGAAATATGGAGAGAAATGACTAATTAAATATCATTTCAATTTTTAAATAATAATATTAATAATTTAAATTAATAATATATAAATAATTAATTTAATAATATTAATAATTCACTAAGTTAATAATTAATATAGCCGTGGTAGGTGCTTACATGTGTGCTTGCCCCACATGAGTGGACATGCGCAGCGCTGGGGCATGTGCGGGCGTGCCCGCATCGGCTCAAGTGCATGCTTGGCCGAGTTTCTATATAATTTCTTATTTTTATTTCATATATTCTTTCTTTCTCTCAAATGACTATTTAGGTTAAAATAAAAAATTTAGAATTTTAATCCATAAAAAGATATTTTAAAGTTTCAACTTTGAGACAAAACAAAGGGTTCTAAGAGAATAGTGTCAAAATTGTGTACAAGGTTAGACAATAAACCCACTAACAATATCATTTAAAAATAATGTTTAAGATAAGTGAATAATATTAAGAATAACATTTTAAACCAACTAGTTGTACTACCCACTAACAACATCCTTCTCGTGTTCATAGGTGATATCATATGATAGAAATAGTACAAGAGGTCCTACTTACGAAGAAATATTGCTCAATTACCATTGCTGACAGTTAGATGCCAAGATAAAATTAACGTTGTTAGGGGTCAAGATAAAATTTATGTTACACTAACAACATTATTCTTGGACAGATATAGGATAACTCAAGGACAGATTGCAGATTTAATCTAGTTCGATGATTAAAGTAACCAATATTAGAAAAATACACTTGTTGTCATGTCACATGGTTTAGGTTTAATAACTCTTGGTTCATCCTACTAATGCAAATAGGTTAACAAAGTTTGACAATAAAGTAATCTAAGTTTTTCTCCCCAATTTTGTCAAAGGTAGCACATTATCTTATAATAACACAATGAATTTTATTTTTCAATGGTAAGGTGGTTTGATTAATTTTGTCAAAGCCAGCACATCATCTTGTAATCATCTGAGACAATGAATTTAATATGAATTTTATGGTAAGGTGGTTTGATTTCACTAACATAAACATAGGTAGGGTTGAATTTAATTTAGTGATTATTTTAGATTGTTTTAGATTGTTTTCGTTTAAAATAGAAGCAAGCAAAGAGAGTAAAAAAGAAAAATAGAGAATTAGGCAAGTAACAAGAAAGTATTATGATAGGTATCAAAACTAAATTTGTGGATGAAACAAAAAACAAATAAAAAGGTTTTGGTGGTTGATTGATTCTAAAATAACATGATAAAATATTTTTGGGATTTGACAAAATTTGTCATCAGTTTTTGTGAGAGTTGCTTAATTGATTATGAAATAAAATGATAAAATGTTTTTGGGGTTTTGACAAAATTTGCCACTAGTTTTTGTGAGAGTTGTTTGACTGATTATGAAATAAAATGATAAAAAGCTTTTTAGGTTTGATTAAATTTGGTAAAATTTCCTGACAAGCTTTTGTGGTGTGGCAGGGTGTTTTTCTAGAATTCATATAAATTATATATAATATTGTTTTGATAATTAATTTTTTTGATATTATTTGTAGTATATAAATTAATCATTTAATATTATTATAATTTTTAAATAATAATATTAATAATTTAAAATAATAAAGTATAAATTACTAATTTAATAATATTAATAATTTAGTAATTATAGACATGTGTCGTTGTGCGGCGCTGCATGGTTGCATGGCCAGGTACCCACATCGGCGACCGTGCTAGCATGGCTGAGAGCCCTCACGGGCGCTTGCATGAGCACTTGCCCTGCATGCACTTGCATGCGTGCATGGCCCACGCAAGCGCTTCCATGCTTGCATGCCCTATGTGGTGGCATATACGGGCACCCACGCGGGCCTTTGCATGCTCACCTGCCCTGTGCAAGCATGTGCACTAGCACTGTGCTTGCGAGCACATGGTAGCATGCACAGGCGCCCGCGCTAGAATGGCTAGAGCCCACGTGGGCTCTTGCATGCGCACATGTCTCGTGCTGTGGCATAAGCGGGAGCCCGTGCTAGCATGGCTGGGCGTCCACGCTAGCATGGCTGGGCGCCCACGCCAACGCTTGCATGCACGCTTACCCCGCGTGGGCATGGGCGCTAGCACCGCGCTTGCCCATGCTGTGGCCCGCGCCTGCACATTGCGCCATTGCTCCACGAGGCCATGTGCGGCAGGGCCGTGCTTGCATGCTTGCATGCTTGCATGTGCGGTGGCTTCCAGTTTGCCACTTTCTCTTTTCCATAAATATTTTTTACAAATTATAAAAATTTAACATAAATAAATTAGCATATTAAATGGAAATAATTGGGAAAAAAAAAATGAAAAAAAAAAAAGAAAACTAGTATGCAATTACGAGATATAAAATTTATATATTGGATCTTATAGATCAGAGAGAATGAAACATTAAAGAGTCAACTATATGAAAAAACAAAAAAAGGGAAAATTAGGAATTATAATCAAGAAAATTGAATTTCGGGTCTAAATTTTTTTGCTTTGCTGGCTTGAGAGGAGGATGCATTAGCAGAGGATGCACTACCAGTTCTGGTCGCAGTAGTAGTCACAAGAGAAGAGGATAGAGGAGTAGATGGAGCAGCAGGAGAATTTCCTCTTATTCCTTTTATAACATCACGAATATCAGAAGAATTATATCTCAGAAGAGAGCTGAATAAAGTCATGTGACGAGAACCAAAAAGACGTACAACAAATGGGTAGGCAGAGCTTGGAGGGGGTCTAGGTTCTGCGATTGCAGTAAAGGAGGAAGATGGTCCAGCTGGCCTTGTTAACTTCAAATGATCTCTTATATATAAAATAAAATTACTATTCACCATTATTTCCTCAGTTATATTCATAAAGTTAAATAACATTTTTCTATATTTTTACTCATTTTGTTGCTTAAATTCATCATTCTATTGCTTGAATTCATCAAAATTATATCTTAATTTACTCACTTCGTTTCGAAATGCTCCCATTTCCCTCCGTACTTCTCTTATTTCCTTCCGAATTTCATCAAATTTCTGATCAATGCTATCCATAAATTGTATTTTCATATTATTGATGCATTCAAACAATTCACCCACCTAGCATTCTCATTCTATTTCCATGAGCTTCTGGCTCTACTTCTGGCTATTGCACACCTCTTTTCTTTAAATTTATCTAAATACCATTTTCACAAATCCAATAAGCTCTACGTAAAGCTCTATCATGTATACTATTTTTAATATTTAATTGTAAATGATTTTTCTTCCGTAAACTTATTCCATGACTTCTTAAAATACCCGTAACCATACTGCAGTATGATAAATTATTCAAAAAATCTCTTGTGCTTATCATAAAATAAGGGAGTAAAAAATATAAATATGGATTTTTCCTTTCAATAATATGTGTCATTAACCAAAAATCAACTCGAGTAATAGATGTATAATTTTTGACCCGTAGCTTAATAGTGTGTATAATTAGAAAGTAAAGAATTCTAAATCTGTGGCATTTGTACTAAAAATTTCTAAATTATAATCATCAAATACTATCTGAGCATCTATTACTATCTCACTTTTCATATACGGGATACACTCTTCACACACGACCTACTGAACATCACACTCTCTACATCTATTATGGGATTCACTTCAATTATTTGACCATCAAAATAATTTTGAAAACTACACAAAGCAATTTTACCCTCAATAACTATGCAATCTTCACTAACAATTTCTTCTATATTATTATAAAAAATTCTCACCGCATTCTCGTAAATTTTTTTGCTTGGATTAAGAATCCAAGAAGGACAGATTTCTTTTAAATAATTTCCATACTTAAAACATATACTGTCCATAAATTCTCAATTTATTAATTAACCAATGGTAATATTACGATGAGAAAATATCTTCTCAAATAGCTTGCTTTTTTTAAGAGATGAAAAGTGTCTGTTGCTTTTTAATTCCATCATAATGCCTTTTCCTTTTCAAGAGGTCATTGTGAGAAAAGTGAAAACAATATTTCAGAGAAGGGTATGAAAGATGGAGGGTGCCGAGAGTAGTAAGAGGAGTAGAGAGTTTGTGAGAGGCGAGAGAAAAGTGCAGAAGGTTTTGAAGAAGGAGAACAGAAGGAGCTGAGACAGTGAGAGGAGTAAAGAGTTTGCGAGAGGCAAGAGAGGAAAGAGTGAGGAGTGAGTTTGTGAGATTTCTTTAATTTTATTTTATTTGTGTGTATGAGTGACACTGGCAGTGTGAGTGAGTATGAAAGTGTGAGTGTGTGTGAGAGAGTTGTGAGGAAAGAGTGTCAGTTTAGAAAACAAATGTAGAGTTAGTAGTAGTGTACTGTTATAAGAGTAGTTCATGCAGCGGCGAGGTAGTTTAGTGGAAATGCAGTAGCAGGAGTGCAGTGCCAGGAGGTAGCTCTCGTAGAACTCTACAATGTATAAGGGAGTCAAATGGGTGAACAAATTTCAAATTTCTTGTTTGTATACGGAAGTCGTGAAGTCATGAAGTCATGGCAAGTTGTCAAGCATTTTTTCTTTTTTGTGATTTTGAACACCTCTTGTCAATCACATTTATTTTTATTGTTTGTAAATGCATAACTCCTATTTTTTGTAAATGCATAACTCCTCAAAAGAGCTAAAGCTAACTCTTGTATGTGAATCAATTTCTCTACTCAAGCTTTTTTTTTTTTTACATCTTCGGCTACTTCTTTTTTTATTATTTGTTTGTATACTATTGGCTATTTTTTTATTATTTTTTTGTATACGGAAGTCATAAATCATGGCATGGCATGGCAGCTCAAGCTACATGTGTTGTCAAGCTTTCTCATAACTACTCCTCAGGACACACGTGTGGCAGAACTAAGCTATAACTCCTCAACCTATCTACTCAATCTATGCTACTATGCTACGCATATTTCTTGTCAAGCTTTTTGGTTTTTTTACATCTCTTGGCTTGTCTTGTTTGTACATGGCATACGTTCCCTCCTCATGCACCACCACAGGCTTGCCAAGCTTTTTCTCTCCTTTTTTTACACTAGCTTGTGGTTGTTGTCAATTTCTTTTTATTTTTTTTTACAAGCTTGTGAATTTGTAACTCATCGTTCTTCATTCCAATTGAGGAAAAAAGTTTTAGCCTTAACAAAATTAATATATAAGAATACATAGATTTTTCCTTAATTTTAAGCAACTAGTATTTTTCATATATAAACCGAAAACAATTAAATTACTAATAATATATTATTTCAATAATTAAATTAATATTTATAATTATTATCCATTATTATTATTATTAATTTTAAAAGATTGATATTTATAATTAATTAATTTATAATGTCATATAAAAATATATGTAATTTGATATTAAATATAATTTGGGGTTATATGTATTATTTATATAGATTAAATATAGTATAGATATAGTATTTAATATAATTTCCCATTACATATAACTAATATAACATAATATAATATTGTAGTGATGTATAGTAATATGACAGTAATGTTTAATAATATAGTAATATATTAGTAATATAGTATATAGTTATATAGTAATCTATTAGTAATATAGTAATATAATATAATAACCAAATATAATAATAATCGATATAGTAATTTTAATAGATTGAGATTTATATTTAATTAATTTATAATGTCACATATAATAATATATGTAATTTGATATTAGTTATAATTTGGGATTATATGTATTATTTATATAATAATATAATTTCCCATTACATATAACTAATATAATATAATATAATATTGTAGTGATATATAGTAATATAGTAGTAATATAATAGTAACATAATATAGTACTAATATTTAATAATACAATTATATATTAGTAATATTATTTAAATAATTAAATTAATATTGATTATCCATTATTATTATTATTATTATTATTATTATTATTTTTAATAGATTGATATTTATAATTAATTAATTTATAATATCATATAAAAATATATGCAATTTGATATTAGTTATAATTTGAGATTATATATATTATTTATATAGATTAAATATAGTATAGATGTAGTATTAATATAATATAATTTCCCATTACATATAACTAACATAATTTATTATAATTTAATATAATATTGTAGTGATGTATACTAACATAATAGTAATATAGTAGTAATATAATAAATAGTAATGTTTAATAATATAATATTATAGTAGAAATATAGTAGTAATATAGCAATATAGCATAGGATATAGTAATTTTAATAGATTGATATTTATAATTAATTAATTTATATTATCACATATAATAATATATGTAATTTGATAGTAGTTATAATTTAGGATTATATATATTATTTATATAGATTAAATATATTATAGATATAGTATTAGTATAATATAATTTACCATTACATATAACTAATATAATATAATATAATTTAGTATAATATTATAGTGATGTATAGTAATATTGTAGTAATATAATATAATAGTAATGTTTAATAATATAGTAATATATTAGTAATAAGTAGTAATATAGTAATATAGAAATATCAGTAATACTATTACTACATAGTAATATAGTATATAGTAATATAGTAATATATTAGTAATATAATAATATAATAAACTAACCAAATATAATAATAATGTATATAGTAATTTTAATATATTGATATTTATATTTAAATAATTTATAATGTCACATTAATTTGATATTGTTATAATTTAAGATTATATGTATTATTTATATAGATTAAATATAATATAGATATAGTATTAATATAATATAATTTCCGATTACATATAACTAATATAATATAATATAAATTGTAGTGATATATAGTAATATAGTAGTAATATTGTAATATAGTAATGTTAGTAATATTTTACTTAATATATTATATAGACATAGTAGCATATTAGTAATACAGTATAGTAGCCAAATAGAATAATAATTTATATATGTAATGTATAATAATTTATATTTTGTAATATTATAAAAATATCAAGATCACTCATTAACATTATTAACAATATAGATATAAGCGTGAAAGACCCCTTGCCACCTGGATTTCGTCGTCCTCCAATTGGCGCAGGGTGATTGGTCGTTGGTGAGGTGGAGCTGATGTGGCCCGTTTTTCTTTTTTTCTTTTTTGGTTTTTTTTCCTGTCTTTTTTTGTTCTTTTTCTTGTGATTTCTCTCTTTCTTTCTCTTTCTTTCTCTCTTATCAGAAACATTAATGAAGTAGATTTTGTTTTTGATTTCACGAAAGACGTGCCCAGAGTGGTTGGGGAAAAAAAGTATGTAAGGTCATTCTTTTGGTACTTATTGCGATTAGACTTCTGTACTTTTGAGGGGAAAAAAGTGTATGAGGCCATCCCTCTATGCTTTTTGTGTCTTCCTTTGTTATCTCTTCTCTTCTTCTTCTTTGCAGAAAGCAGGACGGTACTCTCTTTATCTGTTTCTCGCTCTCTCTCTGAGTGGGGCGGATGGAAACGTTCGGTTTCAGGTTCGGCTTCTTTTTTATATCCGCTGTTTGGTGCTGATGAAGATAGCCACTGAGGTTTTCTCTTGCTGTGTTTCTGACTGTGCTGAATATATTTACCCTCTGTGTTCAAGATTTGTGTTTATTTTTCCTATTTTGATATGCATTTTGGAAGTTATTCTTCTCTTCTCTATTGTGATGGTTTGTGTTTGTCTTTCCTTTTAAAGGTTTGTCTCTCTAGGTACGGGGAATGGAGACGTTTGGTTTGGGACTTTTTCCGTTTCTTTTTTATATCCGCTTTTTGGTGTTGATGACGATGGTCACTGGGTTTTCTCTTACTGTGTTTCCGAGTGTGCCAAATATATTTCCCCTCTATGTTCAAGGTTTGTGTTTATTTTCTCAGTTTTGGGATGCGTTATGAAAGTTATTCTTCTCTTCTCTGTTGTAATGGTTTGTCTTTTGTTTCCTTTTGAAGGTTTGCCTTTCTGGGTGGGGGGAATGGAGGCGTTTAGCTTCAAGTACTGATTATGGAAGTTATTCTTCTCTGTTGTAATGGTTTGTCTTTGTTTTTTCTTCTAAACATTTACTTTGTTCCACATTTATTCTACTTGCTACTCTTCGTATTTGTTTTTGTTAAAAAATCTTACTTTTTTAGTTCATGTTGAGGAAAGTGGTGTACTTAACGGTGATAGTCTATGGAGGTGATTTTCTCAGTTCTGAAGGTTTATGTTTCTAAGTATTCGTTTTGTTTGGCATTGTTTTGCTGCTCTTCATGTTTATTGCAAAAGATATTTTTTTTTTTTTACTTTTGGAGAGTGGTGTATAAGGATTTACTATGAAAATTTGATTTGCTTGCTGGGTTGGGTTTTGGTATTTCTCTAATTTTGATTTTTATTGTTTGTTTTTTTATCTATTTTGTATATTTTTTTACATTTAGCTTCTGCTTCTGCATCTAATGGACTATAGTTAGCTATCTCTCGTTCTTGATTATTGACCAAACAGCAAACTCTCTATCAGTTGTTGACCAAGTTCTGCACTATGCAGAACAGCAGAATCAAGTTCTACACATGCAAAACTACATAATTCTGTTCTGCACTGCAAAACTAAATGGTTCTGTAATTCTGTACTGCAGAACTTGGTTCTGCACTTCTGTACTGTAGAACTTGGTTCTGCACTATGCAGAACAGCAGAACCAAATACTGCACATCCAGAACCACATAGTTCTGCAGTGCAAAACCAAGTTCTACACCGTACATAACACAAAACTCAGTTCTGCACATGCAGAACCATATAGTTTTGCAGTTCAACAGTGCAGAATATGATATTTAGATAAAATATTACGATATTATAATAATAAAAATATTAAATAACATGTATTTGGAAATATTTTTATAACAAAAAAAACACATGGTTTTGCTTAGCAGAACTACAACAAAACAATGTTGTTCTTAGAATCATATGGTTCTGTTGAGTGGCAGAACTATATGATTCTGCTGAGCAACAGATCTACATCGTTCTGCTGCATAGCAGAACAGTGTCATTCTGCTGCATAACATAACAGTGTCATTGTTCGTATAATGATAATTTTATTATAAATTTTTCTGATTACAGTAAAAATACGAAAAAAAAATTATATAAGTCATTTTTTTTTATCATTATTTTTTTTTATTATATACGAGTCTTGCTGACAAAAGTTTGGTGGTTTTGCGGTGCAGAACTATCGTGATTCTGCAAAGTATAGAACTACTTATTGGTTCTGCATAGTGCGGAACTACCAATGTTTTCCATCGTCGACATTCATTTGGGCATCTAAACAAAACAAAAACAAATGTTTTCATGTGCTTTAAAAATAATAATAATAATTTGGAAGATTAAAAAACTTTATTGAATTAAAATTTTCATTTGTTATTTATAAACAAATCATTTAAAATTAATTACACTAACATGTCTTATTTAAAAGAAGAAAAAAAGTTTTTTTGACAACATTTCGGATTTAAAAAAAAAAATTAATGCTTGTCAAAGAAAGCATGCAATTTCATCAGCAAAAGCATGTGGTTTTGCTTAACATAACTACAGCAGAACAATATTGTTCTTAGAATCACATGGTTCTATTGCGTGGTGCAGAACCAACATAGTAGTTATGCGAAATGCAGAACCACCATGTAGTTCTGTGAAGTGCAGAACCATCATGTAGTTCTGCGAAGTGCAAAACCACCATGTAGTTCTGCGAAGTGCAGAACTACCCATGTAGTTCTGCTCATTTACCAAGATAGTTCTACCAAGTGCAAAACTACCGAAATAATTTAATATTCAACTTAATATTTTATAAATTTTTTAATTTTAATATAATATTACAAGTAATAAACAATTTGGATATATATAAAAAATAGATAATATTTAATATGTAAATTATTAAATACTAATTTTTAATATTACAGATTAATATTAATACTAAAAAAAGTATTAAATTTGTAAGAATAAAATATTTAAAATATGTAATATTTTATTTTAAAATTTGAAGTATTAATATTTAATATATTAAAATATTAAAGCTAAAATTTATATATTAAAAAGTTTTACGTTTTGTAAAATTTAAAAAATTCTTATCAGTCGACCTCGGTGGGCTACCATTCAGAAACTTCACAAAATTTAACCCCTTAAAAAAAATTTCATCGAAGAAGGCATTACAAATATTTTAGATATTTTTAATACAATCACAAATATTTTAGATATTTGAAAAAATATAAATGATCTATGATAAATTTTTCATACTATTATAATAATGTAAAAAATACAATTATAAAAATATTAATTACAAAGGTGGAAATTTTTTAATATTAAAAAATTTTATTTCTTTGGGTCATGTATTGTTCGTATAATGATAATTTTATTATAAATTTTTCTGATTACAGTAAAAATATAAAAAAAAATTATATAGGTCATTTTGTTTTTTTTATCATTATTTTTTTTTATTATATACGAGTCTTGCTGACAAAAGTTTGGTGGTTTTGCGATGCAGAACTATCGTAATTCTGTATAGTATAGAACTACTTATTGGTTCTGCATAGTGCGGAACTACCAATGATTTCCATCGTCGACCTTCATTTGGGCATCTAAACAAAACAAAAACAAATGTTTTCATGTGCTTTAAAAATAATAATGATAATTTGAAAGATTAAAAAACTTTATTGAAATAAAATTTTCATTTGTTATTGATAAACAAATCATTTAAAATTAATTACACCAACATGTTTTATTTAAAAGAAGAAAAAAAGTTTTTTTTGATAACATTTCGGATTTAAAAAAAAATTAATGCTTGTCAAAGAAAGCATGCAATTTCATCATTAAAAGCATATGGTTTTGCTTAGCAGAATTACAGCAGAACAATATTGTTCTTAGAATCACATGGTTCTGTTGCGTGGTGCAGAACCAACATAGTAGTTATGCGAAATGCAGAACTACCATGTAGTTCTGCGAAGTGCAGAACCACAATATAGTTCTGCGAAGTGCAGAACTACCCATGTAGCTCTGTTCATTTACCAAGATAGTTCTACCAAGTGCAGAACTACCGAAATAATTTAATATTCAACTTAATATTTTATAAATTTTTTAATTTTAATATAATATTACAAGTAATAAACAATTTGGATATATATAAAAAATAGATAATATTTAATATGTAAATTATTAAATACTAATTTTTAATATTACAGATTAATATTAATACTAAAAAAAGTATTAAATTTGTAAGAATAAAATATTTAAAATATGTAATATTTTATTTTAAAATTTGAAGTATTAATATTTAATATATTAAAATATTAAAGCTAAAATTTATATATTAAAACGTTTTACGTTTTGTAAAATTTAAAAAATTCTTATCAGTCGACCTTGGTGGGCTACCATTCAGAAACTTCACAAAATTTAACCCCTTAAAAAAAATTTCATCGAAGAAGGCATTACAAATATTATAGATATTTTTAATACAATCACAAATATTTTAGATATTTGAAAAAAAATAAATGATCTATGATAAATTTTTCATACTATTATAATAATGTAAAAAATATAATTATAAAAATATTAATTACAAAGGTGGAAATTTTTTCATATTAAAAAATTTTATTTCTTTATATACGAGTCTTGCTGACAAAAGTTTGGTGGTTTTACGGTGCAGAACTATCGTAATTCTGCAAAGTATAGAACTACATATTGATTCTGCATAGTGCGGAACTACCAATGTTTTCCATCGTCGACCTTCATTTGGGCATCTAAACAAAACAAAAACAAATGTTTTCATATACTTTAAAAATAATAATAATAATTTGGAAGATTAAAAAACTTTATTGAATTAAAATTTTCATTTGTTATTTATAAACAAATCATTTAAAATTAATTACATCAACATGTCTTATTTAAAAGAAGAAAAAAAGTTTTTTTTGACAACATTTCGGATTAAAAAAAAAAATTTAATGCTTGTCAAAGAAAGCATGCAATTTCATCAGCAAAAGCATGTGGTTTTGCTTAATAGAACTACAGCATAACAATATTGTTCTTAGAATCACATGGTTCTGTTGCGTGGTGCAGAACCAACATAGTAGTTATGCGAAATGCAGAACCAACATATTAGTTATGCGAAATGCAGAACCACCATGTAGTTCTGCAAAGTGCAGAACCACAATATAGTTCTGCGAAGTGCAGAACTACCCATGTAGTTCTGCTCATTTACCAAGATAGTTCTGCCAAGTGCAGAACTACCGAAATAATTTAATATTCAACTTAATATTTTATAAATTTTTAAATTTTAATATAATATTACAAGTAATAAACAATTTGGATATATATAAAAAATAGATAATATTTAATATATACATTATTAAATACTAAATTTTAATATTACAGATTAATATTAATACTAAAAAAAGTATTAAATTTGTAAGAATAAAATATTTAAAATATGTAATATTTTATTTTGAAACTTGAAGTATTAATATCTAATATATTAAAATATTAAAGCTAAAATTTATATATTAAAAAGTTTTACGATTTGTAAAATTTAAAAAATTCATATCAGTTGACCTCGGTGGGCTACCATTCAGAAACTTCACAAAATTTAACCCCTTAAAAAAAATTTCATCGAAGAAGGCATTACCAATATTTTAGATATTTTTAATACAATCACAAATATTTTAGATATTTGAAAAAAAATAAATGATCTATAATGAATTTTTCATACTATCATAATAATGTAAAAAATATAATTATAAAAATATTAATTACAAATGTGGAAATTTTTTAATATGAAAAAATTTTATTTCTTTGGGCCATGTGTTGTTCGTATAATGATAATTTTATTATTAATTTTTCTGATTACAGTAAAAATACGAAAAAGAATTATATAGGTCTTTTTTTTATCATTATTTTTTTTTATTATATACGAGTTTTGCTGACAAAAGTTTGGTGGTTTTGCGGTGCAGAACTATCGTAATTCTGCATAGTATAAAACTACCTATTGGTTCTGCATAGTGCAGAACTACCAATGCTTTCCATCGTCGACCTTCAGTTGGGCATCTAAACAAAACAAAAACAAATGTTTTCATGTGCTTTAAAAATAATAATAATAATTTGGAAGATTAAAAAACTTTATTGAATTAAAATTTTCATTTGTTATTTATAAACAAATCATTCAAAATTGATTACACCAACATGTCTTATTTAGAAGAAGAAAAAAAGTTTTTTTTTGACCACATTTCGGATTTAAAAAAAAAATTAATGCTTGTCAAAGAAAGCATGCAATTTCATCAGTAAAAGCATGTGGTTTTGCTTAGCAGAACTACAGCAGAACAATATTGTTCTTAGAATCACATGGTTCTGTTGCGTGGTGCAGAACCAACATCGTGGTTATGCGAAATGCAGAACCACCATGTCGTTCTGCGAAGTGCAGAACTAACCATGTAGTTCTGCGAAGTGTAGAACTTCCCATGTAGTTCTGCGAAGTGCAGAACTACCCATGTAGTTCTGCTCATTTACCAAGATTGTTCTGCCAAGTGCAGAACTACCGAAATAATTTAATATTCAACTTAATATTTTATAAATTTTTTATTTTTAATATAATATTACACGTAATAAACAATTTGGATATATATAAAAAATAGATAATATTTAATATATAAATTATTAAATACTAATTTTTATTATTACAGATTAATATTAATACTAAAAAAAGTATTAAATTTGTAAGAATAAAATATTTAAAATATGTAATATTTTATTTTAAAACTTGAAGTATTGATATTTAATATATTAAAATATTAAAGCTAAAATTTATATATTAAAAAGTTTTACGTTTTGTAAAATTTAAAAAATTCTTATCAGTCGACTTCGGTGGGCTACCATTTAGAAACTTCACAAAATTTAACCCCTTAAAAAAAATTTCATCGAAGAAGGCATTACAAATATTTTAGATATTTTTAATACAATCACAAATATTTTAGATATTTGAAAAAATATAAATGATCTATGATAAATTTTTCATACTATTATAATAATGTAAAAAATACAATTATAAAAATATTAATTACAAAGGTGGAAATTTTTTAATATAAAAAATTTTATTTCTTTGGGTCATGTGTTGTTCGTATAATGATAATTTTAATATAAATTTTTCTGATTACAGTAAAAATATAAAAAAAAAATTATATAGGTCATTTTGTTTTTTTTATCATTATTTTTTTTTATTATATACGAGTCTTGCTGACAAAAGTTTGGTGGTTTTGCGGTGCAGAACTATCGTAATTCTGTATAGTATAGAACTCCTTATCGGTTCTGCATAGTGCGGAACTACCAATGTTTTCCATCGTCGACCTTCATTTGGGCATCTAAATAAAACAAAAACAAATGTTTTCATGTGTTTTAAAAATAATAATAATAATTTGGAAGATTAAAAAACTTTATTGAAATAAAATTTTTATTTGTTATTGATAAACAAATCATTTAAAATTAATTACACCAACATGTTTTATTTAAAAGAAGAAAAAAAGTTTTTTTTAACAACATTTCGGATTTAAAAAAAAAAATTAATGCTTGTCAAAAAAAGCATGCAATTTCATCAGTAAAAGCATGTGCTTTTGCTTAGCAGAACTACAGCAGAACAATATTGTTCTTAGAATCACATGGTTCTGTTGCGTGTTGCAGAACCAACATAGTAGTTATGCGAAATGCAGAACCAACATAGTAGTTATGCGAAATGCAGAACCACCATGTAGTTCTGCGAAGTGCAGAACCACCATGTAGTTCTGCGAAGTGCAGAACCACCATGTAGTTCTGCGAAGTGCAGAACCACAATATAGTTCTGCGAAGTGCAGAACTACCCATGTAGTTCTGCTCATTTACCAAGATAGTTCTGCCAAGTGCATAACTACCGAAATAATTTAATATTCAATTTAATATTTTATAAATTTTTTAATTTTAATATAATATTACAAGTAATAAACAATTTGGATATATATAAAAAATAGATAATATTTAATATATAAATTATTAAATACTAATTTTTAATATTACTGATTAATATTAATACTAAAAAAAGTATTAAATTTGTAAGAATAAAATATTTAAAATATGTAATATTTTATTTTAAAATTTGAAGTATTAATATTTAATATATTAAAATATTAAAGCTAAAATTTATATATTAAAAAGTTTTACGTTTTGTAAAATTTAAAAAATTCTTATCAGTCGACCTTGGTGGGCTACCATTCAGAAACTTCACAAAATTTAACCCCTTAAAAAAAATTTCATCGAAGAAGGCATTACAAATATTTTAGATATTTTTAATACAATCACAAATATTTTAGATATTTGAAAAAAATAAATGATCTATGATTAATTTTTCATACTATTATAATAATGTAAAAAATGTAATTATAAAAATATTAATTACAAAGGTGGAAATTTTTTCATATTAAAAAATTTTATTTCTTTGGGTCATGTGTTGTTCGTATAATGATAATTTTATTATAAATTTTTCTGATTACAGTAAAAATACGAAAAAAAAATTATATAGGTCATTTTTTTTTATCATTATTTTTTTTTATTTATTATATACGAGTCTTGCTGATAAAAGTTTGGTGGTTTTGCGGTGCTGAACTATCATAATTCTGCAAAGTATAGAACTACTTATTGATTCTGCATTGTGCGGAACTACCATTGTTTTCCATCGTCGACCTTCATTTGGGCATCTAAACAAAACAAAAACAAATACGAGTCTTGCTGACAAAAGTTTGGTGGTTTTGCGGTGCAGAACTATCGTAATTCTGCAAAGTATAGAACTACTTATTGATTCTGCATCGTGCGGAACTACCATTGTTTTCCATCATCGACCTTCATTTGGGCATCTAAACAAAACAAAAACAAATGTTTTCATGTACTTTAAAAATAATAATAATAATTTGGAAGATTAAAAAACTTTATTGAATTAAAATTTTCATTTGTTATTTATAAACAAATCATTTAAAATTAATTACACCAACATGTCTTAAAAAAAATTTTAAATAGTATAAAACTACTTATTGGTTTTGCATAGTGCGGAACTACCAATGCTTTCCATCGTCCACCTTCAGTTGGGCATCTAAACAAAACAAAAACAAATGTTTTCATGTGCTTTAAAAATAATAATAATAATTTGGAAGATTAAAAAATTTTATTGAATTAAAATTTTCATTTGTTATTTATAAACAAATCATTTAAAATTGATTACACCAACATGTCTTATTTAGAAGAAGAAAGAAAGTTTTTTATGACAACATTTCGGATTTAAAAAAAAAAATTAATGCTTGTCAAAGAAAGCATGCAATTTCATCAGTAAAAGCATGTGGTTTTGCTTAGCAGAACTACAACAGAACAATATTGTTCTTAGAATCATATGGTTCTGTTGCGTGATGCAGAACCAACATCGTAGTTATGCGAAATGCAGAACCACCATGTCGTTCTGCGAAGTGCAGAACTACCCATGTAGTTCTGCGAAGTATAGAACTTCCCATGCTTGCGTTCTTGAGCACTGAATGATCCTTAAATGCTTGCGTTCCAAATTCAATCTCATAGTGTTCAATCTCAAATCTTTATGTTTTTAGCTCTTGAGAATATTTAATTTGTGCAACTAATATTTTTTTTTATTTTTCTTTTCAATCTGTAGTTGGCCTTCTTCTCCAATTTTGTCTCAAGATCCGTCTCTAATTTTCTCTTTCATGTAATTGCTTTTTGATTTAACAAGGAGATAATAGGATAGGGTCTGTCCCTGAGCCATAAATCGCTTCTGGAAATGATACAGACGTACTCATAGCTGTTAGCAGGGATCTTGTGCAGAACTATCAAAGATGTGTGGAGCTCATGCAAAGCCATCAAAGTCTATTTTTGTTGTATGGCATGTGCCCAGGAATCCAACTTGTGAAGTGTCATTTACTTGGCTTCAATTGCAAGCACGTTGTTGTGCGTCATAACCTTCATCAATTACAAAGTTTAGGAAAATATAGTAAAAATGTGTCATAAGTAATAAAAATGTTATTATTAATTGCATATTGAACGGAAATATTAAATGAAAATAAAGAGAATTTCGTCAAATTTTTAAAGTTGTGACTTTATTTGGTACACAAAACTGCCGAACATAATAACAAAATAGTAAAAAAATTCAATTAATAATTAGAAATTTATTGGAAGAATTACATCTCTAAGATATCAAAATCTTTATGGGATAGAGAGACGGTTGTTTATAAAATTACAAAAAAAAAAGATTTAATAAATGTCATTTTAGAAATTATAATTCATTAAATTTAAGAAAAAAATTATACGCACAAAACTAAAATAATACGTTTTGATAATTCTATAGTTCGAAATACAAAATTAACTGTGATTCGTATAACTAGCATGATCCCATAGTACTATGTAGTGAGCTTTTCTTTTTTTTTTTTCCTTTTGTATAAAAATATATTTATAATATTTTGTCTTTTATAATATGATAAAACTATTTTTATGAAAAAAAAAGATTTCATCAAATGGAACAGTGTTTGGTATTTTTATATTTTTTTCTGTTATCAAATATTAATATGTGTGCCATAGGCATAGCGCACGACTTTTATTTTTTCTGGTCAAAGTGATCTATAAAGATAAAAAAATATTATTATAAGAGTGGCATGTTAAAAACATTATCAACATATATCTTAACTATTAATTTATTAATTTACTTTACATGTTAGATTGTGTTGGATTAAAAAAAAAAAAATTGAAAGTGGTAAAAAGTTCTGCATTGCAGAACTAAGTTCTACATATTGCGCAATGCAGAACTCAAAATATTATAATTTAATCCCTCTAAAAAAAAATTATTCATCGACGAAGATATTATAAAAATTTTAGATATTTTTTATAATTTATCCTCTCAGAACATTCATTTTTTTTATATTTTAGATTTTACACATATATTAATATTATGCAGATATTTTTTTATTTTAATTTAGGATATTTAGATCGAATTTAAACAAATGAGAATGAAAAAAAAAAACAATAGACAATGCACTACAGAATTAAGTTTTGCATAGTGCACTACAGAACCACAAAATTCTGCGGCTTTGCAGTCATGCAGAACTAAGTTCTGCAACGCAGAAGTTCATTCTGCACGAGCAGAACTTCATTGTTCTGTGCATATAGTGCAGAACAATCAAAGTACGTCTCATGTTCGAATCCGAATACAATCATTTTTTGCATTAAAAAAACATTGTATTTTTTTCAACAAAAATTTTTTTACATTTTTTCAACTAAATTATTGAATATTATAATTACAAATTAATGTTTATATTTTTAAAATTTTATAAAGATATTAATATTATAATGATATGTTTTTCATTTTAATTTAATATATTTAATGTTAAATGAATATTTAAATATTAAAAAAATGTGTATGGTAGAATTACAATTTATAAAAATATTAAGTTAAAAGATATTTGAAAATATTTTAACATGTAAAATTTTCATATTTAAAATAATTTTATGGTTATATTAAAAATACTTAAAATATCGAAAAAAATTTTGCATATATAAAAATATCGTCGACGAAGGTATTACAAATATTTTAGATATTTTTAATTCAATTATAAAATTTTTAGATATTTACAGATATTTATAGATTAAAAAAATAAAAGCACTAAAATTGACAGAACTATCAGCGAAGTGCAGAATATCAATATAGTTCTGCGAAATGCAGAACCACAAGAATGGTTTACGAAGTGCAGAACCGGCAAGGTGGTTCTGCACAACTACCAAGATAGTTCCGCCAAGTGCATAACTACAAAAATAATTTAATATTCAATTTAATATTTTATCAAATTTTTATTTTTGATTTTGTATTACAAGTAATCAACAATTTGAATATATATAAAAAATATTTAATATTTAATATATAAATTATTAAATAATAATTTTTAATATTACAAATTAGTATTAATGCTAAAAAATATTAATATTATGAGAATTAAATATTTAAAATATATAATATTTTATTTTAAAATATGAAGTATTAATATTTAATATATTAAAATATTAATGCTAAAATTTATATATTAAAAAGTTTTACAGTTAACAATATTTTAAAAATTTTTATTATACGATATCAGTGAGTTGCCGTTCAGAAATTTTAAAAAATTTAGCCCCTCAAAAAACAAAATTTCATCAAAGAAAGCATTATAAATATTTTTAATATTTTTAATACAATCGTAAAATTTTCTAATCAAATTAATTTTTTTTTGCATACTATTATAGTATGATGCATTTAAGTTTTCTAATAAAAAATAATTTAAAATTTTGTAACTTGATATTTCTATAATGTTAAATAAATATTATTTTATCAAAATCATAATATATGAAGTCACTAAAGAAAAATTAAAAAAAAAAAAAATCACCATTAAGTATGAAGTCACCCTTGCGTCAATGGAGCTGTATACTTTGGTCAACAAAACATTCACACCCATTGTTCTTTTTCCCATCTAGATTGCCTGAAATAGAAAATAGATTTTTTTTAACTAAACCATATTATTACGAAAAAAGTACAAATTCAGATTCAAAATGGTAATATAAATATATTAATCATGAATTTTTTTAAATTTCCAAAAAATTTCAAGTATGGTGATGATCGGTTTTTTTTATTTTAATGTTATGCAAAATTTTTAGTGCATATATAAAAATATTTCGATTTAATCTTATGATATTAAAAAATTTATAATTTTAAAAATAATAAGAAAAAACTATTTTACAGATATTTTCAGATTAAAAAAATATAGTAACAATAATTAACAGAACCACCAGCGAAATATAGAACTACCAAAATAGTTATGCGAAATACAGAACTATTAAGGAAATTCTACCAAGTGCAGAACCGATAGAGTGGTTCTGCGAAGTGCAGAACAACCCATATAGCTTTGCGAAGTGCAAAACCACCAAAGCGGTTCTGCACAACTACCAAGGTAATTCTACAAAGTGCAGAACTACCAAGGTAATTTAATATTCAATTTAATATTTTATAAAATTTTTAATTTTGAATTAATATTTCAAGTAATCAACAATTTGAATGTATATAAAAAATATTTAATATTTAATATATAAATTAATGAATACTAATTTTTAATATTACAAATTAGTATCCATACAAAAAAAAATATTAATGTTGTATGAATTAAATATTTAAAAATATGTAATATTTTATTTTAAAACTTGATATATTAATATTTAATATAATAAAATATTTATGCTAAAATTTATATATTAAAAGGTTTTATGATTAGCAAAATTTTAAATATTCTTATTATATGATCTCAGAGAGTTGTCATTCAAAAGTTTTACAAAATTTAGCCCCTAAAAAAAAATTTGTGAACGAACACATTACAAATATTTTAGATATTTTTACTACAATCATAAAATTTTTTAATCAAATTAATATTTAATTTGCATATTATTATAATATGAAGCTTTTAATTTTTTTTATCAAAAATATTTTCAAATTTTTTTACTTGATATTTCTATAATCCTAAATAAATATTATTCTATCAAAATCACAATGTATGAAATCACTAAAAAAAAAACAAAAAAAAAACCTACCATCAAGTATGAAGTCACATTTACGTTGATGAAGCTGTATTCTTTGGTTGATGAAACATTCACACTCATTGTTGTTCTTCCCATCTGGATTGTATAAAAAAGAAAATAGATTTTCTTTTTTTTTTTTTTAACTAAACCACACTACTATGAAAAAGTACAAATTCAATTTCAAAATAATAATTTAAATATATTAATTTTGATTTTTTTTTAATTTTCAAAAAATTTCAAGTATCGTGACGATCGGTATTTTTATTTTAATATTATGCAAAATTTTTAGTGCATGTATAAAAATATTTTCATTTGATCTCATGATATTAGAAAAATTAAAATTTTAAAAATACAAAAAAAATTATTTTAGAGATATTTTAAGACTGAAAAAATATAGATACTAAAATTGACAGAACTATCTCACCACGGTGGTTCTGTGAAGTGCAGAACAACCCATGTATTTCTTCAAAGTACAGAACCACCTGATGGTTCTGCACAAGTACCAAGATAGTTCTGCCAAGTGAAAAACTACCAAGATAATGTAATATTCAATTTAATATTTTATAATATTTTTAATTTTGATTTAGTATTATAAGTAATCAACAATTTGAATATATATAAAAAAATATTTAATATCTAATATATAAATTATTTAATACTAATTTTTAATATTATAAAATAGTATTAATACTAAAACAATATTAATGTTGTATGAATCAAATATTTAAAATATGTAATATTTTATTTTAAAACTTGATGTTTTAATATTTAATATATTAAAATATTAATGCTAAAATTTATATATTAAAAGGTTTTACAATTACCAAAATGTAAAAAATTCATATTATTTGATCTTAGTGGGTTGTCATTCAGAAACTTTATAAAATTTAGTCCCTCATAAAAAAAAATTTCGTCGATGAAGGCATTGCAAATATTTTAGATATTTTAAATACAATCATAAAATTTTTTAATCAGATTATTATTTAATCAGAACTACCATGGTGATTTAATATTCAATTTAATATTTTATATAATTTTTAATTTTGATTTAATATTATAAATAATCAACAATTTGAATATATACAAAAAATATTTTATATTTAATATATAAATTATTAAATACTAATTTTTAATATTACAAATTAGTATTAATACTAAAAAATATTAATATTATAAGAATTAAATATTTACAATATGTAATATTTTATTTTAAAATTTGAAGTATTAATATTTAATATATTAAAATATTAAAGCTAAAATTTATATATTAAAAAGTTTTACGTTTTGTAAAATTTAAAAAATTCTTATCAGTCGACCTTGGTGGGCTACCATTCAGAAACTTCACAAAATTTAACCCCTTAAAAAAAATTTCATCGAAGAAGGCATTACAAATATTATAGATATTTTTAATACAATCACAAATATTTTAGATATTTGAAAAAAAATAAATGATCTATGATAAATTTTTCATACTATTATAATAATGTAAAAAATATAATTATAAAAATATTAATTACAAAGGTGGAAATTTTTTCATATTAAAAAATTTTATTTCTTTATATACGAGTCTTGCTGACAAAAGTTTGGTGGTTTTACGGTGCAGAACTATCGTAATTCTGCAAAGTATAGAACTACATATTGATTCTGCATAGTGCGGAACTACCAATGTTTTCCATCGTCGACCTTCATTTGGGCATCTAAACAAAACAAAAACAAATGTTTTCATATACTTTAAAAATAATAATAATAATTTGGAAGATTAAAAAACTTTATTGAATTAAAATTTTCATTTGTTATTTATAAACAAATCATTTAAAATTAATTACATCAACATGTCTTATTTAAAAGAAGAAAAAAAGTTTTTTTTGACAACATTTCGGATTAAAAAAAAAATTTAATGCTTGTCAAAGAAAGCATGCAATTTCATCAGCAAAAGCATGTGGTTTTGCTTAATAGAACTACAGCATAACAATATTGTTCTTAGAATCACATGGTTCTGTTGCGTGGTGCAGAACCAACATAGTAGTTATGCGAAATGCAGAACCAACATATTAGTTATGCGAAATGCAGAACCACCATGTAGTTCTGCAAAGTGCAGAACCACAATATAGTTCTGCGAAGTGCAGAACTACCCATGTAGTTCTGCTCATTTACCAAGATAGTTCTGCCAAGTGCAGAACTACCGAAATAATTTAATATTCAACTTAATATTTTATAAATTTTTAAATTTTAATATAATATTACAAGTAATAAACAATTTGGATATATATAAAAAATAGATAATATTTAATATATACATTATTAAATACTAATTTTTAATATTACAGATTAATATTAATACTAAAAAAGTATTAAATTTGTAAGAATAAAATATTTAAAATATGTAATATTTTATTTTGAAACTTGAAGTATTAATATCTAATATATTAAAATATTAAAGCTAAAATTTATATATTAAAAAGTTTTACGATTTGTAAAATTTAAAAAATTCATATCAGTCGACCTCGGTGGGCTACCATTCAGAAACTTCACAAAATTTAACCCCTTAAAAAAAATTTCATCGAAGAAGGCATTACCAATATTTTAGATATTTTTAATACAATCACAAATATTTTAGATATTTGAAAAAAAATAAATGATCTATAATGAATTTTTCATACTATCATAATAATGTAAAAAATATAATTATAAAAATATTAATTACAAATGTGGAAATTTTTTAATATGAAAAAATTTTATTTCTTTGGGCCATGTGTTGTTCGTATAATGATAATTTTATTATTAATTTTTCTGATTACAGTAAAAATACGAAAAAGAATTATATAGGTCTTTTTTTTTTATCATTATTTTTTTTTATTATATACGAGTTTTGCTGACAAAAGTTTGGTGGTTTTGCGGTGCAGAACTATCGTAATTCTGCATAGTATAAAACTACCTATTGGTTCTGCATAGTGCAGAACTACCAATGCTTTCCATCGTCGACCTTCAGTTGGGCATCTAAACAAAACAAAAACAAATGTTTTCATGTGCTTTAAAAATAATAATAATAATTTGGAAGATTAAAAAACTTTATTGAATTAAAATTTTCATTTGTTATTTATAAACAAATCATTCAAAATTGATTACACCAACATGTCTTATTTAGAAGAAGAAAAAAAGTTTTTTTTTGACCACATTTCGGATTTAAAAAAAAAATTAATGCTTGTCAAAGAAAGCATGCAATTTCATCAGTAAAAGCATGTGGTTTTGCTTAGCAGAACTACAGCAGAACAATATTGTTCTTAGAATCACATGGTTCTGTTGCGTGGTGCAGAACCAACATCGTGGTTATGCGAAATGCAGAACCACCATGTCGTTCTGCGAAGTGCAGAACTAACCATGTAGTTCTGCGAAGTGCAGAACTACCCATGTAGTTCTGCTCATTTACCAAGATTGTTCTGCCAAGTGCAGAACTACCGAAATAATTTAATATTCAACTTAATATTTTATAAATTTTTTATTTTTAATATAATATTACACGTAATAAACAATTTGGATATATATAAAAAATAGATAATATTTAATATATAAATTATTAAATACTAATTTTTATTATTACAGATTAATATTAATACTAAAAAAAGTATTAAATTTGTAAGAATAAAATATTTAAAATATGTAATATTTTATTTTAAAACTTGAAGTATTGATATTTAATATATTAAAATATTAAAGCTAAAATTTATATATTAAAAAGTTTTACGTTTTGTAAAATTTAAAAAATTCTTATCAGTCGACTTCGGTGGGCTACCATTCAGAAACTTCACAAAATTTAACCCCTTAAAAAAAATTTCATCGAAGAAGGCATTACAAATATTTTAGATATTTTTAATACAATCACAAATATTTTAGATATTTGAAAAAATATAAATGATCTATGATAAATTTTTCATACTATTATAATAATGTAAAAAATACAATTATAAAAATATTAATTACAAAGGTGGAAATTTTTTAATATAAAAAATTTTATTTCTTTGGGTCATGTGTTGTTCGTATAATGATAATTTTAATATAAATTTTTCTGATTACAGTAAAAATATAAAAAAAAAATTATATAGGTCATTTTGTTTTTTTTATCATTATTTTTTTTTATTATATACGAGTCTTGCTGACAAAAGTTTGGTGGTTTTGCGGTGCAGAACTATCGTAATTCTGTATAGTATAGAACTATTTATCGGTTCTGCATAGTGCGGAACTACCAATGTTTTCCATCGTCGACCTTCATTTGGGCATCTAAATAAAACAAAAACAAATGTTTTCATGTGTTTTAAAAATAATAATAATAATTTGGAAGATTAAAAAACTTTATTGAAATAAAATTTTTATTTGTTATTGATAAACAAATCATTTAAAATTAATTACACCAACATGTTTTATTTAAAAGAAGAAAAAAAGTTTTTTTTAACAACATTTCGGATTTAAAAAAAAAAATTAATGCTTGTCAAAAAAAGCATGCAATTTCATCAGTAAAAGCATGTGCTTTTGCTTAGTAGAACTACAGCAGAACAATATTGTTCTTAGAATCACATGGTTCTGTTGCGTGTTGCAGAACCAACATAGTAGTTATGCGAAATGCAGAACCAACATAGTAATTATGCGAAATGCAGAACCACCATGTAGTTCTGCGAAGTGCAGAACCACCATGTAGTTCTGCGAAGTGCAGAACCACCATGTAGTTCTGCGAAGTGCAGAACCACAATATAGTTCTGCGAAGTGCAGAACTACCCATGTAGTTCTGCTCATTTACCAAGATAGTTCTGCCAAGTGCAGAACTACCGAAATAATTTAATATTCAATTTAATATTTTATAAATTTTTTAATTTTAATATAATATTACAAGTAATAAACAATTTGGATATATATAAAAAATAGATAATATTTAATATATAAATTATTAAATACTAATTTTTAATATTACTGATTAATATTAATACTAAAAAAAGTATTAAATTTGTAAGAATAAAATATTTAAAATATGTAATATTTTATTTTAAAATTTGAAGTATTAATATTTAATATATTAAAATATTAAAGCTAAAATTTATATATTAAAAAGTTTTACGTTTTGTAAAATTTAAAAAATTCTTATCAGTCGACCTTGGTGGGCTACCATTCAGAAACTTCACAAAATTTAACCCCTTAAAAAAAATTTCATCGAAGAAGGCATTACAAATATTTTAGATATTTTTAATACAATCACAAATATTTTAGATATTTGAAAAAAATAAATGATCTATGATTAATTTTTCATACTATTATAATAATGTAAAAAATGTAATTATAAAAATATTAATTACAAAGGTGGAAATTTTTTCATATTAAAAAATTTTATTTCTTTGGGTCATGTGTTGTTCGTATAATGATAATTTTATTATAAATTTTTCTGATTACAGTAAAAATACGAAAAAAAAATTATATAGGTCATTTTTTTTTATCATTATTTTTTTTTATTTATTATATACGAGTCTTGCTGATAAAAGTTTGGTGGTTTTGCGGTGCTGAACTATCATAATTCTGCAAAGTATAGAACTACTTATTGATTCTGCATTGTGCGGAACTACCATTGTTTTCCATCGTCGACCTTCATTTGGGCATCTAAACAAAACAAAAACAAATACGAGTCTTGCTGACAAAAGTTTGGTGGTTTTGCGGTGCAGAACTATCATAATTCTGCAAAGTATAGAACTACTTATTGATTCTGCATCGTGCGGAACTACCATTGTTTTCCATCGTCGACCTTCATTTGGGCATCTAAACAAAACAAAAACAAATGTTTTCATGTACTTTAAAAATAATAATAATAATTTGGAAGATTAAAAAACTTTATTGAATTAAAATTTTCATTTGTTATTTATAAACAAATCATTTAAAATTAATTACACCAACATGTCTTAAAAAAAATTTTAAATAGTATAAAACTACTTATTGGTTTTGCATAGTGCGGAACTACCAATGCTTTCCATCGTCCACCTTCAGTTGGGCATCTAAACAAAACAAAAACAAATGTTTTCATGTGCTTTAAAAATAATAATAATAATTTGGAAGATTAAAAAATTTTATTGAATTAAAATTTTCATTTGTTATTTATAAACAAATCATTTAAAATTGATTACACCAACATGTCTTATTTAGAAGAAGAAAGAAAGTTTTTTATGACAACATTTCGGATTTAAAAAAAAAAATTAATGCTTGTCAAAGAAAGCATGCAATTTCATCAGTAAAAGCATGTGGTTTTGCTTAGCAGAACTACAACAGAACAATATTGTTCTTAGAATCATATGGTTCTGTTGCGTGATGCAGAACCAACATCGTAGTTATGCGAAATGCAGAACCACCATGTCGTTCTGCGAAGTGCAGAACTACCCATGTAGTTCTGCGAAGTACAGAACTTCCCATGCTTGCGTTCTTGAGCACTGAATGATCCTTAAATGCTTGCGTTCCAAATTCAATCTCATAGTGTTCAATCTCAAATCTTTATGTTTTTAGCTCTTGAGAATATTTAATTTGTGCAACTAATATTTTTTTTTATTTTTCTTTTCAATCTGTAGTTGGCCTTCTTCTCCAATTTTTTCTCAAGATCCGTCTCTAATTTTCTCTTTCATGTAATTGCTTTTTGATTTAACAAGGAGATAATAGGATAGGGTCTGTCCCTGAGCCATAAATCGCTTCTGGAAATGATACAGACGTACTCATAGCTGTTAGCAGGGATCTTGTGCAGAACTATCAAAGATGTGTGGAGCTCATGCAAAGCCATCAAAGTCTATTTTTGTTGTATGGCATGTGCCCAGGAATCCAACTTGTGAAGTGTCATTTACTTGGCTTCAATTGCAAGCACGTTGTTGTGCGTCATAACCTTCATCAATTACAAAGTTTAGGAAAATATAGTAAAAATGTGTCATAAGTAATAAAAATGTTATTATTAATTGCATATTGAACGGAAATATTAAATGAAAATAAAGAGAATTTCGTCAAATTTTTAAAGTTGTGACTTTATTTGGTACACAAAACTGCCGAACATAATAACAAAATAGTAAAAAAATTCAATTAATAATTAGAAATTTATTGGAAGAATTACATCTCTAAGATATCAAAATCTTTATGGGATAGAGAGACGGTTGTTTATAAAATTACAAAAAAAAAAGATTTAATAAATGTCATTTTAGAAATTATAATTCATTAAATTTAAGAAAAAAATTATACGCACAAAACTAAAATAATACGTTTTGATAATTCTATAGTTCGAAATACAAAATTAACTGTGATTCGTATAACTAGCATGATCCCATAGTACTATGTAGTGAGCTTTTCTTTTTTTTTTTTCCTTTTGTATAAAAATATATTTATAATATTTTGTCTTTTATAATATGATAAAACTATTTTTATGAAAAAAAAAGATTTCATCAAATGGAACAGTGTTTGGTATTTTTATATTTTTTTCTGTTATCAAATATTAATATGTGTGCCATAGGCATAGCGCACGACTTTTATTTTTTCTGGTCAAAGTGATCTATAAAGATAAAAAAATATTATTATAAGAGTGGCATGTTAAAAACATTATCAACATATATCTTAACTATTAATTTATTAATTTACTTTACATGTTAGATTGTGTTGGATTAAAAAAAAAAAATTGAAAGTGGTAAAAAGTTCTGCATTGCAGAACTAAGTTCTACATATTGCGCAATGCAGAACTCAAAATATTATAATTTAATCCCTCTAAAAAAAAATTATTCATCGACGAAGATATTATAAAAATTTTAGATATTTTTTATAATTTATCCTCTCAGAACATTCATTTTTTTTATATTTTAGATTTTACACATATATTAATATTATGCAGATATTTTTTTATTTTAATTTAGGATATTTAGATCGAATTTAAACAAATGAGAATGAAAAAAAAAAACAATAGACAATGCACTACAGAATTAAGTTTTGCATAGTGCACTACAGAACCACAAAATTCTGCGGCTTTGCAGTCATGCAGAACTAAGTTCTGCAACGCAGAAGTTCATTCTGCACGAGCAGAACTTCATTGTTCTGTGCATATAGTGCAGAACAATCAAAGTACGTCTCATGTTCGAATCCGAATACAATCATTTTTTGCATTAAAAAAACATTGTATTTTTTTCAACAAAAATTTTTTTACATTTTTTCAACTAAATTATTGAATATTATAATTACAAATTAATGTTTATATTTTTAAAATTTTATAAAGATATTAATATTATAATGATATGTTTTTCATTTTAATTTAATATATTTAATGTTAAATGAATATTTAAATATTAAAAAAATGTGTATGGTAGAATTACAATTTATAAAAATATTAAGTTAAAAGATATTTGAAAATATTTTAACATGTAAAATTTTCATATTTAAAATAATTTTATGGTTATATTAAAAATACTTAAAATATCGAAAAAAATTTTGCATATATAAAAATATCGTCGACGAAGGTATTACAAATATTTTAGATATTTTTAATTCAATTATAAAATTTTTAGATATTTACAGATATTTATAGATTAAAAAAATAAAAGCACTAAAATTGACAGAACTATCAGCGAAGTGCAGAATATCAATATAGTTCTGCGAAATGCAGAACCACAAGAATGGTTTACGAAGTGCAGAACCGGCAAGGTGGTTCTGCACAACTACCAAGATAGTTCCGCCAAGTGCATAACTACAAAAATAATTTAATATTCAATTTAATATTTTATCAAATTTTTATTTTTGATTTTGTATTACAAGTAATCAACAATTTGAATATATATAAAAAATATTTAATATTTAATATATAAATTATTAAATAATAATTTTTAATATTACAAATTAGTATTAATGCTAAAAAATATTAATATTATGAGAATTAAATATTTAAAATATATAATATTTTATTTTAAAATATGAAGTATTAATATTTAATATATTAAAATATTAATGCTAAAATTTATATATTAAAAAGTTTTACAGTTAACAATATTTTAAAAATTTTTATTATACGATATCAGTGAGTTGCCGTTCAGAAATTTTAAAAAATTTAGCCCCTCAAAAAACAAAATTTCATCAAAGAAAGCATTATAAATATTTTTAATATTTTTAATACAATCGTAAAATTTTCTAATCAAATTAATTTTTTTTTGCATACTATTATAGTATGATGCATTTAAGTTTTCTAATAAAAAATAATTTAAAATTTTGTAACTTGATATTTCTATAATGTTAAATAAATATTATTTTATCAAAATCATAATATATGAAGTCACTAAAGAAAAATTAAAAAAAAAAAAATCACCATTAAGTATGAAGTCACCCTTGCGTCAATGGAGCTGTATACTTTGGTCAACAAAACATTCACACCCATTGTTCTTTTTCCCATCTAGATTGCCTGAAATAGAAAATAGATTTTTTTTAACTAAACCATATTATTACGAAAAAAGTACAAATTCAGATTCAAAATGGTAATATAAATATATTAATCATGAATTTTTTTAAATTTCCAAAAAATTTCAAGTATGGTGATGATCGGTTTTTTTTATTTTAATGTTATGCAAAATTTTTAGTGCATATATAAAAATATTTCGATTTAATCTTATGATATTAAAAAATTTATAATTTTAAAAATAATAAGAAAAAACTATTTTACAGATATTTTCAGATTAAAAAAATATAGTAACAATAATTAACAGAACCACCAGCGAAATATAGAACTACCAAAATAGTTATGCGAAATACAGAACTATTAAGGAAATTCTACCAAGTGCAGAACCGATAGAGTGGTTCTGCGAAGTGCAGAACAACCCATATAGCTTTGCGAAGTGCAAAACCACCAAAGCGGTTCTGCACAACTACCAAGGTAATTCTACAAAGTGCAGAACTACCAAGGTAATTTAATATTCAATTTAATATTTTATAAAATTTTTAATTTTGAATTAATATTTCAAGTAATCAACAATTTGAATGTATATAAAAAATATTTAATATTTAATATATAAATTAATGAATACTAATTTTTAATATTACAAATTAGTATCCATACAAAAAAAAATATTAATGTTGTATGAATTAAATATTTAAAAATATGTAATATTTTATTTTAAAACTTGATATATTAATATTTAATATAATAAAATATTTATGCTAAAATTTATATATTAAAAGGTTTTATGATTAGCAAAATTTTAAATATTCTTATTATATGATCTCAGAGAGTTGTCATTCAAAAGTTTTACAAAATTTAGCCCCTAAAAAAAAATTTGTGAACGAACACATTACAAATATTTTAGATATTTTTACTACAATCATAAAATTTTTTAATCAAATTAATATTTAATTTGCATATTATTATAATATGAAGCTTTTAATTTTTTTTATCAAAAATATTTTCAAATTTTTTTACTTGATATTTCTATAATCCTAAATAAATATTATTCTATCAAAATCACAATGTATGAAATCACTAAAAAAAAAACAAAAAAAAAACCTACCATCAAGTATGAAGTCACATTTACGTTGATGAAGCTGTATTCTTTGGTTGATGAAACATTCACACTCATTGTTGTTCTTCCCATCTGGATTGTATAAAAAAGAAAATAGATTTTCTTTTTTTTTTTTTTAACTAAACCACACTACTATGAAAAAGTACAAATTCAATTTCAAAATAATAATTTAAATATATTAATTTTGATTTTTTTTTTAATTTTCAAAAAATTTCAAGTATCGTGACGATCGGTATTTTTATTTTAATATTATGCAAAATTTTTAGTGCATGTATAAAAATATTTTCATTTGATCTCATGATATTAGAAAAATTAAAATTTTAAAAATACAAAAAAAATTATTTTAGAGATATTTTAAGACTGAAAAAATATAGATACTAAAATTGACAGAACTATCTCACCACGGTGGTTCTGTGAAGTGCAGAACAACCCATGTATTTCTTCAAAGTACAGAACCACCTGATGGTTCTGCACAAGTACCAAGATAGTTCTGCCAAGTGAAAAACTACCAAGATAATGTAATATTCAATTTAATATTTTATAATATTTTTAATTTTGATTTAGTATTATAAGTAATCAACAATTTGAATATATATAAAAAAATATTTAATATCTAATATATAAATTATTTAATACTAATTTTTAATATTATAAAATAGTATTAATACTAAAACAATATTAATGTTGTATGAATCAAATATTTAAAATATGTAATATTTTATTTTAAAACTTGATGTTTTAATATTTAATATATTAAAATATTAATGCTAAAATTTATATATTAAAAGGTTTTACAATTACCAAAATGTAAAAAATTCATATTATTTGATCTTAGTGGGTTGTCATTCAGAAACTTTATAAAATTTAGTCCCTCATAAAAAAAAATTTCGTCGATGAAGGCATTGCAAATATTTTAGATATTTTAAATACAATCATAAAATTTTTTAATCAGATTATTATTTAATCAGAACTACCATGGTGATTTAATATTCAATTTAATATTTTATATAATTTTTAATTTTGATTTAATATTATAAATAATCAACAATTTGAATATATACAAAAAATATTTTATATTTAATATATAAATTATTAAATACTAATTTTTAATATTACAAATTAGTATTAATACTAAAAAATATTAATATTATAAGAATTAAATATTTACAATATGTAATATTTTATTTTAAAATTTGAAGTATTAATATTTAATATATTAAAATATTAAAGCTAAAATTTATATATTAAAAAGTTTTACGTTTTGTAAAATTTAAAAAATTCTTATCAGTCGACCTTGGTGGGCTACCATTCAGAAACTTCACAAAATTTAACCCCTTAAAAAAAATTTCATCGAAGAAGGCATTACAAATATTATAGATATTTTTAATACAATCACAAATATTTTAGATATTTGAAAAAAAATAAATGATCTATGATAAATTTTTCATACTATTATAATAATGTAAAAAATATAATTATAAAAATATTAATTACAAAGGTGGAAATTTTTTCATATTAAAAAATTTTATTTCTTTATATACGAGTCTTGCTGACAAAAGTTTGGTGGTTTTACGGTGCAGAACTATCGTAATTCTGCAAAGTATAGAACTACATATTGATTCTGCATAGTGCGGAACTACCAATGTTTTCCATCGTCGACCTTCATTTGGGCATCTAAACAAAACAAAAACAAATGTTTTCATATACTTTAAAAATAATAATAATAATTTGGAAGATTAAAAAACTTTATTGAATTAAAATTTTCATTTGTTATTTATAAACAAATCATTTAAAATTAATTACATCAACATGTCTTATTTAAAAGAAGAAAAAAAGTTTTTTTTGACAACATTTCGGATTAAAAAAAAAAATTTAATGCTTGTCAAAGAAAGCATGCAATTTCATCAGCAAAAGCATGTGGTTTTGCTTAATAGAACTACAGCATAACAATATTGTTCTTAGAATCACATGGTTCTGTTGCGTGGTGCAGAACCAACATAGTAGTTATGCGAAATGCAGAACCAACATATTAGTTATGCGAAATGCAGAACCACCATGTAGTTCTGCAAAGTGCAGAACCACAATATAGTTCTGCGAAGTGTAGAACTACCCATGTAGTTCTGCTCATTTACCAAGATAGTTCTGCCAAGTGCAGAACTACTGAAATAATTTAATATTCAACTTAATATTTTATAAATTTTTAAATTTTAATATAATATTACAAGTAATAAACAATTTGGATATATATAAAAAATAGATAATATTTAATATATACATTATTAAATACTAATTTTTAATATTACAGATTAATATTAATACTAAAAAAAGTATTAAATTTGTAAGAATAAAATATTTAAAATATGTAATATTTTATTTTGAAACTTGAAGTATTAATATCTAATATATTAAAATATTAAAGCTAAAATTTATATATTAAAAAGTTTTACGATTTGTAAAATTTAAAAAATTCATATCAGTCGACCTCGGTGGGCTACCATTCAGAAACTTCACAAAATTTAACCCCTTAAAAAAAATTTCATCGAAGAAGGCATTACCAATATTTTAGATATTTTTAATACAATCACAAATATTTTAGATATTTGAAAAAAAATAAATGATCTATAATGAATTTTTCATACTATCATAATAATGTAAAAAATATAATTATAAAAATATTAATTACAAATGTGGAAATTTTTTAATATGAAAAAATTTTATTTCTTTGGGCCATGTGTTGTTCGTATAATGATAATTTTATTATTAATTTTTCTGATTACAGTAAAAATACGAAAAAGAATTATATAGGTCTTTTTTTTTTATCATTATTTTTTTTTATTATATACGAGTTTTGCTGACAAAAGTTTGGTGGTTTTGCGGTGCAGAACTATCGTAATTCTGCATAGTATAAAACTACCTATCGGTTCTGCATAGTGCAGAACTACCAATGCTTTCCATCGTCGACCTTCAGTTGGGCATCTAAACAAAACAAAAACAAATGTTTTCATGTGCTTTAAAAATAATAATAATAATTTGGAAGATTAAAAAACTTTATTGAATTAAAATTTTCATTTGTTATTTATAAACAAATCATTCAAAATTGATTACACCAACATGTCTTATTTAGAAGAAGAAAAAAAGTTTTTTTTTGACCACATTTCGGATTTAAAAAAAAAATTAATGCTTGTCAAAGAAAGCATGCAATTTCATCAGTAAAAGCATGTGGTTTTGCTTAGCAGAACTACAGCAGAACAATATTGTTCTTAGAATCACATGGTTCTGTTGCGTGGTGCAGAACCAACATCATGGTTATGCGAAATGCAGAACCACCATGTCGTTCTGCGAAGTGCAGAACTAACCATGTAGTTCTGCGAAGTGCAGAACTACCCATGTAGTTCTGCTCATTTACCAAGATTGTTCTGCCAAGTGCAGAACTACCGAAATAATTTAATATTCAACTTAATATTTTATAAATTTTTTATTTTTAATATAATATTACACGTAATAAACAATTTGGATATATATAAAAAATAGATAATATTTAATATATAAATTATTAAATACTAATTTTTATTATTACAGATTAATATTAATACTAAAAAAAGTATTAAATTTGTAAGAATAAAATATTTAAAATATGTAATATTTTATTTTAAAACTTGAAGTATTGATATTTAATATATTAAAATATTAAAGCTAAAATTTATATATTAAAAAGTTTTACGTTTTGTAAAATTTAAAAAATTCTTATCAGTCGACTTCGGTGGGCTACCATTCAGAAACTTCACAAAATTTAACCCCTTAAAAAAAATTTCATCGAAGAAGGCATTACAAATATTTTAGATATTTTTAATACAATCACAAATATTTTAGATATTTGAAAAAATATAAATGATCTATGATAAATTTTTCATACTATTATAATAATGTAAAAAATACAATTATAAAAATATTAATTACAAAGGTGGAAATTTTTTAATATAAAAAATTTTATTTCCTTGGGTCATGTGTTGTTCGTATAATGATAATTTTAATATAAATTTTTCTGATTACAGTAAAAATATAAAAAAAAAATTATATAGGTCATTTTGTTTTTTTTATCATTATTTTTTTTTATTATATACGAGTCTTGCTGACAAAAGTTTGGTGGTTTTGCGGTGCAGAACTATCGTAATTCTGTATAGTATAGAACTATTTATCGGTTCTGCATAGTGCGGAACTACCAATGTTTTCCATCGTCGACCTTCATTTGGGCATCTAAATAAAACAAAAACAAATGTTTTCATGTGTTTTAAAAATAATAATAATAATTTGGAAGATTAAAAAACTTTATTGAAATAAAATTTTTATTTGTTATTGATAAACAAATCATTTAAAATTAATTACACCAACATGTTTTATTTAAAAGAAGAAAAAAAGTTTTTTTTAACAACATTTCGGATTTAAAAAAAAAAATTAATGCTTGTCAAAAAAAGCATGCAATTTCATCAGTAAAAGCATGTGCTTTTGCTTAGCAGAACTACAGCAGAACAATATTGTTCTTAGAATCACATGGTTCTGTTGCGTGTTGCAGAACCAACATAGTAGTTATGCGAAATGCAGAACCAACATAGTAGTTATGCGAAATGCAGAACCACCATGTAGTTCTGCGAAGTGCAGAACCACCATATAGTTCTGCGAAGTGCAGAACCACCATGTAGTTCTGCGAAGTGCAGAACCACAATATAGTTCTGCGAAGTGCAGAACTACCCATGTAGTTCTGCTCATTTACCAAGATAGTTCTGCCAAGTGCAGAACTACCGAAATAATTTAATATTCAATTTAATATTTTATAAATTTTTTAATTTTAATATAATATTACAAGTAATAAACAATTTGGATATATATAAAAAATAGATAATATTTAATATATAAATTATTAAATACTAATTTTTAATATTACTGATTAATATTAATACTAAAAAAAGTATTAAATTTGTAAGAATAAAATATTTAAAATATGTAATATTTTATTTTAAAATTTGAAGTATTAATATTTAATATATTAAAATATTAAAGCTAAAATTTATATATTAAAAAGTTTTACGTTTTGTAAAATTTAAAAAATTCTTATCAGTCGACCTTGGTGGGCTACCATTCAGAAACTTCACAAAATTTAACCCCTTAAAAAAAATTTCATCGAAGAAGGCATTACAAATATTTTAGATATTTTTAATACAATCACAAATATTTTAGATATTTGAAAAAAATAAATGATCTATGATTAATTTTTCATACTATTATAATAATGTAAAAAATGTAATTATAAAAATATTAATTACAAAGGTGGAAATTTTTTCATATTAAAAAATTTTATTTCTTTGGGTCATGTGTTGTTCGTATAATGATAATTTTATTATAAATTTTTCTGATTACAGTAAAAATACGAAAAAAAAATTATATAGGTCATTTTTTTTTATCATTATTTTTTTTTATTTATTATATACGAGTCTTGCTGATAAAAGTTTGGTGGTTTTGCGGTGCAGAACTATCATAATTCTGCAAAGTATAGAACTACTTATTGATTCTGCATTGTGCGGAACTACCATTGTTTTCCATCGTCGACCTTCATTTGGGCATCTAAACAAAACAAAAACAAATACGAGTCTTGCTGACAAAAGTTTGGTGGTTTTGCGGTGCAGAACTATCGTAATTCTGCAAAGTATAGAACTACTTATTGATTCTGCATCGTGCGGAACTACCATTGTTTTCCATCGTCGACCTTCATTTGGGCATCTAAACAAAACAAAAACAAATGTTTTCATGTACTTTAAAAATAATAATAATAATTTGGAAGATTAAAAAACTTTATTGAATTAAAATTTTCATTTGTTATTTATAAACAAATCATTTAAAATTAATTACACCAACATGTCTTAAAAAAAATTTTAAATAGTATAAAACTACTTATTGGTTTTGCATAGTGCGGAACTACCAATGCTTTCCATCGTCCACCTTCAGTTGGGCATCTAAACAAAACAAAAACAAATGTTTTCATGTGCTTTAAAAATAATAATAATAATTTGGAAGATTAAAAAATTTTATTGAATTAAAATTTTCATTTGTTATTTATAAACAAATCATTTAAAATTGATTACACCAACATGTCTTATTTAGAAGAAGAAAGAAAGTTTTTTATGACAACATTTCGGATTTAAAAAAAAAAATTAATGCTTGTCAAAGAAAGCATGCAATTTCATCAGTAAAAGCATGTGGTTTTGCTTAGCAGAACTACAGCAGAACAATATTGTTCTTAGAATCATATGGTTCTGTTGCGTGATGCAGAACCAACATCGTAGTTATGCGAAATGCAAAACCACCATGTCGTTCTGCGAAGTGCAAAACTACCCATGTAGTTCTGCGAAGTACAGAACTTCCCATGCTTGCGTTCTTAAGCACTGAATGATCCTTAAATGCTTGCGTTCCAAATTCAATCTCATAGTGTTCAATCTCAAATCTTTATGTTTTTAGCTCTTGAGAATATTTAATTTGTGCAACTAATATTTTTTTTTATTTTTCTTTTCAATCTGTAGTTGGCCTTCTTCTCCAATTTTGTCTCAAGATCCGTCTCTAATTTTCTCTTTCATGTAATTGCTTTTTGATTTAACAAGGAGATAATAGGATAGGGTCTGTCCCTGAGCCATAAATCGCTTCTGGAAATGATACAGACGTACTCATAGCTGTTAGCAGGGATCTTGTGCAGAACTATCAAAGATGTGTGGAGCTCATGCAAAGCCATCAAAGTCTATTTTTGTTGTATGGCATGTGCCCAGGAATCCAACTTGTGAAGTGTCATTTACTTGGCTTCAATTGCAAGCACGTTGTTGTGCGTCATAACCTTCATCAATTACAAAGTTTAGGAAAATATAGTAAAAATGTGTCATAAGTAATAAAAATGTTATTATTAATTGCATATTGAACGGAAATATTAAATGAAAATAAAGAGAATTTCGTCAAATTTTTAAAGTTGTGACTTTATTTGGTACACAAAACTGCCGAACATAATAACAAAATAGTAAAAAAATTCAATTAATAATTAGAAATTTATTGGAAGAATTACATCTCTAAGATATCAAAATCTTTATGGGATAGAGAGACGGTTGTTTATAAAATTACAAAAAAAAAAGATTTAATAAATGTCATTTTAGAAATTATAATTCATTAAATTTAAGAAAAAAATTATACGCACAAAACTAAAATAATACGTTTTGATAATTCTATAGTTCGAAATACAAAATTAACTGTGATTCGTATAACTAGCATGATCCCATAGTACTATGTAGTGAGCTTTTCTTTTTTTTTTTCCTTTTGTATAAAAATATATTTATAATATTTTGTCTTTTATAATATGATAAAACTATTTTTATGAAAAAAAAAGATTCCATCAAATGGAACAGTGTTTGGTATTTTTATATTTTTTTCTGTTATCAAATATTAATATGTGTGCCATAGGCATAGCGCACGACTTTTATTTTTTCTGGTCAAAGTGATCTATAAAGATAAAAAAATATTATTATAAGAGTGGCATGTTAAAAACATTATCAACATATATCTTAACTATTAATTTATTAATTTACTTTACATGTTAGATTGTGTTGGATTAAAAAAAAAAAAAATTGAAAGTGGTAAAAAGTTCTGCATTGCAGAACTAAGTTCTACATATTGCGCAATGCAGAACTCAAAATATTATAATTTAATCCCTCTAAAAAAAAATTATTCATCGACGAAGATATTATAAAAATTTTAGATATTTTTTATAATTTATCCTCTCAGAACATTCATTTTTTTTATATTTTAGATTTTACACATATATTAATATTATGCAGATATTTTTTTATTTTAATTTAGGATATTTAGATCGAATTTAAACAAATGAGAATGAAAAAAAAAAACAATAGACAATGCACTGCAGAATTAAGTTTTGCATAGTGCACTACAGAACCACAAAATTCTGCGGCTTTGCAGTCATGCAGAACTAAGTTCTGCAACGCAGAAGTTCATTCTGCACGAGCAGAACTTCATTGTTCTGTGCATATAGTGCAGAACAATCAAAGTACGTCTCATGTTCGAATCCGAATACAATCATTTTTTGCATTAAAAAAACATTGTATTTTTTTCAACAAAAATTTTTTTACATTTTTTCAACTAAATTATTGAATATTATAATTACAAATTAATGTTTATATTTTTAAAATTTTATAAAGATATTAATATTATAATGATATGTTTTTCATTTTAATTTAATATATTTAATGTTAAATGAATATTTAAATATTAAAAAAATGTGTATGGTAGAATTACAATTTATAAAAATATTAAGTTAAAAGATATTTGAAAATATTTTAACATGTAAAATTTTCATATTTAAAATAATTTTATGGTTATATTAAAAATACTTAAAATATCGAAAAAAATTTTGCATATATAAAAATATCGTCGACGAAGGTATTACAAATATTTTAGATATTTTTAATTCAATTATAAAATTTTTAGATATTTACAGATATTTATAGATTAAAAAAATAAAAGCACTAAAATTGACAGAACTATCAGCGAAGTGCAGAATATCAATATAGTTCTGCGAAATGCAGAACCACAAGAATGGTTTGCGAAGTGCAGAACCGGCAAGGTGGTTCTGCACAACTACCAAGATAGTTCCGCCAAGTGCATAACTACAAAAATAATTTAATATTCAATTTAATATTTTATCAAATTTTTATTTTTGATTTTGTATTACAAGTAATCAACAATTTGAATATATATAAAAAATATTTAATATTTAATATATAAATTATTAAATAATAATTTTTAATATTACAAATTAGTATTAATGCTAAAAAATATTAATATTATGAGAATTAAATATTTAAAATATATAATATTTTATTTTAAAATATGAAGTATTAATATTTAATATATTAAAATATTAATGCTAAAATTTATATATTAAAAAGTTTTACAGTTAACAATATTTTAAAAATTTTTATTATACGATATCAGTGAGTTGCCGTTCAGAAATTTTAAAAAATTTAGCCCCTCAAAAAACAAAATTTCATCAAAGAAAGCATTATAAATATTTTTAATATTTTTAATACAATCGTAAAATTTTCTAATCAAATTAATTTTTTTTTGCATACTATTATAGTATGATGCATTTAAGTTTTCTAATAAAAAATAATTTAAAATTTTGTAACTTGATATTTCTATAATGTTAAATAAATATTATTTTATCAAAATCATAATATATGAAGTCACTAAAGAAAAATTAAAAAAAAAAAATCACCATTAAGTATGAAGTCACCCTTGCGTCAATGGAGCTGTATACTTTGGTCAACAAAACATTCACACCCATTGTTCTTTTTCCCATCTAGATTGCCTGAAATAGAAAATAGATTTTTTTTAACTAAACCATATTATTACGAAAAAAGTACAAATTCAGATTCAAAATGGTAATATAAATATATTAATCATGAATTTTTTTAAATTTCCAAAAAATTTCAAGTATGGTGATGATCGGTTTTTTTTATTTTAATGTTATGCAAAATTTTTAGTGCATATATAAAAATATTTCGATTTAATCTTATGATATTAAAAAATTTATAATTTTAAAAATAATAAGAAAAAACTATTTTACAGATATTTTCAGATTAAAAAAATATAGTAACAATAATTAACAGAACCACCAGCGAAATATAGAACTACCAAAATAGTTATGCGAAATACAGAACTATTAAGGAAATTCTACCAAGTGCAGAACCGATAGAGTGGTTCTGCGAAGTGCAGAACAACCCATATAGCTTTGCGAAGTGCAAAACCACCAAAGCGGTTCTGCACAACTACCAAGGTAATTCTACAAAGTGCAGAACTACCAAGGTAATTTAATATTCAATTTAATATTTTATAAAATTTTTAATTTTGAATTAATATTTCAAGTAATCAACAATTTGAATGTATATAAAAAATATTTAATATTTAATATATAAATTAATGAATACTAATTTTTAATATTACAAATTAGTATCCATACAAAAAAAAATATTAATGTTGTATGAATTAAATATTTAAAAATATGTAATATTTTATTTTAAAACTTGATATATTAATATTTAATATAATAAAATATTTATGCTAAAATTTATATATTAAAAGGTTTTATGATTAGCAAAATTTTAAATATTCTTATTATATAATCTCAGAGAGTTGTCATTCAAAAGTTTTACAAAATTTAGCCCCTAAAAAAAAAATTTGTGAACGAACACATTACAAATATTTTAGATATTTTTACTACAATCATAAAATTTTTTAATCAAATTAATATTTAATTTGCATATTATTATAATATGAAGCTTTTAATTTTTTTTATCAAAAATATTTTCAAATTTTTTTACTTGATATTTCTATAATCCTAAATAAATATTATTCTATCAAAATCACAATGTATGAAATCACTAAAAAAAAAACAAAAAAAAAACCTACCATCAAGTATGAAGTCACATTTACGTTGATGAAGCTGTATTCTTTGGTTGATGAAACATTCACACTCATTGTTGTTCTTCCCATCTGGATTGTATAAAAAAGAAAATAGATTTTCTTTTTTTTTTTTTAACTAAACCACACTACTATGAAAAAGTACAAATTCAATTTCAAAATAATAATTTAAATATATTAATTTTGATTTTTTTTTTAATTTTCAAAAAATTTCAAGTATCGTGACGATCGGTATTTTTATTTTAATATTATGCAAAATTTTTAGTGCATGTATAAAAATATTTTCATTTGATCTCATGATATTAGAAAAATTAAAATTTTAAAAATACAAAAAAAATTATTTTAGAGATATTTTAAGACTGAAAAAATATAGATACTAAAATTGACAGAACTATCTCACCACGGTGGTTCTGTGAAGTGCAGAACAACCCATGTATTTCTTCAAAGTACAGAACCACCTGATGGTTCTGCACAAGTACCAAGATAGTTCTGCCAAGTGAAAAACTACCAAGATAATGTAATATTCAATTTAATATTTTATAATATTTTTAATTTTGATTTAGTATTATAAGTAATCAACAATTTGAATATATATAAAAAAATATTTAATATCTAATATATAAATTATTTAATACTAATTTTTAATATTATAAAATAGTATTAATACTAAAACAATATTAATGTTGTATGAATCAAATATTTAAAATATGTAATATTTTATTTTAAAACTTGATGTTTTAATATTTAATATATTAAAATATTAATGCTAAAATTTATATATTAAAAGGTTTTACAATTACCAAAATGTAAAAAATTCATATTATTTGATCTTAGTGGGTTGTCATTCAGAAACTTTATAAAATTTAGTCCCTCATAAAAAAAAATTTCGTCGATGAAGGCATTGCAAATATTTTAGATATTTTAAATACAATCATAAAATTTTTTAATCAGATTATTATTTAATCAGAACTACCATGGTGATTTAATATTCAATTTAATATTTTATATAATTTTTAATTTTGATTTAATATTATAAATAATCAACAATTTGAATATATACAAAAAATATTTTATATTTAATATATAAATTATTAAATACTAATTTTTAATATTACAAATTAGTATTAATACTAAAAAATATTAATATTATAAGAATTAAATATTTACAATATGTAATATTTTATTTTAAAATTTGAAGTATTAATATTTAATATATTAAAATATTAAAGCTAAAATTTATATATTAAAAAGTTTTACGTTTTGTAAAATTTAAAAAATTCTTATCAGTCGACCTTGGTGGGCTACCATTCAGAAACTTCACAAAATTTAACCCCTTAAAAAAAATTTCATCGAAGAAGGCATTACAAATATTATAGATATTTTTAATACAATCACAAATATTTTAGATATTTGAAAAAAAATAAATGATCTATGATAAATTTTTCATACTATTATAATAATGTAAAAAATATAATTATAAAAATATTAATTACAAAGGTGGAAATTTTTTCATATTAAAAAATTTTATTTCTTTATATACGAGTCTTGCTGACAAAAGTTTGGTGGTTTTACGGTGCAGAACTATCGTAATTCTGCAAAGTATAGAACTACATATTGATTCTGCATAGTGCGGAACTACCAATGTTTTCCATCGTCGACCTTCATTTGGGCATCTAAACAAAACAAAAACAAATGTTTTCATATACTTTAAAAATAATAATAATAATTTGGAAGATTAAAAAACTTTATTGAATTAAAATTTTCATTTGTTATTTATAAACAAATCATTTAAAATTAATTACATCAACATGTCTTATTTAAAAGAAGAAAAAAAGTTTTTTTTGACAACATTTCGGATTAAAAAAAAAAATTTAATGCTTGTCAAAGAAAGCATGCAATTTCATCAGCAAAAGCATGTGGTTTTGCTTAATAGAACTACAGCATAACAATATTGTTCTTAGAATCACATGGTTCTGTTGCGTGGTGCAGAACCAACATAGTAGTTATGCGAAATGCAGAACCAACATATTAGTTATGCGAAATGCAGAACCACCATGTAGTTCTGCAAAGTGCAGAACCACAATATAGTTCGGCGAAGTGCAGAACTACCCATGTAGTTCTGCTCATTTACCAAGATAGTTCTGCCAAGTGCAGAACTACCGAAATAATTTAATATTCAACTTAATATTTTATAAATTTTTAAATTTTAATATAATATTACAAGTAATAAACAATTTGGATATATATAAAAAATAGATAATATTTAATATATACATTATTAAATACTAAATTTTAATATTACAGATTAATATTAATACTAAAAAAAGTATTAAATTTGTAAGAATAAAATATTTAAAATATGTAATATTTTATTTTGAAACTTGAAGTATTAATATCTAATATATTAAAATATTAAAGCTAAAATTTATATATTAAAAAGTTTTACGATTTGTAAAATTTAAAAAATTCATATCAGTCGACCTCGGTGGGCTACCATTCAGAAACTTCACAAAATTTAACCCCTTAAAAAAAATTTCATCGAAGAAGGCATTACCAATATTTTAGATATTTTTAATACAATCACAAATATTTTAGATATTTGAAAAAAAAATAAATGATCTATAATGAATTTTTCATACTATCATAATAATGTAAAAAATATAATTATAAAAATATTAATTACAAATGTGGAAATTTTTTAATATGAAAAAATTTTATTTCTTTGGGCCATGTGTTGTTCGTATAATGATAATTTTATTATTAATTTTTCTGATTACAGTAAAAATACGAAAAAGAATTATATAGGTCTTTTTTTTTTATCATTATTTTTTTTTATTATATACGAGTTTTGCTGACAAAAGTTTGGTGGTTTTGCGGTGCAGAACTATCGTAATTCTGCATAGTATAAAACTACCTATTGGTTCTGCATAGTGCAGAACTACCAATGCTTTCCATCGTCGACCTTCAGTTGGGCATCTAAACAAAACAAAAACAAATGTTTTCATGTGCTTTAAAAATAATAATAATAATTTGGAAGATTAAAAAACTTTATTGAATTAAAATTTTCATTTGTTATTTATAAACAAATCATTCAAAATTGATTACACCAACATGTCTTATTTAGAAGAAGAAAAAAAGTTTTTTTTTGACCACATTTCGGATTTAAAAAAAAAATTAATGCTTGTCAAAGAAAGCATGCAATTTCATCAGTAAAAGCATGTGGTTTTGCTTAGCAGAACTACAGCAGAACAATATTGTTCTTAGAATCACATGGTTCTGTTGCGTGGTGCAGAACCAACATCGTGGTTATGCGAAATGCAGAACCACCATGTCGTTCTGCGAAGTGCAGAACTAACCATGTAGTTCTGCGAAGTGTAGAACTTCCCATGTAGTTCTGCGAAGTGCAGAACTACCCATGTAGTTCTGCTCATTTACCAAGATTGTTCTGCCAAGTGCAGAACTACCGAAATAATTTAATATTCAACTTAATATTTTATAAATTTTTTATTTTTAATATAATATTACACGTAATAAACAATTTGGATATATATAAAAAATAGATAATATTTAATATATAAATTATTAAATACTAATTTTTATTATTACAGATTAATATTAATACTAAAAAAAGTATTAAATTTGTAAGAATAAAATATTTAAAATATGTAATATTTTATTTTAAAACTTGAAGTATTGATATTTAATATATTAAAATATTAAAGCTAAAATTTATATATTAAAAAGTTTTACGTTTTGTAAAATTTAAAAAATTCTTATCAGTCGACTTCGGTGGGCTACCATTCAGAAACTTCACAAAATTTAACCCCTTAAAAAAAATTTCATCGAAGAAGGCATTACAAATATTTTAGATATTTTTAATACAATCACAAATATTTTAGATATTTGAAAAAATATAAATGATCTATGATAAATTTTTCATACTATTATAATAATGTAAAAAATACAATTATAAAAATATTAATTACAAAGGTGGAAATTTTTTAATATAAAAAATTTTATTTCTTTGGGTCATGTGTTGTTCGTATAATGATAATTTTAATATAAATTTTTCTGATTACAGTAAAAATATAAAAAAAAAATTATATAGGTCATTTTGTTTTTTTTATCATTATTTTTTTTTATTATATACGAGTCTTGCTGACAAAAGTTTGGTGGTTTTGCGGTGCAGAACTATCGTAATTCTGTATAGTATAGAACTACTTATCGGTTCTGCATAGTGCGGAACTACCAATGTTTTCCATCGTCGACCTTCATTTGGGCATCTAAATAAAACAAAAACAAATGTTTTCATGTGTTTTAAAAATAATAATAATAATTTGGAAGATTAAAAAACTTTATTGAAATAAAATTTTTATTTGTTATTGATAAACAAATCATTTAAAATTAATTACACCAACATGTTTTATTTAAAAGAAGAAAAAAAGTTTTTTTTAACAACATTTCGGATTTAAAAAAAAAAATTAATGCTTGTCAAAAAAAGCATGCAATTTCATCAGTAAAAGCATGTGCTTTTGCTTAGCAGAACTACAGCAGAACAATATTGTTCTTAGAATCACATGGTTCTGTTGCGTGTTGCAGAACCAACATAGTAGTTATGCGAAATGCAGAACCAACATAGTAGTTATGCGAAATGCAGAACCACCATGTAGTTCTGCGAAGTGCAGAACCACCATGTAGTTCTGCGAAGTGCAGAACCACAATATAGTTCTGCGAAGTGCAGAACCACAATATAGTTCTGCGAAGTGCAGAACTACCCATGTAGTTCTGCTCATTTACCAAGATAGTTCTGCCAAGTGCAGAACTACCGAAATAATTTAATATTCAATTTAATATTTTATAAATTTTTTAATTTTAATATAATATTACAAGTAATAAACAATTTGGATATATATAAAAAATAGATAATATTTAATATATAAATTATTAAATACTAATTTTTAATATTACTGATTAATATTAATACTAAAAAAAGTATTAAATTTGTAAGAATAAAATATTTAAAATATGTAATATTTTATTTTAAAATTTGAAGTATTAATATTTAATATATTAAAATATTAAAGCTAAAATTTATATATTAAAAAGTTTTACGTTTTGTAAAATTTAAAAAATTCTTATCAGTCGACCTTGGTGGGCTACCATTCAGAAACTTCACAAAATTTAACCCCTTAAAAAAAATTTCATCGAAGAAGGCATTACAAATATTTTAGATATTTTTAATACAATCACAAATATTTTAGATATTTGAAAAAAATAAATGATCTATGATTAATTTTTCATACTATTATAATAATGTAAAAAATGTAATTATAAAAATATTAATTACAAAGGTGGAAATTTTTTCATATTAAAAAATTTTATTTCTTTGGGTCATGTGTTGTTCGTATAATGATAATTTTATTATAAATTTTTCTGATTACAGTAAAAATACGAAAAAAAATTATATAGGTCATTTTTTTTATCATTATTTTTTTTTATTTATTATATACGAGTCTTGCTGATAAAAGTTTGGTGGTTTTGCGGTGCAGAACTATCATAATTCTGCAAAGTATAGAACTACTTATTGATTCTGCATTGTGCGGAACTACCATTGTTTTCCATCGTCGACCTTCATTTGGGCATCTAAACAAAACAAAAACAAATACGAGTCTTGCTGACAAAAGTTTGGTGGTTTTGCGGTGCAGAACTATCGTAATTCTGCAAAGTATAGAACTACTTATTGATTCTGCATCGTGTGGAACTACCATTGTTTTCCATCGTCGACCTTCATTTGGGCATCTAAACAAAACAAAAACAAATGTTTTCATGTACTTTAAAAATAATAATAATAATTTGGAAGATTAAAAAACTTTATTGAATTAAAATTTTCATTTGTTATTTATAAACAAATCATTTAAAATTAATTACACCAACATGTCTTAAAAAAAATTTTAAATAGTATAAAACTACTTATTGGTTTTGCATAGTGCGGAACTACCAATGCTTTCCATCGTCCACCTTCAGTTGGGCATCTAAACAAAACAAAAACAAATGTTTTCATGTGCTTTAAAAATAATAATAATAATTTGGAAGATTAAAAAATTTTATTGAATTAAAATTTTCATTTGTTATTTATAAACAAATCATTTAAAATTGATTACACCAACATGTCTTATTTAGAAGAAGAAAGAAAGTTTTTTATGACAACATTTCGGATTTAAAAAAAAAAATTAATGCTTGTCAAAGAAAGCATGCAATTTCATCAGTAAAAGCATGTGGTTTTGCTTAGCAGAACTACAGCAGAACAATATTGTTCTTAGAATCATATGGTTCTGTTGCGTGATGTAGAACCAACATCGTAGTTATGCGAAATGCAGAACCACCATGTCGTTCTGCGAAGTGCAGAACTACCCATGTAGTTCTGCGAAGTACAGAACTTCCCATGCTTGCGTTCTTGAGCACTGAATGATCCTTAAATGCTTGCGTTCCAAATTCAATCTCATAGTGTTCAATCTCAAATCTTTATGTTTTTAGCTCTTGAGAATATTTAATTTGTGCAACTAATATTTTTTTTTATTTTTCTTTTCAATCTGTAGTTGGCCTTCTTCTCCAATTTTGTCTCAAGATCCGTCTCTAATTTTCTCTTTCATGTAATTGCTTTTTGATTTAACAAGGAGATAATAGGATAGGGTCTGTCCCTGAGCCATAAATCGCTTCTGGAAATGATACAGACGTACTCATAGCTGTTAGCAGGGATCTTGTGCAGAACTATCAAAGATGTGTGGAGCTCATGCAAAGCCATCAAAGTCTATTTTTGTTGTATGGCATGTGCCCAGGAATCCAACTTGTGAAGTGTCATTTACTTGGCTTCAATTGCAAGCACGTTGTTGTGCGTCATAACCTTCATCAATTACAAAGTTTAGGAAAATATAGTAAAAATGTGTCATAAGTAATAAAAATGTTATTATTAATTGCATATTGAACGGAAATATTAAATGAAAATAAAGAGAATTTCGTCAAATTTTTAAAGTTGTGACTTTATTTGGTACACAAAACTGCCGAACATAATAACAAAATAGTAAAAAAATTCAATTAATAATTAGAAATTTATTGGAAGAATTACATCTCTAAGATATCAAAATCTTTATGGGATAGAGAGACGGTTGTTTATAAAATTACAAAAAAAAAAGATTTAATAAATGTCATTTTAGAAATTATAATTCATTAAATTTAAGAAAAAAATTATACGCACAAAACTAAAATAATACGTTTTGATAATTCTATAGTTCGAAATACAAAATTAACTGTGATTCGTATAACTAGCATGATCCCATAGTACTATGTAGTGAGCTTTTCTTTTTTTTTTTTCCTTTTGTATAAAAATATATTTATAATATTTTGTCTTTTATAATATGATAAAACTATTTTTATGAAAAAAAAAGATTCCATCAAATGGAACAGTGTTTGGTATTTTTATATTTTTTTCTGTTATCAAATATTAATATGTGTGCCATAGGCATAGCGCACGACTTTTATTTTTTCTGGTCAAAGTGATCTATAAAGATAAAAAAATATTATTATAAGAGTGGCATGTTAAAAACATTATCAACATATATCTTAACTATTAATTTATTAATTTACTTTACATGTTAGATTGTGTTGGATTAAAAAAAAAAAAAATTGAAAGTGGTAAAAAGTTCTGCATTGCAGAACTAAGTTCTACATATTGCGCAATGCAGAACTCAAAATATTATAATTTAATCCCTCTAAAAAAAAATTATTCATCGACGAAGATATTATAAAAATTTTAGATATTTTTTATAATTTATCCTCTCAGAACATTCATTTTTTTTATATTTTAGATTTTACACATATATTAATATTATGCAGATATTTTTTTATTTTAATTTAGGATATTTAGATCGAATTTAAACAAATGAGAATGAAAAAAAAAACAATAGACAATGCACTGCAGAATTAAGTTTTGCATAGTGCACTACAGAACCACAAAATTCTGCGGCTTTGCAGTCATGCAGAACTAAGTTCTGCAACGCAGAAGTTCATTCTGCACGAGCAGAACTTCATTGTTCTGTGCATATAGTGCAGAACAATCAAAGTACGTCTCATGTTCGAATCCGAATACAATCATTTTTTGCATTAAAAAAACATTGTATTTTTTTCAACAAAAATTTTTTTACATTTTTTCAACTAAATTATTGAATATTATAATTACAAATTAATGTTTATATTTTTAAAATTTTATAAAGATATTAATATTATAATGATATGTTTTTCATTTTAATTTAATATATTTAATGTTAAATGAATATTTAAATATTAAAAAAATGTGTATGGTAGAATTACAATTTATAAAAATATTAAGTTAAAAGATATTTGAAAATATTTTAACATGTAAAATTTTCATATTTAAAATAATTTTATGGTTATATTAAAAATACTTAAAATATCGAAAAAAATTTTGCATATATAAAAATATCGTCGACGAAGGTATTACAAATATTTTAGATATTTTTAATTCAATTATAAAATTTTTAGATATTTACAGATATTTATAGATTAAAAAAATAAAAGCACTAAAATTGACAGAACTATCAGCGAAGTGCAGAATATCAATATAGTTCTGCGAAATGCAGAACCACAAGAATGGTTTGCGAAGTGCAGAACCGGCAAGGTGGTTCTGCACAACTACCAAGATAGTTCCGCCAAGTGCATAACTACAAAAATAATTTAATATTCAATTTAATATTTTATCAAATTTTTATTTTTGATTTTGTATTACAAGTAATCAACAATTTGAATATATATAAAAAATATTTAATATTTAATATATAAATTATTAAATAATAATTTTTAATATTACAAATTAGTATTAATGCTAAAAAATATTAATATTATGAGAATTAAATATTTAAAATATATAATATTTTATTTTAAAATATGAAGTATTAATATTTAATATATTAAAATATTAATGCTAAAATTTATATATTAAAAAGTTTTACAGTTAACAATATTTTAAAAATTTTTATTATACGATATCAGTGAGTTGCCGTTCAGAAATTTTAAAAAATTTAGCCCCTCAAAAAACAAAATTTCATCAAAGAAAGCATTATAAATATTTTTAATATTTTTAATACAATCGTAAAATTTTCTAATCAAATTAATTTTTTTTTGCATACTATTATAGTATGATGCATTTAAGTTTTCTAATAAAAAATAATTTAAAATTTTGTAACTTGATATTTCTATAATGTTAAATAAATATTATTTTATCAAAATCATAATATATGAAGTCACTAAAGAAAAATTAAAAAAAAAAAATCACCATTAAGTATGAAGTCACCCTTGCGTCAATGGAGCTGTATACTTTGGTCAACAAAACATTCACACCCATTGTTCTTTTTCCCATCTAGATTGCCTGAAATAGAAAATAGATTTTTTTTAACTAAACCATATTATTACGAAAAAAGTACAAATTCAGATTCAAAATGGTAATATAAATATATTAATCATGAATTTTTTTAAATTTCCAAAAAATTTCAAGTATGGTGATGATCGGTTTTTTTTTATTTTAATGTTATGCAAAATTTTTAGTGCATATATAAAAATATTTCGATTTAATCTTATGATATTAAAAAATTTATAATTTTAAAAATAATAAGAAAAAACTATTTTACAGATATTTTCAGATTAAAAAAATATAGTAACAATAATTAACAGAACCACCAGCGAAATATAGAACTACCAAAATAGTTATGCGAAATACAGAACTATTAAGGAAATTCTACCAAGTGCAGAACCGATAGAGTGGTTCTGCGAAGTGCAGAACAACCCATATAGCTTTGCGAAGTGCAAAACCACCAAAGCGATTCTGCACAACTACCAAGGTAATTCTACAAAGTGCAGAACTACCAAGGTAATTTAATATTCAATTTAATATTTTATAAAATTTTTAATTTTGAATTAATATTTCAAGTAATCAACAATTTGAATGTATATAAAAAATATTTAATATTTAATATATAAATTAATGAATACTAATTTTTAATATTACAAATTAGTATCCATACAAAAAAAAAATATTAATGTTGTATGAATTAAATATTTAAAAATATGTAATATTTTATTTTAAAACTTGATATATTAATATTTAATATAATAAAATATTTATGCTAAAATTTATATATTAAAAGGTTTTATGATTAGCAAAATTTTAAATATTCTTATTATATAATCTCAGAGAGTTGTCATTCAAAAGTTTTACAAAATTTAGCCCCTAAAAAAAAATTTGTGAACGAACACATTACAAATATTTTAGATATTTTTACTACAATCATAAAATTTTTTAATCAAATTAATATTTAATTTGCATATTATTATAATATGAAGCTTTTAATTTTTTTTATCAAAAATATTTTCAAATTTTTTTACTTGATATTTCTATAATCCTAAATAAATATTATTCTATCAAAATCACAATGTATGAAATCACTAAAAAAAAAACAAAAAAAAAACCTACCATCAAGTATGAAGTCACATTTACGTTGATGAAGCTGTATTCTTTGGTTGATGAAACATTCACACTCATTGTTGTTCTTCCCATCTGGATTGTATAAAAAAGAAAATAGATTTTCTTTTTTTTTTTTTAACTAAACCACACTACTATGAAAAAGTACAAATTCAATTTCAAAATAATAATTTAAATATATTAATTTTGATTTTTTTTTTAATTTTCAAAAAATTTCAAGTATCGTGACGATCGGTATTTTTATTTTAATATTATGCAAAATTTTTAGTGCATGTATAAAAATATTTTCATTTGATCTCATGATATTAGAAAAATTAAAATTTTAAAAATACAAAAAAAATTATTTTAGAGATATTTTAAGACTGAAAAAATATAGATACTAAAATTGACAGAACTATCTCACCACGGTGGTTCTGTGAAATGCAGAACAACCCATGTATTTCTTCAAAGTACAGAACCACCTGATGGTTCTGCACAAGTACCAAGATAGTTCTGCCAAGTGAAAAACTACCAAGATAATGTAATATTCAATTTAATATTTTATAATATTTTTAATTTTGATTTAGTATTATAAGTAATCAACAATTTGAATATATATAAAAAAATATTTAATATCTAATATATAAATTATTTAATACTAATTTTTAATATTATAAAATAGTATTAATACTAAAACAATATTAATGTTGTATGAATCAAATATTTAAAATATGTAATATTTTATTTTAAAACTTGATGTTTTAATATTTAATATATTAAAATATTAATGCTAAAATTTATATATTAAAAGGTTTTACAATTACCAAAATGTAAAAAATTCATATTATTTGATCTTAGTGGGTTGTCATTCAGAAACTTTATAAAATTTAGTCCCTCATAAAAAAAAATTTCGTCGATGAAGGCATTGCAAATATTTTAGATATTTTAAATACAATCATAAAATTTTTTAATCAGATTATTATTTAATCAGAACTACCATGGTGATTTAATATTCAATTTAATATTTTATATAATTTTTAATTTTGATTTAATATTATAAATAATCAACAATTTGAATATATACAAAAAATATTTTATATTTAATATATAAATTATTAAATACTAATTTTTAATATTACAAATTAGTATTAATACTAAAAAATATTAATATTATAAGAATTAAATATTTACAATATGTAATATTTTATTTTAAAACCTGAAGTATTAATATTTAATATATTAAAATATTAATACTAAAATTTATATTTTAAAAGGTTTTATAATTGCTAAAATTTAAAAAATTCTTATCATATAATATTGATGGGTTGCCATTCAGAAGTTTTATAAAATTTAGCGTCTCAGTTTGCAGCCAAAATCAAAATTGAAATTAATGCGAATTTTACTAAACCACACCAGACAACTCCCCTCAATTTGTAGCCAAAATCAAAACACTATACCGCGCGGTCATTCAATAATTTAATTTAAGTGAGTTTATAAATATTTTTATCTAATTTAAAATTATATAAGAATAAAACTTTTAATTTAATTATTTAGATATTTATTTAATATTAAATTTGTTATGTATTAAATATATTATAGTAAAATGGAAAAAAATATTTGTATAATGTTATATTTAAATATATGTTTTATTTGGAAGAGTAAAGGTAGTTCTGCAAATTGCAAAGCTATTCTACTTTTTTGGACATAAATAATATTTAATTTAGGGTTTAATATCTACGTTTATTATCTTATATTTTGAAACACATGAACAGTAAAAATACTATAATATTATAATACTATACAAATTATAATTATAAAATATTAAATAAAAAAATATTGGAAAGTATCTTTATATTAAAAATATATTTTTTTCAAGTGTTAGGCGATGTGTTGTTAATATAAATGCAAAACTATAAGTGCACATGCAATTATGCAAAACTACCGAAATTGGACTTAATATAGCGCAGAACCACAAAATGCAGAACGAGGTGGTTCTGCGATGGTTCTGCGCAGTGCAGAACTACATCGTTTTGCACTGGACAAAACCATGTGGTTCTGCGACAGTGCAGAACCATGGTTCTGCCCAATGCAGAACGATGTGGTTCTGCGCTGCGCAGAATTTATATCATTTTTTTCAAATCTTTCTTTTTATTTTTAGATTAAAAAATTTTATGATTATATTAAAAATATCAAAAATATTTGAAATAAATAATATTTAAAACAAAAGAAAGATTTTTTTTGACAAACTTTTAGATTTTTTAAAAATGACATTTGAGAAAATTTAAAAAGCAAATTAAAATTTCATAAGATTAAAAATTTATCTCTACTCATATACAAACTTAAATTGAAAAATAAAAAATAATTACAAAATTAAAATCACAAAAAATTAAAAATTTTCTTATTATATGAGCCGAGTGGGTTGTCATCCTAAAGCTTCACAAAATTTAGCCCCTAAAAAAAATTCATCAAATAATGCAGAAAGCTATGAAGTTCTGCTATGTACCAGAACAACATACTTTTGCTGAGCAGAACAATGTAGTTCTGCTAACGTTATACATATTATATTATATTTTATTTAAGAAAACAAAATTTTTTTATTTTAGTTGGTGGTCTTAAAATAATATTTTAGAAGATGTAAGAGGTGCAGCTAAAATTAAAAATTTCATTTCTAATTAGTCTGTTATTTATACACAAACTATTAAAAATTTAATTATTGTTTCATATTTTTTTGTATGGATAGACATATTTTATTTAAAACAAAAGAAATCTTTTTTTTGACAAACTTTCAGATTTTTTTAAATGACATTTAAGAAAATTTAAAAAGCCAACTTAAATTTCATAAGATTAAAAATTTATTTTCATTGATACCCAAAGTTTAGCTGAAAAATAAAAAATAAAAGCAAAATTAAAACCACAAAAAATTTAAAAATTTCTTACTATATGAGCCCAATGGATTGTCATCTAAAAGTTTTACAAAATTTTACCTCTAAAAAAAAAATTTATTGACGAACGCACGGAACTTAGAAGTCTGCTACTTAGCAGAACATTGTAATTCTACTACTTCGCAGAACTATATAGTTCTGTTAAGTAGCAGAACTATAACGGAACTTCATAGCTCTGCTATGTAGCAGAACTATAGCAAAACTTCATAGTTCTGCTATTTAACAGAACTATGTAGTTTTGCTACATAGCAGAATTTTGAAATTTTACTACGTAGCAGAACTTATATTTAAATATATATAAATATAAAATTATACAAATATTTTTCTCATTTTAATATAATATATTTAATGTTAAATAAATATCCAGGTATTAAAACTAAATATCTAAATATTTTTATTTTTATATAGTCTTAAATTACATAAAAATATTTATCAATTTGTTTTGATTTATTGTTTAATATTTTTACATTTTATACGACAATTTAAATTTATATTAAGATCTTAAATATCTAAATATTAATATTTAAATATTTCACGTTTGAAATTATTATTAATTCTAAAAATTATTTTAATATTTAAAATAATTTAGGAGAAATTATAACTTCCATAATATCTAACAAATTATCTCCTCGCACCTGATTGCTTTTCTAAATTGTGGAGGTGTCCCAAGAGAATATATTATAGATATTTGAAAAAATGTTTTGGAAGATGCGTACAATATCCACTCTAATAAACGTGCAACTCTTAGAAGTAAGTTTCTCTCTGTGATACTATATTGATCTCACAATAGATAGATATTCTCTTTGTGCTTTACCTGAGAAATTCAGTTGTCACATTGACTCTGGTTTTTGCTTTTGTTATGTATGCCTGCATCCCTTTTTCAGAGAAAGAATACAGATTGAGTCCACACTCCTATATTGAGTTGTTGTTTTTTATAAATTCTTTCATAACTTGATGAGTTTTTCTTGAGAATGATGATTAATGTCCGCAACTTTTACTGTTTCTGTACTTGATTCTTTGCCAAATTTTTTCTTATACCTTTGGTTGGATGTGATCATCTACGTTGTTGGTTTTAGGGTATGATTGTGCAGCTCAATGAACGCATAAAATTTTAGATGAACGCATTACAAATATTTTAGATATTTTAAATACAATCATAAAATTTTTTAATCAGATTATTATTTAATCAGAATTACCATGGTAATTTAATATTCAATTTAATATTTTATAAAATTTTTAATTTTGATTTAATATTCCAAATAATCAACAATTTGAATATATACAAAAAATATTTAATATTTAATATATAAATTATTAAATACTAATTTTTAATATTACAAATTAGTATTAATACTAAAAAATATTAATATTATAAGAATTAAATATTTACAATATATAATATTTTATTTTAAAACCTGAAGTATTAATATTTAATATATTAAAATATTAATACTAAAATTTATATTTTAAAAGATTTTATAATTAGTAAAATTTAAAAAATTCTTATCATATAATATTGGTGGGTCGCCATTCAAAAGTTTGATAAAATTTAGCCCCTCAATTTGCAGCCAAAATCAAAATTGAAATTAATACGAATTTTACTAAACCACACCGGGCAACTCCCCTCAATTTGTAGCCAAAATCAAAACACTACACCGCGCAGCGCGCGGTGTACACCTCCTAGTTTATATATATATTTGGTGGCGATCCAATGGTTGGGGTGGGGGTGGGTAATGCTTTATCGAATCAAATGGATGGGGTTTTAACTTGGCTATTGTGCAGGCTAATGTCTTTTCAAGTACTTATCACCATTATTCGTTGACTTTAATGATTAAACAACTGCGATTTTTAACATTGACATTAAATTAATTTTGAGATTAAATCTATTCTTATTCCATTTTTACTCAACTTGCATCTAAATTGATTAAGAGAATAGGTTAAGAGAGTAAGAGAGTGCAAAAATTTCAAAAGATGTGTGACGATTGTGAGGACAGATTTTGAAATTGTAAGAAATTTCTGATTTCAAAAACCATCAAAAATAAAAAGCACACATCAAACTCACTATGTATACCAACGACGCTGCTATGTCAGAGAATAGAAAGGAAATTTTTTCTAAGAAGAAAGTGAAATCTACCACAAGCAAGCTAGAGATAACGGTGAGTAGTTTATTTTACTCATTATTCATTATATATATTTTGATGTGAATTGAATAGATTACACTGAAAATGTTATTGTTTTGAATGACTGAAATAAATGAAAATGGAAAGACAGTAAAAGAATTTGTTGGGGTAAGGGTGAGGAGAGCAATGAGTACACCGATGCAAACAAGGTGCTTTTGCAAATAAGAGAGCTATTTTCTACTCTGACTAATGATATGAAACATGTAGTCAAACAAATGGGATTCGGAAAGCTTTTGAAGCTTATCTGTGATACACTGAGCTAAAAATTGTGTGAGGAACTTGTAATGAGATTTGAACTAATGGAAAAATGTCTTTCATCGCTCCAAATCAAAATTTTAGGCTCACAGTAGAAGTAGGATGAATTTTAGGAATCCTTTACACAGGATGTGATGTTTTGGATTGTTCGTCGATTGAATTCTCGGAAATAAGAAAGTATTTCTTGAGACTAAATCATAGCTAATTAAAACAAGAGATCTAAATGCACTTCCCCATGTTCAAACGGTATTTCTTATTATTTATCTTTGGATACTTTTTATGTCCAACCACGAATGTCTTCACTGTTTCGAGAAACCTTATTGCTACCAATGATGTTGAGAATGCTAACCAATACAATTGGACTAATTTGGTATTATAATGGTTAGCTGATGAGATTTGTTAATTCAAAGGTCGAGGAAGAGAGGAGGAAGAGAGAAAGAAGATAAGAATTAGTAGTTGTTTATTTTTACATATGGTAAGCTTTCAATTTAAATGCAATTCAAGTCAATTTTTATAAATATAACAATTTATTTTAACAATATTGTTCTATGCATAGATTTTTTATTTTGAGAATGTGAGAATTGATGATTTGGACGACCAAATAACAAAATTACCTACTCGCTATTGGACGACAGATCAGGTAAATCGAAAACTTGGATTGGAGCGTATAAATGTAAGTTCAATTTATACTGCATTATGTAATAACTCTGACTTAAATTTATGTTGTGGAATCTGAATGAATCTGAATTGTAACTTTCATCTTGTACTATCTTGTACTATTTATTTATAGGGTTTGTTGTCTGTGAAAATATCTATTGAAATAAGTGTTGAAGAAGCAAGTGTTGAAGGGAGTGGAGAAAAAATTAAGGTAAACTTACAAGCACTAATTTAGAGTACTTACGACGATATTTATGGATATATATGGAGTACTTATACCATTTGTTTTGCAAAGAATGAGTATCAAACACGAACTTAAAATGTTTTTGGATGAGTCAATTCAAATTCAGTCCAATTTCTTATAAATGCACTATGATATGTTGCGTAGACTTTGTGATGATTTAAAGGATTCTGATGAAGATCAAGAAGGGAAAAAGGCAAAAGAAGGGAAAAAGGCAAAAGAAGTGGAAGGCTATGGGTTCTGATTTTAGTAAGGATTAAGAGGGGAAAGATAGTGATTTTATTAAGGTGGCCCAACAGGAGAAATGTAATACCGATATCTCGGTGTATTAATAATTGTACTCCCTTTCATTTTACGTATGATATTACTCATGTTTCTATATATAAAAATCCACCAAGAAATTTCTCCGCTAAAATCGCTCTCGAAAATTTCAGCTCAATCGCCGGAAATTCAAAATTTTTCAAAAATGACCACCGATAGTCCAATAATAATGAGGATGACTCTAAATGGAATGAGAGAAAATGGAGAGAAATAAGCAACTAATGAGGTTGTGGTATGAGTGGATGATTAAGATATTTGATTGGTTTGTGACTAGATATTAACTATTAGATAAATGGAGTGAGAGAAAATGATTCTTGGTTTGGTGCAAAATAATCCAATGGTGAGAAATAGCCCTTGAGATGATCAATGGTTGAGCCGGAAGTAATTTGGTAAATGCTCTTCCCTAAACCGTGACCAAACAAGGGTGTAGAGAGTGGGATAGGTGAGGTGGCCGGTTGAGGTGATGGAGAGAAGAAATTGCTTGGCCTTTGAGAAGTTAATCCAAGGGTGGAAATTGTGTTTGAAGTGAGATGAATTAATTTAGACCCTTGGATTGAGTTAGTGGGAGACAAAAATACTATTCATTGAGTGAAAGAATAGGTTTTCTTGAAAACACACCAATGGTGAGGATTTAGCTCCGAATTGGATCAAAATTTTGAGCCTTTGGAACAAAATTGTAAGCCTTTGGATCTTGGTTGGTGGGAGACATACAATTAATGAAGAGTAGCATAGTAATGTGAGAAAGTGAGTTTGTAGTATGAGAAAAGACCAAAACAATGAGGCTTCTTATTGAGAGAGAGTGAACATGATGAGGTCATCAAAATTGCAAGAAATTCACAAGATCCAACTCAAGTTCCAGTTGGACCGGTGACAAAGACCCGAATTAAAAGATTCAAAAAAGTACTGAATAACTTAATTCAAGAGGTTTTACAACAAGAAATTGGAATTCAAATAAATAAAGAACCAAAAAGGGTCTTAATTATGCTCATACAAGCCCGGTTGGAAGAATAAAAGGCCCAAAACTATCCAAAATCAAGGGAGGACAAAAATAAAAAAAAATAGCTACAAAATTTGGTCAAAATAGTTTGATTTATTTAGTTTCCTAATTTTTATTTTTATTTTTTTATAATTTATGTTTTAGTTTTCTAATTGTTTATTGTTTAGGGAGTTACTAAATTTTTAGTTACTAATTAACGCTTTACCTTTAGCTATAAATAGGTCATTACACATTGTATAAAATGGGAACACTTTTGAAGAGAATTAATAAAATTGTGAGGGTTCTTCACATATATCTTATTCTTTGGAGAGCTTTGAACTTATTCAAGATGGGAATCTTATTTAGTTCTTTGACTTATCAATCTATATTTCGAACCACCTAGATTATGGCGTCATTCATTCCATCTTTATACCAAAGTTCTTGATCTAGTGAGAAACGGGTATAAGGTCATATACCTTAGATTCTTCCTCCTTTAGGGCAAGGGTTGAGGTTTTTAATTTCACCGGTTCAAATAATTCGTTGAGATGATTTTTTTTAGCTAAATTAATTGTTCGTGGGTTCTAGAGTTTTTACACCCAATAGGTTCACATCAGTTGGTATCAGAGCCAATCCAGGTTTTTTTTTCCTACGAATTATTCTTATTTAATTTTTTTCTTTTTTGTGTCTAAAAACTCTAATTCCAATCTCGATTCATCATTTTGACAAAAACTTTTCATTCATTGGTTTATTTCTTATTTTTGGTGTATTTATTCTTTATTTTTGTGCTGCCATATTCCAAAAAAAAAAAGGATAAAAAATAAGACCCACAAAAAAAGAAGAGTCCGTGAAAAAAAAAAAGGGCAGTTTTCAAATTTTACAAAATTGATAATTCTCCATTTTGTGATCTTGCTCAAATTTAGCATGTTCTAAAGTGTTATTATCAAATTTGAATTAGAATTTTCTAAATTTTTTCGTTGGTTTTGAAATATTTCCTTATTTGTGCGCTTACCCAAATTCAAACCTTCCATATTTGTTCTCCTCTCTTGAACTCCTTCCTTATTTGTTTACCTTCCTTATTTGTCCCATTCCTTATCTGTTTCCTTTCTAATTTAGAAATTTTTTTAAATTTGCTACTTTCCTTATTCCTCATTTTTTTCTTTCCTTATTGCTTTTCTTGTTATACTTTCTTCTATATAAGTCATTGAATTTCACAAGATAATTATTTTTACGTTGAGTTCTCGAGTTCAATAAAGAACTTTACTAAGTGAAGTAGAGTGGTAAAAGGCAATAGAGAATTCATTAAAAATAAAATCCAAATTCAAAGAGTGAAACACGAGTGGATTTGAGTGAATCATTATTTTTTAGTGAAATACGTGAGGGAGTGTGGTGAGCTTCTTTCCTATTTTCTAACATTATCTTGCAAATTCCAATCATGACTCAAAATCAAAAAGATAGCATAAGTGAGGGGATTCAACCACAAGTTGGGTCAAATCTACAACTACAAGCATTTATGGGGGAGATGAGATGGATGATGAAGAGAGAGTTAGATCTTATACATGAAAGGTTGGATAGGGTGGAAGAGGGGTCGCAAAGGGGGTAACCATTAATAGTGCCAACCCCCTCCAGGAGGAATAGGTTTCATCAAAGAGAAACTGAAGTTGTGGATGAGTTTGAAGGGGATGGGTTAGAAGAGGAGTTTGATAGGTTATCAGTGGGTAGTCATAGGAGACTTGATCGGAATAGAGAAATTAATAATCGGGTAGATAACAACTTAGGTAGTATCAAGATAAAAATTCCGTCGTTTCAAGGTCAAAGTGATCCCGAAACATATCTTGAGTGGGAAAAGAAGATTGAGTTAGTTTTTGATTGTCACAGATATTCTAAATTAAAGAAGGTTAAACTTGCTGTTATTGAGTTTACTGATTATTCAATTGTATGGTGGGATCAGTTGTGCATCAATAGACTACGGAATGGGGATCGACCTATTAAAACTTGGGGTGAGATGAAGAAGGTGATGAGACGACGATTTGTGCCGAGTCCTTACTATAAGGATTTATATCTAAAGTTGCAGAGTCTCCACCAAGATAATCGAAGCGTAGATGAGTATTACAAAGAAATAGAGATGGCTATGATTTGAGCCAATGTGGAAGAAGATAGAGAGGCTACGATGGCTAGATTTTTGAATGGTTTAAATCGAGAGATTGTCAATACGATCAAGCTTCACCATTATGTAGAGTTGGAGGATTTAGTACATATGACAATCAAGGTTGAGAGGCAGCTCAAGAGAGGCAACATACAACCAAAACCAACACCACAGATTCTGAAAGCAACATCTTGGAGAATGAGCTACCCGAAAAAAGAAGAAAATTCAGCTACCTCCAAAGTTAAGCCTGAACATAAACCAGCTGTCTCCACCATGACTTCTCAAAGTAGGTCAACCCCTACTTTAACTCGATCTAGTGAGATTAAATGCTTCAGATATCAGGGAAGAGGACATATAGCTAGCCAATGTCCAAACAAGCGAGTTATGGTGATTCGAGAAAATGGTGCAATCGAGTCTGAAGATGAAGGTGACATTGATTGTTTGCCTCCATTGGAAGACGTCTCCATCGGAGCTGAGGAGTATGGAGTTGAACATGGTGAGATGTTCGCGCTAATATCATGTCGAGCCTTAACCTTACAAGCCAGAGGAGATGACAAAGAAGTACAACGAGAGAATATCTTTCACACTCGTTGCCATGTAAAATACAAGGTATGCATTTTGATTATTGACGGTGGTAGTTTTACTAATATTGCGAGTAAGACTTTAGTGGAAAGCTAAATTTGTCAACCACTAAACATTCTCAACCATACAATCTACAATGGTTGAATGATAGTGGAGAAGTGAGGGTTACAAAGTAAGTTGTTATGCCATTTCGGATTGGGAAATATGAAGATGAGATGTTATGTGATGTGGTGCCAATGTAGGCTGAGCATATTTTGTTAGGAAGGCCTTGGCAATTTGATCAACATGTACAACATGATGGTTTCACCAACAAATATTCATTTATGTTTAATCAATAAAAAATCACTCTAATTCCGATGACACCATAACAAGTCTATGAAAACCGAGTGAGGTTGCAAAAATTGAGTGAGCAACAGAAACAGAAAAATCAAAATGGGTTGAGAGAAGAGAAAAAAGAGAGAAAGGCCGAATTTGGTGAGAAAGAGAAAAGAGAGAAAAGTTCGGCCAATGAGGTAAAATCCGAGAGAAAACAAAAGAATTTCTAAGACAAAACAGGTGAGGTTAAGCGAGCAATGCTCTCAAGACAGTCAATGATTGTACTATGTATAGGGAATTCCTTTTAAACACTGACAAACTTAACCCTTCTTTGCCGGGTGTTATTGTTTCTCTTTTGCAGAAATTCGAAGATGTGTTTCCTTAAGAACTACCCCAAGGCTTGCCACCTATCTGAGAGATTGAACATCAAATCGATTTCATACTCGGTGCATCAATTCCAAATCGTCCAGCATATAGAAGCAATCCAGAAGAGGCAAAGGAGCTTCAAAGACAAGTCAAAGAGTTGATAGAAAAAGGGTATGTGAGAGAAAGTGTAACACCGACATTGCGGTGTCCGTACAAGTGTACTAGTTTTGAAATATATATATATACAGAGAAATTTTTTTTATTTATATTGATTTTTGATTTTGGGGTATTTAATTTAAATTTTTGGTGTATTTTAAGTTTTTGTGTTCGCAATCATAATAAGCCTCATTTTTATGAAATTTGCATTCTAGCGAAATATGGGTGTGAAATTATATATATACATATATATATATATAATTATAAAAAAAAAAGAAAAAGAAAAAGAAAAAGAAAAAGGGGGAAGCGCTGCATTTTGGCCGAAAACGCAGCCCCTCCCCCAAATGTGATTAAGGCTTTTAGCCCTAATCTCTCCCTCTCCCGTCTCTTCGTCTCCCTCCCGCTGCTCTCTCCTTTTGCCGCACACACAGTCACATTCCCTCTTCTCCGCCATTCTCTCCACCGCTTACTGATGGTACCATTGTCACCACCACCTGGCCGACCCCTCTGTCTTCTCTCTCTACATTACTCTCTATTTTTCTCTCTCTCTCTCTCTCTCTTCGGCTTCGCCCGATCCCACCAGCCATCGCCACCGCTCGCTTTGCCGCCGTTGCTTCTTCCTCCCGCGAGCACCAACCTTCCACAAGCGTGATTGCAACTCCTTCTGCCACCGTGCGATCTCCCCAGCGAGAGCCAAGCGTACCCCTGCGCGATCCACCCAGCGCGAGCACGATCGCGCTACTACGCGATCCTCCCCGCACGAGCACAGCACAAACACAGAGCGTGACCCTCTCACGAGCACGCGCCTGCTCGTGAGCGCATGCTAGCCCGTTAGCGCATAGCCCGCGAGCCCACTGCAGCCCGCAAGCCCACAGCCTACTGACCCATGAGCCCGCTGTAGCCAGCGAGGCCGCGATGGCCCGTGAGCCCGTGACAACCCACGAATCTCTGCGCATGTAACTAACTTAGGGTTTTGATTCTGATCTAAGTGTTTATGACCTAACTAATAAATCTTGTCATGATAGGGAGCATTACAGATTTTGGAGTGATCGAGAAGATATTCGAACAAAGGTTTGCGCTCCGAGAAAACCCTAGGTGAGGGATTTCGGACCCATTCGATTTGGTTATTGAATTTAGGGTAAATTTAGGATAAGAAGTTTTGTATATACTAGAATGTAAACTAGATTTGAATATAATGCATTTTCGGATATTGTATGTGGTTCATTAGGTTAAGTATAGGAATTTATATGAAATAGGACTGTTCAGGATGATAGAATCAAATTAAATTGATTAGAATAGTTTCCCTTGGAGTTTAAATTGACCTATGCATGAAAATAGTCGGAAATTGGGATTTGAGTTCAAGGGTTGATGCTGCCTTTCTCATTATAAATTGTTCTGCTCATAGACAATCTAAATATGATCTCCGTATTACGAAAATAGACTTCTATACCTTGAAAATGACATATGGCTTGAAACATTTGGATGGGAATCGAAAAGTGTATGATTTTTCAAATATTTTCTATCTTATAGGAAATTTATTTATTTTAAGGCTTATTTCCGACCTTGAGTGGTTTTATGGTTGAATTAGACTTGGTTTAAAGTATGTTAATTGTTTATAAATGAAATGCAACTGATGACATTAGAGTGTATTCATAAATTGAAGAGTTAAGGTTTGTACAAACTTAAGAAAAATGGATAAACCCTATAATACTTGAAAATTTGATATTAAATTGTGATGATCTGATTAGGTTGATCTTTTTGAAAACTCGAGAAGTCAGATTAGATTTGTTTTAAAAATAGGGAGTGACCACCCTTCCTAGAAAGATAAGTAGGACTTTGACATCTACTATTGATTGACAAATCATGTTTTACCGATTTTCAAACAATATGATTTCTATACATGTGAAAACTAAATTTTTGGATTTTGATAGACATATTTTTGTGACCATTGGAGTGTCCCAACTGTTGATTTTATTGATTTGCATCCATGAGTTTGATAACCGGATACTGTGCCCTTTTTTTATATATTGACATGTTTTAATACTTCCACTGTATTGGCACGTAGTTTTGAATGGATTTACATGTATTATTTAGGCTGTACGCCCGACCGATGTTATATTACGATGCATGGGACTATATGTCCGATCGACGTGGTGATGTGATGCATGGGGTTACGTGCCCGACCAACTTGGTGATATGGTGATATGCTTCCTATAGCATTCCGTAATTATGAAGGACATTTGGTAGAGATACCACTTGTGACCGGATACGTTTCGGCCGAAGATATTCGCCAAATTGTCATGTGTATGGGTGTCCCAGGTTGACTCTCATCGGGGAAGACGTGAGTTTACCTCTGTCTAGCACTGGGCGGGACACCATACACGGCCGACTATATATTTATATATATTATTAATATTATTTACAGGCTAGTTGGAGTAGCCTGTGGCCAACATTAGGGTAAAGAGCCATTATTTGATATTTGCATAGTGAAAACGTCCAATGCGTCCGTCCTTGGTCAAGGTAGACTATTGCCGGGGTTGTTTGTTCAGTCGGCTCTACATATGTGACTTGATACATGGATTGATGCATATGTTATTTTCCGATGTGTGCCTTGAGTTATGTAAAATTTCACGCTATTTTTACACACTTGATATTGTATTACATGCTTTGACACTCCAAGTTTACCCTTGATATTGAAAGCACGATGTCAATCCCCTCACTTGCTGAGTATCATCCCATAGATACTCACCTCTTACTTTCTTTCCCACAGGATTAGTCTTAGACTGAAAAAAAATTTTATGATTTCATACTAATGACGTGGATTTGATAGCACCGGGTTTAGGTATGAATGTTACCAATCTTCCGCTATAATTATTGGAGATTTTAGTTTGCTCGATATACTCATCTATTTATTTTTTGGGATGGCTGTATAATTATGGACATTTATTCATGAAACTCTCATATTGACTCGGTTCACTTGCATTGAGCCATCTATATGTATTTAAAATGTTAACTTGGGAATTTATTATACATGTATATAAACATTTAGGTCTACTCGGTGTGGCGGCTGCTCATGCTCTAGTTTAGCATTACAGTAGAGGTCTGTAGCTAGAACTGCTAGAAATTTCTATAGTCTTGCATTGTTCTGGTTGTCTGTTGTGGTTTGGTTAATGGTTGTGAGGCCGGGATGAACCTTTTATTAAATTGACAGGATTGTTGTGAATATTATAGGGTAAATTGTACATGGGAGACCTCCGAAATATGGGGAGGCTCTACCCGATTTTCTGTAAAAATATAGCTGGCATCCAGGGCAACGGGCGGCTGCTCATGACCCCGGTTCGGGGCATGACAGTTCGGTTGGTATCAGAGCTCTTGGGTTAGAGCTAAATTTTTTAAATGATTTGAAAGGTATTCCCAAGTACATTTAAAAGTTCTCAATGCATTAGAGAGTTTCATATAGTCATTTAAAGTCCTCTACATGGTCGTAGACCAATAATTTTATTCATTTTAGGGGGTTAGTTACTACCTAACTAACCCAAATTTTTAAATCATGCAAAACTCTAGAGTTATATCTAATGAAGATCTCTCTTTACAGAATTATGCCGCCTAGACGCGGTAGACCAACGGGACGCGGAGCTAGACTCACGCTATCCGAGACTCCTCAAGTGCCTGACCCTTCGAGGGAACCTGAGACCCTTGGGGTGCTTGAGGTTGCTTCCTTTTCACGGGCGCCCCCCGTAGCGCCTAATTGGCCGGCTGCTCCAGCTGAAGTTCCACCACCTTCCCTTGAGGCGTTTAGGCAGGTGTATGCGTGGTATACCTCCCACGGGGGATGCCACCCCCACCACCATCGACGACAGTGCCGACGCCTACGGTCGTGCCACCTCCACTAGTACCGATGGTCGCACCGACTCCTATGGCCATACCACCTTCAATTATACCAGATCAGCCCCAAGTTGTTGGTCCTTCCACTGTCCTCCACCTTGATGCGTATTCACGAACTCACCCAGTTGGTGAAGGAGGTGAGGCAGTTAGGCTGCATGGAGTTTGCGGGAACGGGTGATTCCACAGCAACGAAGCACTGGATTAACCGCACCCGTAGAATTTTGACTGATCTGGGTTTGAGCGAGGACTATCGGCTTCGGATAGCAGAGAGACTCTTGAATGGCGACGCCCTCACTTCGTGGGAGGCGATTTGTGACGATGCTACCGAGCCGCTGCGATGGGAGGACTTCCTGCGGGAGTTTGATTGCAGGTACTTCTCTGAGTTTCAGCAGGATCGCAAGAGGGCAGAGTTTCTGCACTTGTGGCAGGGAGGAGGAGATCGTCCGTGCTGAGGGTAGACAGCGAGAGTATAGAGAGCAAAAGAAGAAGAGATCTGGGGCTTTTTCGAGCCAGGGCTCGAAGAAGTGCAGACTTCAGAATATCAGAGAGGCTCTTCTCAACCGAGACAGGCACATACTGGGTAGGAATCGCGACCTCAGGGGTTTAAAGCACCGGCCCCTAGTGCCACTACTCAGATTTCATATTAGCGGCACCCCTTTTGCCACCGATGTGGTGGATACCACCCTTTTGGAGAGTGTAGGGTTTATGTTACATGCTTCCGATGTGGGAAGCCAGGGCATATCAGAAGCGCCTGTATGACGTCCCGACCCGCAGGTCGGGCACACGAACAAACCGCTGTGACTCCTCGAGGCATGGGTATGCCCTACTCGCACATCGAGATAACGCAAGGCTAATATTATGACCCTACTCAATATCATTAAGTCAAAATCATATACCGAAAGAAAAAAAGATGGTTTTCAATAAAAATTTTCTTTAAAACATCTGCCTTCAATTTACATATAATATTTATATGCATGGTCCAATCATAAACAAGAATGGATATGATCACTTACCCAATAGCGTCTCTCAGTAAAACTCGTGGGATAGTATCTCAATGTATGTCAAATATAGTATAAACTGAAAATATTAATATGAGGGGTGAGTATAATCCACATACTCAGTGAGTGAAGTGCAACGACTATATAATGACAATAAATGAATTTGTGAGAGTGACAAGTCAAAATATCATTTTCAAATTTATATTTCATTCCTTTGTAAATATATCACGTAATTCAAAATAATAGGCATCATTATCATCAATCATGCATCAATAGGGTGTCAAAAACACATTCTACCCATAGTTTGGCCTAATTAGGGTAAAATCTACCAAGGCGTCACCAAAATGTCATAAGAATAAAACACATATATTTTTCCCCCTTCCCTTGGTGTTGACACGGTCCTCACGTGGTGCTCGTCTATTGGATCCGTTAGACAGAGACAGGGGACTCAAACCCCTGCTCCCGTGTTACCCCACCACGTCAGCCGGTTGAGTAAATGCTCAATACCGTAGTAGGGAGTGCACTATAGCTACTATACATCATCCCATAATCATACACATGTGCCATATATCATCATTCATAAATCATTACTCGTAAAAACAAGACACTATCAAGTAACCATAATATTATGATACAAATTTTTACCGAATAACATTTCAAGACATGCCACAAATATTAAAACATTTCTAAATCACATTTCAAATTTCATTTATAAAATCATGATCAAAACTATTTTTCATTTAAAGTCAAAAATAGTTCGTCCCACTCACCTCAGCTGGGGAGGGTACGCCACTCCCCCTAACTATCCTCGTTTCTCGAACGAGTCATCTCTCGAATTTTAATTCTAAGTTAAATAATATCATTTATTAATTCAATATTATATAGTTGGATTACAATATGCATATAAAAATGGCCTCTTTCATAAGGTTAAATTTCAATTTTCATACTTAGAGGAATTTCTAAAACATATAACGCGCAGGTTTAATAAAATCATGATATCTTCAAAACTCTTGATCGGATTCAATTGATTTAAATTTTCTCTTAACACTAAGACATATATCTCTAACTTTTATGTTCAGACCATCTTCAAATTTGGAATACACGAATTTATAAAAAAAAATTATCACTTTTCGTGCTAAGTTTCTACAACCAATTCTGCACAGTTTTGGGAGAAATTCCATTTCTCCCAGTATACATCTCCAATTTAAGTGCTTCTTATCTCAAATTGAAGATAAGACATAGATCTAAAACGTTTTAGTTTTGACCATCCTTGGATTCGAAATGAATAATTTTATAAAATTCGGTTTTCATCTCAATTTCAGTTTTAGAACTACTTCTACACAGTTTTAGTAATATCCTCATAACTTTCTGTATACAACTCCGATTCAAGTGATCTGTATCTCAAATTAACAATACGTCAGAGACCTAAAACTTTCATGTTTAACATTTCTCGAAATTCTGAACAGAATATACCTCAAAAATTCATAAAATTTGTTGGTCATACACAGGACATGAAACAGAATTTGTGAAACATGCTAAATTTCCAAAAATCACCAAAAATTGATTTCTTCATGAAATGTCTCACATGATATACCATTTTTAAAACTTAGGAAGTCTAGTTTATAAAGAAATAAATATCTTAGATTTTTGAATTTTACAGAATGAGATATTCTAAGAAAGCTATACAAGACTCAATCTAGAAATCAACATTTAGCATGCTAGTATGGATACCAAAGTAACTACTCATCAAATAATTTAATTTTAGCATAAGTTAGAATATGTTACCTCCTTTGTAAGATCTCTTGTTAACAATATATATCACCACCCCCTTTGAATCTTTGAATTTTTATCACCTTAGAAAAAAATCAAATCACAATAAACATAAATTCCTATACAATACCTCTATACTTCCAATTGAAATTCAACAATTCTCAAAAGTGTTCTTACCCCTTTGGCGCCATAGTTGAACTAAAAATGGTTATAGAACCCTCACAATTTCGTCCAAGGTGAGTTTGAATGAAGAAAATAGGTCAAACTCTTCTTAAACAAGTTCTTTTATAAATCTAGTCAAATATCCTTAACCATTGGATCATCTCATGCATTATCTTGACCTTCTAATTGTCCTAGCACTTATCCCATACAATTGTTGATTCAAGCAACCTCCATGTACTCCACCAAGTGTCTTTGGACATCCATGTCAAGGGGGAGAAGTGTCTCAATCTAGAACGAGCTATTCTAGTTGGTTTTCATGCAAAAATTTCTACCCAATAAGCTTTCATGCATAAATTTCTATCCAATGAGGTTTCTTGAATGTGGAAAATCCTATGTAGCCACTAACCAACCTTATTTCCCTCTTGACTAATCATTTGGCTCCAATTATCCATCCTTGAGTGGTTTACAACTTAGTCCCTTAACTTTCTTCAATTACATTTAAACCCCTAACTTTTAACAATTGTATTTTTGGTCCCTATGAAATTTTGTTTGAAATTTCTTAAATATGTGAAATTTCATTTAAATATCTTTATTTAAATGTGTAGGCCTTCTCTTAACTATTTTTGACTTCTTTAGGCTTTGCCGGCACTTGCTGAGAAGTTTTTCGGCTTACCGATAAAATTTTCAGTTTTAACGATTTTGAGGCGAAATCTCAAAATAAATAATTAGATAATTAAATAGATGTCTCAAAAGGATGCTTATATATTTAGAATCATGAGGAGTAGTACATAATATACAGTCACTAAAATCGATGTTACAATTCCTAATCCCTTAATAAAAAGTTTTGCCCTCGAAACTAAACTAAAACTATGCGGCAAATAGTTGGGGGTACTGTCTCCTCATAGCATCCTCGGGCTCCCAACTTTGCTCCTTGATCTGGTCGTTCCTCCAAAGTACTATGACCAGGGGGACCTCCTTGCTCCGTAGCTTTTTGGTCTGTCTGTCTAAGATGGCTACGGGCTAGACGGGGAAACTCAAGTCATTATTGAACTCTATCGGTGGAGGCTCCAGTACATGGGAAGGATCACAAAGGTACTTCCTCAGCATCAAAACATGGAGTACATCATGAATCCGTGCCAACTCAAGAGATAGATCCAATCTATATGCCACTTTTCCAATCCTCTCAAGAACTCGGAAAGGGGGTTAAGCTTTCTCCGCTGTCTGAATCGGATCATCCCCTTCCAAGGGGATACCCTAAGAAATACCATGTCTCCCTCCTCGAACTCCAAAGGTCGTCGTCGTCTGTCTGCATAGCTTTTTTACCTATCCTGGGCAGTTTTTATCCGAGTACGGATGACCTTTACTTTTTTCTTGGTCTCCTCAATCAAATCTATACAACTGAGCTATCTCTCCCCGACCTCATCCTAACACAAGGGTATCTGGCACTTTCTTCCGTACAAGACTTCGTATGGTGGCATCCCAATACTAGTCTGGTAACTATTGTTGTAGGCGAACTTGGACAATGGGAGGTGCTGGTCCCAACTTCCCTTAAAGTCCATGACACAAAATCTCAACATATCATCTAGTGTCTGAATGGTCCTTTGAGACTGACCATCCATCTGGGGTGAAATGCAGTACTGAATTTCAATCGGGTACCTATGGCCTCTTGCAATTTCGACCAAATCGGGAAGTAAAACGTAAGTCTCTGTCCGATACATTGGACACTGGAACTCCATGCAGTTAAACTACCTTATTAATGTACAGACGGGCCAAACCCTCTAATGGATAGCTACTGCGAATGGGAAGGAAATGTCCGGACTTGGTGAGTCTATCTATGATCACCCAAATAGCATCATGTCGTGCCGAAGGCCGTGGAAGACCCATTACAAAATCCATGGTGATATGCTCCCCCTTCTATTCAGGAATGGGAAGAGGCTGTAGTGTGCCGGCGGGTCGCTGATGCTCGGCCTTTACCTGCTGGCATACCAAGCACCGAGTAACAAAACTTTGTTGTAAATAGTGAAAAAAATTTGGAATAGACAAATCTAATAAATTTTTCTTCTAACGTTGTTATGATAGATTCAGGATAATATGTTAAAATCTTTGTTGTAAAGTGTCTATAAAACAATTTAAAATTTTGAAATTACATACCATAACCGCTCTATCTCTCTCCACTCTAGGTTTTGTCTTTTTTCTTAAAAGTCCGTGCGAAAGTCTCTATAAATGATGGCGGGAATCCCATTTCTTTGGCCTAAAAAAAACACTGTTAGATGAAATAATAAAAAAATAAATGAATTAAATTCAAAAAAATAGTAATTTAACGCAATTACCATTCTCTTTTTATGCTCATCAATATTAATTGAGCCTCCCGCATAAATAGCAGATGATTCTCCAAAATTATAAGATCGATTTTTTTTATTCTGCTCACTCCTCCGTCGGCTCTCATCAGAATCCAAGAAGTTTAAAATCCTGAGAAAATTTTCTTCGGTGATACAGTGTGAGTTCTTTCGGTTCGTCTTTGCATGATTTAGTACACCTTGGATGTGATGACCACATTTTTTCTTAAAAATTCTTCTTATTTCAAGCTCCTCAGTCTCATCCCAATTGAACTTTCGTTGCAATAAATAAAAATACAATTAATTATATTTAAATTATACACTTATTTTTATATTTAAACTTAGAGGCCTAATTTACCTTGAATTCTCTCTACCATAACTCTTTGATATCATCTAGAGTATTTACGTAAGACATCGATGCTCCTCCCCAATGGTTGTTAATAATTCTATTCAGTTCATGAATAACACACACAAAATTTGTGAATCTATCATAAAATTAGAAACAAAAAAAATGGTTAGTAAAAAAAATAGTTAAATAAACTCATCAGGTATATAAATAAAAAAATTATTGTGATAATATTTCAAAATTTACTACTTACGAATCTCCGCAAGAGGAGATCACCTCTCGCGTATCTTCCCCCTCGACATATGAATCTTGCATTGAAGGTACAACCAAAGGTGCAACTGAAGGAAACAATGAAGGTGCATCAGTACAAGGCGAAGGGGCATGGGAAGGTGCAGCTGAAGCGGACGGTGACGCTAAAGAGTCTGGTCTTGCATCAAAAGATCGTCTATACCCACCACGTCGATACTCTCATAAGAGTTTGGTCTTGCAAGCAATGAAAATTACATGTTTATAAAAAATATAATAGAGTATATGAATAAATATATCATATTTAAATTATCATCCGAAATGATCTATACAAAAAAATACAGCGTATTAGTAAATAATATTTCAAAAATGAAACATGAGACACTAAATATAACATACAAATTGAGAAACGAAATATGCAAATCTAAATGTATTTTCACATTTAAACAGTTAAATAAAATTTAATTTGATATTAGACAATTATAATAAATTTTAAAAAAACAACACTTACCGACGATAAAAAATCAAAGTCATCATTGTCATCATCATCCTCATTATCAGATTTTTCGACATCAAATACATCCTCATCTTCATCATCTGTCTCAAAATCAGATTCTTCATCGCCAGCCTCATGAATTTCAGTTTGATCCACATCTATCACTACTCCACGTGGATCTCGTAATGTTGGAATAATATATTCCTCAGTCTGAAACGTGTTGGCAACTTTCTCTTGTTGATATGTTATGTCTTCCCAACGTTTCTCAATTTTCTTTTGTGCTTTCGTTTTACAAACAGCCCACCAATCAATTTTGTCACGTTTCAAACTAGGATATAATGCATAATACACTTGAATCGCTTATTGTGCCAATATGAATGGTTCATATCTTTTATAAAATTTTTTATGATTTATTTTCGACCAAATTAAACTTTGGACGCACATCCATCCCTTTTACGGGGTCAAACCATTGGCATATAAATAAAACGACCCGCAACTCTGTTCCAAGGTACTCTACCTCAATAATTTCATCCAACAAATCATAAAAATCATCTTTCACACCTCCATCGTTGGATGACTGAACGCAAACACCACTATTCATTGTAGCTTTTCCGGTTCCATATTCTTGAGTGTGAAAATTATACCCGTTTATAAAATATGATGGTCATGTTCGTACCGTTGAGTTTGGACCCCATGACAGATGAATTAACAATTCTTGTTCAACTTGATCTTGATTACATTGAACCTGAAGTAAAATAAATGTGTTATTTTTTTATTAATCAAATATTTATAAATTTTCAAAAAATTTCAAAACTAACATATGTTTTGAACCATGTGCAAATTCTTCATCGCACACACGATTGAACTCATTCATCGATAGTTTAGACCGTGAATGTTGAAAAATCCTACGATTAAAGAAGACGATTTATGTCAAAAATTTTAACAAAACAAAGAATTCATTTATTTGGAAAAAAATACTTACTTGAAGTATGGCGTAACTTCTGGACAATTCAGTAAAATATATGTATAGGCTGTCCACCATTCTTTAGCAGTTAAATATTTAACCTTACATGACCCACTTGGTCGAACGAAATAGTTGAAAATAGAGAATGAATTTAAATTAGGATCAACAGGATGCTCATCATTTCTACCCGCTCTCCGTCTCTTACATTGGACATGAGGCTCGAAATAATATGAAGCAAAAGTTGTCACTTCCTCCGCAATGTATGCATTAATAATAGAGGTTTCAACCCGTACCTTATTTTTCACTTTTCTTTTCAAATGATATAAAAATCTAATTGTAATTAAATAAAGTGTATCAGAAAATGATATATAATGAATTTAGTAAAATGACAAGCACTCTAAATGTTGTTATGAAGAGAAGGTACAAAATTTACCTTTCGAATGGATACATCCATCGATATTGGACGGGACCTGCAACTCTGGCCTCATAAAGCAAGTGAATTAAAAGGTGTTCCATGGAATTAAAAAATGACGGAGGAAATATCCTTTTATAGATTACACAAAATGATAGGGATATCTCTCTCTAATTTCGCCATATGTGATTCTTTTAATACTATCGAGCAAATATCATGTAGGAAAATACTTAACTCTGTAATAACGCCCCATACAAAATCTGGTAAAAGTTTCTTAAAAGCAATCGGAATCAATCTTTCCATAAATATGTGACAATCATGACTTTTCAAACCAATCAACTTGAATTCTTTCATATCGACACATCTCCCAAGATTTAAGGCATAACCATCAGGAAATCTCAGGGATTTTAACCATTCACAAACTTTCCGTCTCTGATTCTTATTTATTGTATAAATTGTCTTTGGTTTTGGTCCCTTACTGCTTCCATCCACATCAAGTGTAGGCCGATTACAATGAAGCCGCATATCTTTTCTCACATTCAAGTTATCTTTCATTTTTCTAGAGACATCCATCAATGTATTAATCACATTTTCAAAAATATTTTTCTCGATATGCATCAAATCGAGATTATGATGAATCGGATGGGTCTTCCAATATGGTAAATCCTAAAATATACTCCGTTTGGTCCATTTATACACACTTCCATATCCATACATTGTACCATATGGGTCTTCAATAACAGATGGAAAGTGAGGCACTCGCTTCCAAATTTGTTGACCAGTTAATCTCAACGGAGGAGGTGTTTTTTCAACTTTATTCTTCGTAAACTCTTCTTTATTTCTCCTAAATTTATGATTTTGTGGCAAAAATTGTCTATGATAATCAAAATAACTCGCCTTCTTACCATATTTCAATCTGAACGACTTAGATCTTTCCATACATATTGGACATCCTAAAACTTCAGCAGTACTCCATCCCAATAATATGCCATAAGCTAGAAAGTCATTTATCATCCAAAGAAGAGTTGCCTTCATTACAAACATCTGATCAGTGTTAACATCATATGTAAAAATACCGTCATCCCATAATTATTTTAACTCCGCAATCAATGGTTGCATATAAACATCTATCAACTTTTTCGGATTTTGCAGGCCAGGTATCACCAATGTCAAAAACATATAGGGTGTCTTCATACACATACCCGGAGGAATATTATACGGAGTTAAGATCACTGGCCAATATGAATAAGTTTTCCCTGATTTTCCAAATGGAGCAAACTCATCAGCACAAAAACCTAACTTAATGTTTTGAGTCTCTCTTGTAAATTCAGGATATGTTATATCAAAATTTTTCCATACCTCTGCATCCGAAGGATGACACGTTAACCCTTCTTCTGTTTGATGATTTGCATGTCAAGTCACATATTCAGCAGTAGCTTTCGATGCATAAAGTCTTTGCAATCTAGGAGTCAAGGGTAAATAAAACATTTGCTTGAATGGTTTAGGTCGCTGATTACGACCTGATCTCCTAGTACTCTTGTACCTACTTTGGTTGCAGAATTTTCAAAATTCTACATTTTCATCAGCTCCCCAAAATAACATGCAACCTAGTAGCGAAATTCAAGAATTTTTCCACCCCACAAATAAATTCATCAGTTAAACCACGATGATCAGGTAAATTTTTATTATACATCCAACCTCTTTCATTTTGCATTGTCGCTGTTTACAAAAATAAAATTTATAAAATATTAATAAATAAAAGTATTAACAAAATATAGATTATATTGAAAAAAAAAACATTAATAAGAAATAATTAACATCTAATAACAAAACATTTATAAAATATTAACATATGTTCAGATAATTTAACAAATATAAAAACGTTAATAGAAATTATTAAGACAGACTAGTTACGCAAAATAATAAAAAGTAAATATAATCTTTTTTACATTGAGTCGCAAAAAAATATAAAAATAATTTATAACTATTACATTTCATGAAAATACAACATACATACATGCACAATAGGAACAAGGGATAAAAAACAAAGAAAATAAAAGAATAAATGTGAAGAAAAAATATATATCTCAACCGCTTCAATATCTACTTTTCTCCCCTCTACTTGAACAACACGTCTAATCAGAGCAAACACATCTGCAATGCAAAACCATTAATGTTATTTATAATTAATCTAATGTTAAAATATATTATATAACATTAACAATACATATTAACTATATATAGCGTTATATATATTATAAAATTTTAAATATGTAGAGAATATTATCCATTTAAAATTCTGCATTATATATATTATATATTATTACATATAGATCATAAAACATTATATAAAATTATATAAATATAATTATGTTATAATTACCATAATTATAATATATAATATATAGAATAAGTTAAAATATATATAATTCATAAAATTATAATATTATAATATATAATATGTTATAATATATGTTATAATGTTAAAATTATAATATATAATATATTATAATATATATAACATATAGAATTATATATAAAAACTATAAATTAACATATATGTTATAATGTTTAAACTATAATATATAATACATTATAATATATACAATATATTAAATTATATATGTTAAAATTATAATATATAACGTTATAATACTATTAAAATTATAACATATAATATATTATAATAAATAATAGATAAATTAAATTATATAATATATAATTTCTAATAAAAAAATAAATATATATAAAAAAATGCCATCGGGGGACGGGGAGATGCTCCCCTGCCCAGATTCGGCGGCAACACCGCTTGATCGGACGAGGGCGAGGACCCTCCCTCGTGGGCCTCCGCGAAATCCTTCGCCAAGGCCCGTGGGGGAGGGAGCCTTCCCCACCTAGATCCGGCGGCGCTGCCGCCGTGTTCTTGATTTTGCTATTTGGGATGAATTAATTGACCACCGGAGTATACCAAAGTGGTAGCAGAAGTTGAATGCTACAAAACAAAATCGACATACAGAGAAGGAATGGGAAATCACACAGCACACAATCGGTTCAATCTCCTTTCCGACACATATAAAGAGAATGGTTTGTATTTATTTCTTATTTAGAAATTATATTAATAATTAATTTCTTCGAAGTTGTAATGATTGTATTTTTTTTCAAGCTGAAGAAAAAAACCACCCAGTTTCACATCTCGAACTCTTTAATTGACGCACAGACATGATAAAGGAAAATGACAGTATGTCAATAAGAAATCTGAAATGATTTCGGTGAGACAATTTTGTTATTATTTATTTATACATAACATTCATACATTAATAATTGCACATATATAATTAGATATGCTTATCGTAGGACAAGTACAAACAAAAGATTGAGGAAAAATATAGCTCAGATAGCATTTCTTAACCAGAGTTTGATACCAGCTCATGGTGTGAAGTAACTGAGGGTCGCATGAAGGGATGATTATATGGTTTCGGAGAGAGAGTTGATGACGTTTTGACCATTAATTCCTCTAGTGCCACTTCATTGCCATGTCTGCGCTCGTCTCAAATGTATACAAGGGAGGAGGAGATAAAATGATGGAGGAAATAAGAAATCAAATGATGGAAGGAGTGCAAAGTCGAATGAGGGCACAAACTAAGACACAAATTTGTGACATACTCACACAAATTGGATTCCAACAAACACCTCCTAGCCTAGATAGCACTAAGTCACCTGATTCAGACCATCCGCCTCTGTGACGCTTCTTACTTCTTTTATTTGTATTGACTATTATGGACTTTTATGGATTTGTCATTCATTCTATAGATTTATTGGATATATACATTGTACTTTATAAATTAACTTGTATGTATTCTGTGCAAGTAATGCAACTACGTAGTTGCTTTTTCAATCAATGATATGGCATTATTTGTAATATTGTTTGTAATTTCAGAAGTCTAATGAAATAGGTTGTTTGATTTATAGGTCAATAGAAGGTTTGATTAGAAATCAATTGAACAGAACAGAGGATATACATTTACCGACGAATTACCGACAGAAAGTAAATATCACTAATCAATCCGTCGCTAATTCGTAACTGAATTAGCTAATCCTTTCGAACTATCAGTGATGGATTTGCGAGGGCAAGTGTTGTCGCTAACGATCTGGCGGTAATCCATCGGTAAAGGTAAATGCTTCTACGACGGATTACTAACGGATACATTGTCAGTTGCTACAAATCTATCGGTGATCCGTCGTAGATAATTGAAGAGAATGTGTAATCAGTGATGGATTACCAATAGATTATCAGCGACAAATATGTATCCGTCGGTTATCGGTCGCAGAAACAATTACCAGGATCACTCGTATCACCGACGGAGTACCGACGGACTTGATACCAACGAAATATATCCTCGTAAATCCGTCGCAATTCTTAGCGACGGATCTGAATCCGTCACTAAAATTTTGCGATCATATTTTCATCAACAGAATTACAGACGGAAAAATCCGTCGATAATAATTTTTACCGACAGAAATTTCTCTTTCAATGATGGATCCGTCCATCACTGTTACACTTTTTCTAGTAATATATAATGATGTAATTAATTATATTGATATAATTAATCGTATGATATTTAATATTATTTAATTATATTGGTATAATTAATTCTGTTGGTATATTAGATATTATGTTATTATTATGTTATTATCTTACTTGAAAATCATGAGATTATGTTATTATGTTATTATATTATTGAAAAAAGAAGTCAATCCAAATTAGTATTTTTGTCGATCCCATAAATCACATTGTATTTGGAGCAAACTCTAAAATATTTAAATAATTTTGAAATCTAGAGCACATTAATTAAATTATTTAAATCACTAATATGATTAAGTGAGTAGTAAATTTAAATAACAATTACATTATTTAAATTACAATTTCTAATATCTACATTAACATACAAACTAAGGAAACTACATTAAATTAAATTATATTATAAACTAAATATAATGATGAGAAAATTTAAGAAGAAATTAGAAAGAATAGGAGTTGCGCCTTCCCAACTTCTCTTATTGCCCCTTTGGAGATGGATATGAATTCTCACTCATACATACCATTAAGATTAATACTATTAATAATCATTATTACCCCAAAACAATCAAACCAAACCACCTCTAACCTCACTTCAACAACTAATTATACATATAACATTATTTAAAATTATTAATATTGCAAAGCATCTCTAACATAATATTTCACATTTCACATTTCACATTTCACATGTAATATTAATTAAATTAGTAATATTATAACATTTTCTAATATTGATAATTAATTAAGTTATGTAACATACTAATATTATATTATTGATAATTAAATTATTTAAATCAATATTGATAATCATAATTTTATATTGTGACGAGAATTATGTCACTTATCCAACACGAGAATTATGTTACCTAAATTGGTCAAACCGCTACATTATTAGATAATGTAATTTATAATAATACATATAGTAATATATATAGTAATATATTCGTATTATGTAATAATATAAAATTGATATTATTATATTATTGAAAAATAATGTATTTGTATCTCAAAACAATCCCAAATTTTTTGCACTCTCATTAATCCAATAGCCGAGTAAAGCTGGATATTACCAATTGATCCAATGGTTTCAATAATGTCTTTCAACTTAAATGGGTATATCATATTACAAGGCGACATATCATACCGCCATTTTTACAAACAAATTTTCAAAATCCCTTTTTCACGCATTTTTTTATTATACAATTTAAAACCCTTTTCCCCCATTTTTCCGTGACTTTTTTTGTTACACAATTTTTTTGGACGTGTTATTACTTTTAACCATCATTTTACCCAACTCTTTTTTCATTACACACTTTAATCATTATCCGTTTTAGTCAATATGTATGATACTTTTAGTCAATACCTCTCTTTTCTAGCCATATATTATTTCTCATATGCTTACTAATACATTTTTTGCGACTTGTTATGACTTGTTATCTTACAATTACTAAATTTCATGCAATTTTTAGAACACTCACGAATTATTTGTGTTTTGTATATTAGCCATTAGCGGCTTAATTTAATTTAAACCAATTGATTAGATTATTTTTAAATCTAATTTTTACTTAAATTTTCAATTAAATTTAATTTAAACAATGGTTGTATATACACATCTATATTGTCCCCAGAATTTCTAGGATTAAGAATAAGCAATTTGAGTATTAATTTTGTAAACTTCATGCACAACCAAGGAGGCATATTTTATTGTATCATGGATACTAACCAAGTGCTATGCGTTCATTATTTTAAATGGATTGAAACCATCTGTTGTTAGTCATAATCGAATATTTCTTGAGTCAGAAGGGAAATTAGTGTATAGAGAATCAAACTCCTTCTATGTTGAATCTACTAGGTGTCTTAGGAGTTCATTCTTTGTACTCTTATCAGGATACCATCTCATCAAAGAAACAGTTTGGGCACATATAAATAGTCTTTGCAATTTAAAAATCAAATGAAATCATCTCAATATTTTGATAGGTTTTTTTTTTATAATTAATATCTTGATTTCCTTGATCTCCATTTGCATTTTGTTTCCATCTAAAAGCACCACATGTATAACATACATCGTCTTTAGCTTTGTGTTTCTAGAACAACATATAATCATTAGAATATGCACGCATTTTCTCATATCTCAATCTTAAATCTAAAATAGTTTTCTTCACTTCATAATAACTATTTGGCAATATATTTTCATCAGCCAACAATTATACTAAAAACACTAATAGTAATGAAAAAGATTTGTTGGTCCGCCTACACAAATATTTTAAATGATACAAGTACACAATAATTGTAAATATAATATATTTCGATTTTGGATATACTAGTTTTTTGACATTCTGAAGTAATTCATGAAACGTATCTAAAATTGGTTCCTTCATGTTAAATGCATGAAAAGTTAATTCATATACGTTGAATAGATCATGTAAATCTGTGAATGTATCATGTAACATACCAAACATATCATGGTAAAAAAAATTATCATGAGATTGAATACGTTGGATGTATGAGATGTAATTTTTTCATTATTCTCTCCATGATATATCCACTTATCATAACCACGTTGAAACCCATAACATAACAAGTGATTGAAAACCGTGTGTCTATAAAATCTCAATATGTTGAAACATTTAACACAATGGTATGATATCTTCTCATCGATGGATTGAATATTTGCATATGTAAATTGAACAAATGCAATAACCCACCAATGTGTTCATCACTTCCTCTTGATTTATAATACATTTATGACTTGTTCATCATATTAAATATAAATGCAAATGTTTTACACAGGCTAACAAGAATTGCATAAGTTAACAGGGAAATAAATTAAAAAAATACATGGAGAAAAAGAAACAAAATAGAAAAAAAGAGAAATAAATACGGGGATGTTTTTTGCGATAAAAAAGATGATTAAATTGGCACTAAATAAGGAAATAAAAAAATAAAATATCTTGGGTACGAAAAAGAGAAATTTGATTAAATTGACGCTAAAAATAGAAAATTGTTTTTGATGCCAAGAAAAGAGCTTTTGTTGCCGAATTATCATTAAAATGTCTAAATTGTAATTGTAAATGTTAAAATGGTAAATCTTGTAAATTAAATTTGAATTAAAATAAGTTATTATTAATATTGTTAGTTATTTTTTTGGAATGTATATAAAATTATATAATATTGATAATTAATGTATTATTGTCATAACTCTATATTATATAAATTACTCATTTAATATCATTACATTATTTAAATTAATAATATTAATAATTTAAATTAATAATATGGTGCTCAAAATAGGCCACGTAGTACGGGACTGCACTTGCTTGCATGGTACAATCGCACGAGCAATGCGAGGTACTGTGCATACTCGCGCCCCGCACCTGCCTGCATAGTAGAGTCGTGGGGGCATGCATAGTAGAGCCACGGGGATCGCGCATGCCCGTGCCCCACATTGTAGCCCCACGCGGGTAGTGCGGGGGACCACACATGCCCTCACCCTACGCTTACCTTCATGGTAAAGTCGCGTTGGCATGTGTGGTAGAGCCGCGAGGGCATATGCGGGGGACCACGCATGCCCGCGTCCCACGCTTGCCTATGCGATACCGCAACTTACCATTATTATCTGTTATCATAATTTTACCGCTAGATATCATAACTCCAATATAAAATAATATCATAATTTACCTTTTACAAACGCGCATGGGTGGTAAAATATGATAATATTATTATATATCGATATTTAGTAGTAAAATTATGATAATAGGCAGTAAGTGGACAAAAACCGATGGTAAATCACAATCTACCGCGTTCTGTGTGGTCTACCACCTGTTATCACTATATTACCATTAATTATCACAAATTTACCACTAGTTATCACTATATTTCACTCCAATGAATAATAATATCATCAAACTATATTACCACTACTTACCATAAACACATATTATCACTATATTATCATAGTTATCACTATATTTTAAACTATATTACCACTAATTATCATAAATTTACTACAACTTATCTTAAACAACTATTATCACTATATTACTACTATTTATCATAAACTTATCATTAATTATCATTATATTTCACTCCAATAAATAATAATATTATCAGACTATATTATCACTAATTATCACAAACTTAACCAAAGTTAGCATAAACATATGTTGTCACTATATTATTACTAGTTTTTACAAATTTACCATTAGTTATCACTATATTTTACTCTAATGAATAATAATATTATCAAATTATATTAACACTCGTTATCACAAATTTTCCACAAGTTACCATAAACACCTATTATCATTATATTACCACTAATTATTTATCACTATATTTCATTTCAATGAATAATAATATTATCAGATTATATTACTACTAATTATCACAAATTATCATAAACACCTTTTGTCACTATATTACTGTTAGTTATCACAAATTTATCACTAATTATCACTATATTTCACTCCAATGAATAATAATATTATTAGACTATATTATTACAAGTTATTACAAATTTATCATAAGTTTTCATAAATACCTATTACCATAATATTTTCACTAGTTATCATTATATTTTACTCTAATAAATAATAATAATATCTGACTATATTACCACTATTTATCACAAATTTATCACAAATTATCATAAACACCTGTTATCATTATATTACCACTAATTATCATAAACTTACCATTAGTTATCACCATATTTCACTGCAATAAATAATAATATTATCAAAATATATTACCACCATTTATCATAAATTTATCACAAATTATCATAAATATCTGTTATCACTATATTATTACTAGTTATCACAAACTTATTTTTAGTTATCACTATATTTCTCTCTAATGAATAATAATATTATCAGACTATATTACTACTAATTATCACAAATTTATCACAAATTATCATAAACAACTATTATCACTATATTACCGTTAGTTATCACAAATTTACCATTGATTATCGCTATATTTCCATTTCAATGAATAATAATATTATAAAACCATATTTTTACTAATTATCACATACTTACCACAAGTTATTATAAAATTATCACCTGTTATTACAAATTTACTGTCACGCCCCGAACCGGGGTCATGAGCAGCAGCCCGTTGCCCTGAATGCCGACTATATTTTTACAGAAAATCGGGTAGTATCTCTCCATAAATCGGAGGTCTTCCATGTATAAATAAACATGTTTAACCTGTATAATTTAAAATTATCTTGTAAATAAAATAAAATGGCTATCCCGACCTCCAAACAACCTACCTTCTGGGTTAATCTAGATAACGGAGCAGCAATTCGGGAGAATCCCTCTACAAATCTACGATAATACCCGGCCAAACTGAGAAAACTACGAATCTTGGTAACTGTTTGTGGCTGCTCCTACTTCACTATAGACTTAACGTTCCGCGGATCAACATAAATACCCTCCGCGGAGATAATGTGCCCCAAGAATCCAATTTGTCTCAGCCAAAACTCATATTTCGAGAATTTGGCATATAGTTGTTTCTCACGGAGTATCTGCAATACCACCCGAAGGTATTGAACATGATTTTCATCACTCCGTGAATATACCAAGATGTCATCGATGAAACGATGACGAACCGATCCAAGTAGTCGTGGAAAACTCTGTTCATCAAATCCATAAAAGTAGTTGGGGCATTAGTCAGCCCAAACGGCATGACTAGAAACTCGTAATAGTCGTATTGTGTACGAAAAGATGTCTTGGGGCACATCTTCGGCCCGAATTCTCAATTGATGATAACCCGAACGGAGATCAATCTTAGAGAAAACCATAGCTCCTTGCAGCTGATCAAACAAATCATCTATACGTGGCAGGGGATATCTGTTTTTTATGGTGGCTTTGTTCAACTGCCTGTAATCCACACAAAACCTAAGTGTACCATCTTTCTTCTTTACAAATAACACCGGAGCGCCCCAGGGTGAAGTGTTCGGGCGAATAAACCCCTTATCCAGAAGTTCCTGCAACTGGATCTTAAGCTCTCTCAATTCCGCAGGTGCCATTCTATACGACGGAATAGAAATAGGATTGGTCCCCGGTACTAGATCAATCTCAAAATCGAACTCCCGAACTGGTAGTAATCCAGGAAGCTTATCGGGGAATACCTCTGGAAACTCCTGCACCACAGGGATATCTTCAAGTCTCGGTCCCTCAACAGTGGTGTCAACAACATAAGCCAGATAAACCGTACTACCACGGCGTAGCAAGCGTATGGCCTTCATAACAAATATAATACAGCGGGGTAATACTCGTCTCTCGCCCCGGAATACTAATAGTGGCTGCCAGACCTCCAAAACTCAACTTCTTTCGTGAAACAATCTACAGAAACTAGGTATAAACTCAGCCAATCCATCCCTAGGATGGCATCGAAATCCGTGATAGGGAGCGGAATCATATCTACCTCTAATACCGCCTCCCCAATACCGACCTCACAGCCCCTATAGACTGTATCTCAAATGATATGCTTGTCAAGAGGAGTGACTACCATAATCTCCTCATCAAGTGGCGAGAGAGGTCTATCAGAATGGTGAGCGAACGTGTCGCTCACAAATGAAAAATTTGACCCGGTATTTATAAGAATATGGGTGTGGATACCAAATATCCGCATAGTACCTAGAGATAGGAAAAGGATTAAAGATATTTAAAATGCGAAGAAAAGTAGACATATTCATATATATATATATCAAACAAGTTAAGTTTTTAAAACTTTAACTACTCAAAACTGTACATCGACATCATAAAATACAAAAAACTCATACAGAAATACAACAAAAGTACTACACTAAGGGATCTGTGGGAGAATTACCCATAATAACATCAGGATTTGTCTGTGCGTCCTCTTGCGTCATCGCAAACACACGAGTCTGGACCCTAGGTTGCTGTCACGATGGTCCTGGCACTGTATTACTCCCGGCTGCAATCCGAGAAGTGGTAAGAGCTGAGTGCACAGGTGCCTCCTGCTGGCCTGTACCAGAAGTACCAGGATGACTCTACAAAGTCGATCCTCCCCGACCTAAATCTGGACAGACACTCCTAACGTGACCTTGCTTCCCACACTGGAAGCAACTAACTGGTATTCTACATGCCCCAAAGGCATGGTAGCACCGCATCTATGGCAGAAAAGCTGTCTCTGTATAGTAGACTGTGTAGAGACACTTGGGGCTGGTGCCCCAAAACCCTGTGGTCGAGATCCCTGTCCCGGTCCTGCTGGTCTGAAGCTAGAAAAACCCCCGGGACATCCAAAATCTCTACCCTTCTTCGAAGACTGTCTACCTTGTGACCCAGTCTTCCTCTTCTGGTGGCTCTCCCTCTGTCGAGTCTCAGCTCGGACGATCTCCTCCGCCCGATATGCTGAATCAATCACCTCTGATAGTGTAAAAGAGGGAGTCACTGTCATATACTTCCTGATACTCAATTGGAGGCCATCTTCAAATTTGAACCTCATCTGAGCCGGTGTAGCCATGTCGGGGACGAACACTGCTAGTCGTCTGAGCTCAGTCTCATACTCTAAAACTGACCTCATCCCCTAGCGTAAGTGCATGAACTCCGTCCTCATCCGGTCCTACTGGAACGGGATGAAGTACCTACGGTCGAACTCTCGTAGAAAGTCCTCCCACCGCAGGGTCTATGTAGCACTATCACGGATAGCCTGCCACTACAAGAGGGCATCTCTGTCGAGGAGTCTCTCAGCAACTCTCAATCTGAGCTCCTCTGACAACCCCAATCCGTAAGGATCCTACGAGTCCTGTTGATCCAGTGCTTCGCCGCTACGGTATCACTGGATCCTGAAAAATCTGTATATCCGAGCTGCCGAGACTCTTTCACCAACTGAATGAGCTCATGGATGCGCCTCAAAGTAGCCGACGTCTCATCGGTCGGAGTAGAAACAGAAGGACCGACCACTGAAGGAGGAATCGGTGCTATAGATGCAGGTACGTCCACAAGTGCGGTCATTGAAGTTTGTAGTGGAGGCAGTGGCATCTGCGTCCCATATCTATTGTACCACTTCTGCCACTGCCTCAAAGCATCGAGTGGTGGTGGAAGAATGTCGACTGTACCAACCAGTGGAGGTGCTGGGGGTGGCACTGGAGAAGGTGTGTGAGTAGAAGAAGCACCCTCCGGTGCTCGTGAAGTCTCAAGTGCCCTAGAAACCTCAGGCACTGAGGGACTCTCCAGTGGTGTACCGCGCCTATCACGTCTAGGCAACATAATTCTGCAAAGAGAGTACCGTTCCATTAGATATAAGCAAGGATTAGGGTTAGTTACTCGGTAACTAACCCCCTAAAAATAGAATTCGAGTTATGAATGAAGGTATTCGAATGCGGAATCATGAAATATGTCTCGTATATTGTACTCTTTACAATAAATGATCTTATATGTCTATGACCGTGTATGAGACTTTAAATGACTGTATGAAACTCTCTAATGCATTGAGAACTTTTAAACGTATTTCGGAAGACTTTTACTATTATCTTTTCTCTAACCTAGACGCTCTGATACCAATAGAACTGTCATGCCCCAAACCGGGGTCGTGAGCAGCCGTCCGTTGCCCTGAATGTCGACTGTATTTTTACAAAAAATTGGGTAGAACCTCCCCATAAATCGGAGGTCTCCCATGCACAAATAAACCTGTTTAACCTGTATAATTTAAAATCATCTTGTAAATAAAATAAAATGGTCATCCCGGCCTCCCAACAACCTACCAACCACAGCAAGCATCCAGGACAATGCCAGGCTATATAAATTACCAATAATACTAGCCACAAACCTCTACTGTTATGCCCAACTAGAGCATGAGCAGCCGCCGCACTGAGCGGACCTAAGTTTTATATAATTTACAACCAATTTTTTCAAATTAACATTCAAATACTACGATTTGCCTCAATACAAATGAAATATGAGAATTTCGCAATTTGATGTATATAAATTATACAGTCAATCCCAAATAAATACACAGTCAACTACGAACTTCAAGATCAAAACCTCACAGGATCGAAAATAAAGCGCAGAACTCATATCTCAAATTAATTTAAATCTCACAGTCGAAAAACACTCAAATCCACCAACGAGCTACCAATTCCTCAAGAGCCGAAGCGTCGCTCTAGCACAATAATCCTGTCTGAGGAGGAAAAAAAGAGGGGTGGGTATCAAGGAAGATACCCAATAAGTGAGAGGATTAATCTCAAGTACTAATAGTGTAGGTGAACATTAGAGTGTCGAATAATATCATTCATAACCAACAATTTAAATTTTGCAGTAAATCATGATATGTTCCCTAAAATGAACTCATTTAATCATTCACACATTAATATACATATATGCATCCATTTAAAATCAAGTATATCATAGAACAAGCCGAAAGGATCCTGGCAAAGGTCAACCATGATCAAGGACAGGCGTATCGGGGGTTTTATTATGCAAAGAGTTTTCAAAAGTAGTTCTCTACCCCAACGTTGGCCATGAGTTCGCTGGAACTAGCTCATCATCGTGTACAGGACCTCGCCCGGTGCTAGACGGTGCCATCACACACGTTCTCCCTCTTACATTGGGTTCAACCGGCCATACCTATAGCCATTAGACATATGACGTTTGTGGATACCTCCTGCAGAAGCGTATCCGGATAATCCGGTGCCTCTATAAACTCCCTTCGTAGCTACAGAATCAATCTAATAATGCCTATATCATTATATCATCTCAAACTAGTAGGCATCCAACCCACATAGCCAAATCATCTCATCATATCCTCAAAACAATTCAAATCCGTATGCCAATATATCTCATTGAAATCATTTAAATTCAACAAACCAATGCAATGGTAGAATAAAAAACATTGCATTTCTCAAATCATGGCACAATTTAATTTCATTTCAAATATGGATGCATAATCGCAGAAATATAAGTGCGACACTCCAATAATTACAAAACAAATTTCAATTTCAATTCTATATGTCGAGACAATGTATATCAAAAACATGTTTTATTAAAAACACGATAAAATCAGGTTTTTCTATTTCATGCAAGAGATTAGAGTTCCACTCACTTTTCTAGGGAGGGTGGTCACTCTCTATTTTCAAAATAAATCCAATCTGACTTCTTGAGTCTTCAAAAAGATTTCCCTAATCAAATCATCACAATTTAATATCAAATAAAACCTAACAAGGGATTTTCCATTTTTATTTCCAATTTAATACAACCTTAATTTACCCAATCTCCTTTCTAGATTTCCGTTTTATCAATTTCGAATCATTTGGTTCACAAATGATCAAATTTTCAATATTTCTCAATTTTTTCTCATTTTCCTCGAATTTAACATATTTCAGAACATATATATAGCTTCCGATTCTAATTTCAATCTAAATTCGATAAAATTTATTTCAAACGTTTAAGTGATTGCATCTCTCTCTCACCTAGGGTTTCGCAAATCTCAAACCTAGCTTTCGTTCGCCCGTCGAATTGGTTTAAAACTTGTAATATTTTCAAATTTGAATAATATTAGCAACTAATTCAAATTCTAAATACCAAACCCTAAGACTACAACCAACATAGTAGTTACCTACAGTGAAAAAGCCGCAACCTAGGGTTTCTGCGGGGACTGCAGGTGAACTCTCGAAGGAGACGGCTGGTCGCGGGCTCGCGGGCCGTCGCAGGGTCACGGGCTGGCGGGTTGCGTGTGCTCGTGAGCAGGCGCGCGCTCGTACGCAAGTGCGCTCCCGAGTAGGCTCGCTCACGTTATGGTACGCTCGGGCAGTTGCGCGCTTGCGCTCATGCTATGGAGCGTGGTAGAAGATCGCATGCAGTGGCGCACTCGCGCGAGGAGGATCACGTTGCAGGCTGGTGAGCTCGCGAGCTGAGGCGCGCGCTCGCGCGGGGAGGATCGCGCTCGCGGGGAGGCTGCGCTCATGGGAGAGAGGAGCAGCGGAGGAGAGAGAGTGGCGGCGGAGAGGGAGAAAGGTGAGGCGGCCGCGGGAAGGAGAAGTGGTGGAGAGAGAGAGAGAGAGAAAGAGAGAGAGAGAGGGAAAAGAGAAAGAGATTAGGGCTAAAAGCCCTAATCCAAATTGGGGGGTGCTGCATTTTGGCCAAAACGCAGCACTTCCCTCTTCCTTTTTTTTTTGTTCCATTTTTTGTTTTTAACAAAATAGGATATGCCTCAAATCGGAAATACGTATACTTTATATATACCAAAAATTTCGATTTAAAGCCCTCAAAAATCAAAAATCAAAATAAATAAAAATTTCTCTATATATATAATTGAGAAATATTTTATTTAATTTCTGAATAGGAGTACAATAGTATGGATACCGTAGTGTCGGTGTTACATTTACCACCTATTATAACAATGCACCACTTGTTATCATAAATTATTCCCTTTTATTGCAACTTATCAATAGGTATTGTAAATGGTTTGACATCTTAACCCTTAAATTTTAAACTGTCTCTAAAGATTATACAAATTGTAAAATTCAGTTGTCAGTATGTGGCATATATAGAACTATTTTCAAATAGTCACTAAAAAGTACCACATTTACCGACGAAAATTAATAACCATTAGAATAGTATATAACATTTACAAACGGTACAATATATGAGTTAGTATAGTCATAAATTTATACAGATAGCATAGTCATAAATTTATATAGAGGGTATGATTCAACAGATAGTATAAATTACCCATATAGAACCTATTTTTAATCTATTCCTAAAGATTAACACATTTATTGACAAAAAGTGATAACGGTTAGAATTATAGATAACATTTACATATAGTACAATCTATGCGTTAACATAGCTATAATACTTATGCAGACGGTATGATTCAGAGTTTAGTAAAAAAACTCATATGCATACTGTTTTCAAATCATCCCTAAAAAAAATGTCATATTTATTGACGAAAAATGATAAACTTTCCAATTGAATATTACTTTTACAAACGGTGTAATATATAAGCTATCATAGGTATAAAATTTAAACAAATGGTATAGTTAAGTAGGCAGTAAAGAAGAGTCATATAGAGATTGTTTTCAAATCATTCCTAAAAATTATCGTATTTACTGACCACAAGTGATAACCATTAGAATTGAATATAAATTTTAAAAATGGTACAATATATGGATTAGCTTGGATGTAGAACTTATACAGATAATATGGTTAAATAGATAATAAAGAAAAATTATATAGAAACTATTTTCACATTGTTCCTAAAATTATCATATTTATTGACCACAAGTGATAACAATCAAAATTGAATATCGTTTTTATAGATAGTTGCGTTACATTTACTGACGGTTGATAAATTTTTCTCGACAGACAATTTATACTATTGAAAAATGTATATATTTTCCAACAGTTTCATCAAAAGTGTGGGTATAAAAAAGCGTTACTAAAAATTAACGACAATAAAATTTATCGTCAACATAGGTTTTAATTTTGTAACGTAAATATATATAATTAAAAATATAAATAGAAAAGATAAAATATCTAAATTAATACAATATTTATGAGGTCTCGTCACAGCTAACATAGAAGAATGATGATACCCACTAGCGGGAGGAGAGTAAAGGTTATTCCAGAGGACATCCGGTTGTGATCTAATTTTCAAGAATCAAATATTTTCAAAAATGTGGTGTGTAACCTAATTTTATTAGAAATTTAAAAAGACACATCCTTTATATTATAATATTTTTCTATTAATTTGAACAAAAAAATTAGTTAACTATAATCAATAATTTTTAAAAATGAGATAAACGACTTAATATTATTAGGAATTTAAATATAAAAGAAAAACTTAAAATGACATTAAAAATATTATAAAATTTTTAATAATAAATTAATTAAGAATAACTTCTAAAAAAACTAAGAACATTATATATATTTTTAAAACAATATAAATCTTTCAGCAAAAATTTTCAAAAAAATCCCAATCCCCAGAGGACACCGAAATAGTTCGAGCACGCATATAATAACACATGTGGTTTGGCATAAATTTCCAAAAAAAAAGGATCCCCCAGCACACAAGCTTAATTTGTTCAATCATACCCCAAGCATGAAGATTGAATATTGAATATTGAACATTTTACATTCAATACTAAATATTAAAATGAATTAAACATTCAATATATAACATGAACAATGAAAAATACAACATTGTACTGTTGGATCATTATTCCATCATTGGACTTATATGTTAAATTATGTATTGCATAATGTCAAACCCATAAAATAAGCTCATATGAAAGTAATCAGATAAATTTAGAAAATTCGGTATTTTAGATTAAGTATTTCAAAGGATATGGAAATAAATAACTGTGTAGGTACCAATGGACATTTACTATTTGTGATGGGTTTAAATAGAGAATGTCGAAAGATAACTTAAGAATAGTAGAAAAATTACCTAAATTCATGTGAATTCTATAAGGTAAATGAAATAAACTAAATAGGCAATGAATTTGGAAGTAAAGTCATCTCTACAACTATAAATACGGATTATAATCCTTGGGTCAAGATATTACTCTTCTCCCTAATACCCCATCATATAGAGAGATTCTGTAATAATACATTTAATCTGGAAGGTCGTGTCCAGGATTCTACTCAGACGAAAGTCGAATCAAAATTTCATTCTATTTAGTTCCTGGCTATGGAATCAACAATCCATTCTAAGTTTCAATTTCAGTTTATTAAACTTTTAATTCCAATAATTTAACACGATATTTAAAGTGATTTTGCATTAAATTATTTTTTCCCAACAAGTGGTATCAGAGTCACTCGTGCTTGAGTCATTGGAATTTGTTTTTTAGGCATATTTTATGTTTTTTTATGATTTTGGTACTATATGAATTTTGAGAGTATGCAAGATTTTTTATGAATATTTCAATTCTAAAAAAAAATCAGAAATTTTGGGTTTGGATTTGAATAAAAAAAAAATTCTGAAAAGTTTTCATAAAGTCGACATTTAGTTTTGTTAAAGTCGATTTCCAGTTTTTCGTTAAAATCGACATCCGGTGTTTTTAAATATATATATTTGTACCATTTTTGGGATCTTTCAACTAAAAAAAAAATGAAAGGAGGAGGCACGAAATCAAGTAAAATCTTCACAGAATTTTGTAATATGCTTCTTTTTTTCTTTTGTTTGGGCAACTTTTTTTTAGAAAAAAAAAAGAGGGAAGTTGACTTTTTTTTTAAGGATCTTTGGGATTTTCAATATATAGGATATGTGTATATATAAATCTCAGTTCATTATTTTTGAAACTTACCTTTTTTTATGCAATGAAACTTTTAGAATTTGGAAACAAAAAAAGGGAAATTTTTAGATTTTAATTTTCTTTTAACCTACCAATTTCAAAGAAAAACTTTCAAATTCCAACAAAATAGAATTTTTTCTTTTATTGCAAATCTACATCACAAAACAATCAATTTTTTTTCAAAAAAAAAGGTTTTATGAGTCATTTTGGATCCAAATAGACTCAATCCTTGGTGTAAAAATTTTTAGAACTCATTGAATTAAACCCATTTTTATCCTTATCATTATTTACTATTTCTTTTATATTCAAGACCGATCATTCTTTCAGTATGCGATGTCATAACATGTTTAGGAAAGTTCTATCAACAAGGCGAGGATAACTCTAAGGCTAGCTGGTTCTTAAGCGGTTTTAAATTGAATTCAGCACCTACCTGGGAACTTTTCTAGTGTTCTCTGCTATAAAACAGGGATTGGTCAAGTTTTGAATCAGTTGTTGGTAAAAAGTTAAAACTTTGGTTTTATATTGACAATGAAAGTATAGGAATGGAAAAAAAAAAAAGATGATTGAGATAGATTTAATAAAATATTTAGGCCCAATTTAAAGTTTATAAGGTTAGACTTTAAATAGCCCAATTTTCAAGAAATTGAGTCTATTAGAATAAAATTTGAATTTTTTTAATTACGAATATTATTTAAATATGAGTATGGTTTTGTATATATTTTGAGATGAATTAATTGAAGCAACATTGCGATGTCGGGGTCATCGCTAAATTTTCTTGTTATTTTGCACACGATTTTATGGCTTGCTTATTTTGACTATGGATAAGCGATTGTTTTTGTGACACTTGTTTATTTTCTTCACAAATTTATTGTCGCATCACAATTTGCATCAAAAATTAGTGATGCCACTTTGGTGTCACAATTTGTGAGTTGCAAAACCACTTTTTTTTTTTTTTTGCTTTGTAGTGTTGGGAAGCTCAAGGATGGGTTTATATATTATGTTTTAGTTTCTCTTGCTATAAATTATGAAGATATGCTCTAAGCATATTGTTAAGTATCCTTAGAATGAGAGTTCAAAGTTTGAAAGATAGTTAACAAGCTATTGAATCTCTAGATATCATCCTTGTTTAGGTGCCTTGGAGATTCTAGAGAATAAGTGAAAGTGAGTAATCAAGATTTAAGTCAAGTATCATGCACGTGTATTTTTTGATGCCTTGTGATCATCTATATGCTCTTTCTTTTGCATGTTAGAATAGCTTATGGATGGTAAAGAGTAGAGAAAATCATGAATCAGATATGGTATATATAGGTTTATGCAATCTATCATGTTTTTTGTAGTCTCAACACCTTCCACTCTTTGGCACATAACTTTTACTATAGAATTCCAGATTGAGCAAAATTCTCTCCTGCATAAACTAGACTTTTAGAGGTTTAAAATAACATATTACATGAAAATTTTTAATGAAAATTGAATTCGTAACTCTTAATCGAATAGACTTGTTCTATAATAGGATATTGTTGGTTGATGATATGCCCATGTGGGGCATTCAACTACAAGAAGTAAAAAATTTAAAATTTTTACTTGGGGAGATAAAGGGTGGTTAAACCCTATTATCCCAATCATCCCATAACTCTCCTATTTTTCCTCCATCAATTAACCTAAGTGTGAGTGTGTTCTTGTTCTAGTAGTGTGTGCATTCAAGAGGAGAATAACAAAATATGAAAGAGACGCCATTTTTTTCGTGTGGGTACACATTAATTATTGAGAGGAAGAACATCATTTTTTAGGGTTTACAAAATTCCGAGAAGAGAATTTTTTGTGTCACCGTCGTCACCGGATTGAGGGTTGAGACGTCGTGATTTTGTGGTGATAGTCCGTGTAACGTGGTTATCATCCCGACTGCAAGACGTTCGAAGAAAGTATCACGGTTCCCAAAATCTACGTATTTAATCACCGAGTTACGCCCCATATTTTAGTTGTATTTATTATTCCAAAAAATTACATTGTGTTTCTGCTGTGTGTATATGCATTAAATATTCCAACAGATATTGTCACATTCCAGCAATTTCTTATAGCCTAATTTGGACTATCTTCTAGGCTAATTAAGCTTAGCACAAAATATAAACTTGTAGATCTATGTGTTAGCTAATCAAAGGAGTTGGAATCAAGCGATTTTAAATTATGTAGTTATATTGAATTTACTAAAATTGTTCCTGTAGCGTCCAAAAATTTTGAGTTGCAACTTAACTTAGTTCACTTAGGCACACTTATGTAAAGGGAATTGAACTTATTCATAAACATGCTATATGTCTTAGCTCTATGTTGGTATTTGAATCATCTCATTTCGATGCGTATCACTCATGTTATGACTTATTTATTAAGATTGCTTTATGTAAGTTCCATGCTCAATGAGATCTTAAGGTTAATCACATATTTAAAATAGATGTTGGATTAGAATACATGGGTGGATCTTTTGATAAGCTATGGTTTTACATGTAATAATATGTTGAGAATCACACTAAAAAGGTGAAAGCTTGAGAATATAAGAGCTTTGAGTTTAAGATTTGAGCAATGCATTCATAGTATACACCTTAGAAAGAAATATAATATCCCTAATTGCTATTGTAAAGTAGTTTATGGATGAGAAATATACGTATTGTCATAAACAAGTGAGAACTTAATTATTATTTCGAATGTTTTGCAAAATCTGTGACCAAAACTTGAGGAGTATTGATTAGTGTATATAGTTTTAAAAGCTTTACGAAGCTTACATGTGAAACTTGAAGATCTTTGCTTAGTAACTTATTTATTCTCCTCTAATGTTAGAGCTAGAAGCAAATATTTAATGTGCCTAATCCATGAATCCTAAATTTTATTTAGGATTCCAAATTTCAACTTTACTATTCAAGATACTTATATACTAGTTTGATTTGATATTCTAGTCATTTCTTTAATTGTAAGATAAAATAAGGTAATAGAATGTAATGAAATAAAAATTGAGAATGAACCCAAAAAATGATGGCAATAATGTCTCCATTGAGAGTGAATTGAGATGATACGCACTTTATTTGTATTATACACTATATTTATGTAATCATACATCTTGATATCAAGTTTCATGCATTTTTATGATGATATTGATCTTGTTATGCTTGTTATACCTATTATGCATGTTATTCACTTCTTGTGTACTTCCTCAATTTATGCCGACACATATATCCTTACTTTCAACTGATTAAGGAGTCGAGAAGGAAGCATAGAATAGAGGTTATCGAGTCGAGGGACCTAGATCCGTATTCTAATTTAGATATTGTACTTTGGGTACCATGATGGTTGTGTTAGGCTTGAGACATGTGTTTATGTGCTTTCTTTTACGTGGCATAAGTTATAAGTCTAAGTATACAGTTTTTGGTCAAGAGAGACTTATGTATAGGTCTTTTACAAGTTCTTATGTTATGATGAGATAAGGTAGCCACAAGAGCTGTTGTTGCAAGCATGTGTTAGTGTTGATAGAAATATTTGTTTTACTCTATCAAGTTTCCGTATTAAACCTAGATGGCTAATTGGTTACTAAAGGAGGGAAAGTTTGTCAAATTTTCATAAGCAAGAAAAGAGAAGTTTCAAAATAAACTAATTCCGTAGTGTTATCACACATGGGGATGATGATCTCATGAGTCAAGATATTGCATTTTTAATTATATTTGCTTGTGTTGCATATACATATTTGATTCCCTTTGCTACGAGGTGTGATGCTTAGATAGCCGGTCATCACAAAGTGATAGCGGAGGTAGGGTAATGTGGCAAATATGAAAGGACAGGGGATAAAGAGCTTCTTTTGAAATTGTAAAGGGTTTAGTGGCTATTTGAAAAACTACATGGGGTTAAGTGTATCTTTTCCCAAAAAAAAATGCTTTTTGTGATTGCTCAAAAGTGCCAAGGGTAATTACTCTATAGTTATATGACTATTTTTGTTTTGGATAATGTAATTGATTCCATTCAAGGAGAAACAAAAGCAACAACAGCAAGAATCACAAGCACTAGGGAGGAAGGAACATCTTTTATCATGATGGATTGCCTTTCAACATATCAACCTAGACTAGCAAGAACCTGTGCTATAAGATTGCTACTTCATGGAACTGGGGAGCAAGAGAAAACAAAGAAAGAAGGGATAACTTTGCTGATATCATTTATAATATTCGAAAAGAAATTATCATCTAAATGCAACTTGTAAGGCTTTGAATCAATTGAAAACTATTGATTCTAGGAAAACTCAAGAGAAACGTGTATTCTTAGCAAGGAGCAAGCCATATAATGTTGCTTAAGCATTTGCAATTACAATGGAGAGTTGAGAATGAATTCTGTTGAATGTGCTTAGCAAACCCAACCATAAGAATCCTAGTAAATTACTTTACAACCACAAAGACATTCTTCAAAAGTTGCATGGGTGTTCACCTTAATGACACTATTAGGGGGAGACTGCCATACTAAAACCTCATGATTGCGAGACTTGTCCAAAATAGAGGGAGCAATAGCATTATCTTCTTGGTAGCGGTGAAGGGTGGTAAGAGCGATTATGGCATCACGGGATCAAGAATTTTCTTGAAATACCTTTTGATTTTTGAATACTATAAAGACTGTGTCGACATGATTACTTTTTGCTTCATTTCTTTTTTTATTGACGAAGAAGACTAAACTTCAACCAATATTTGAAGTTAAAGGAGTTCAATGGAAGAATGATTAAGGATTGAAATTATGTCATCAATTTTAGAATCGGCGATGTGACACTAATTGCATATGATTTTATTTCAAATTTCATAGAAAATAGTAAATTCTCTAGCAATAAAACTAACAAGAAACACCTCGTTTGGTGTAAATAAATCACAAAGTAATGAAACAAAGTCATGGTGGCCGTTACCACCACATGTACCTTTGCCTATCCATGGCCATTGCCCTAACAGTACATGTCAAACTTGGTTCGGGCTTAGGCTACCCATTGGTCAAGGTCTGTTATGAGGCCATAATAATATTCACTTAATTTTTGTATTTATTGTGCATTTAAAAGAAAGTTGCATCTTGGCATCACTTTGCTTGGGTCAAGGTCCATTAGATCTAAAAAATAGTTGTTCAACCATAGTCAAATCGGTAATGTCATTATTAGGTTATAAATATTAAGATGTTTATGATTTTCACTAAAAATATTTAGCATAGCAATTGATTAGTTCGAATACTAAAATAAAAGACCTCATTCAATAAGTACACATAACATAGTTATTATTGGATGTAGGTTTTGCTCTACAAATAATGGCTCTATAAACTCGAGCAGGATGACTAGCTGTCTGATGATCTTGATTGATGAGACTTATAAAAAGTCACCGAAGGATGCTCCGGTAGAGGAGAGTTCGATATTTAAGTCAGAGCGATTTTTGAAGACAAAAACAGATTGAAAGAAAGTTTTGTTATGCCTTTGTACATTAAGTATAAGTTAAGAGAACATATATGGTAGATAACCTTATGATGAATATATATATAGGCTACCGGTATAAGTCTCATGTATATTCGGGGTGTTAAATTTTTGTTTCCTTATCGATGAGTCCCTAGATCGTTGGTTGCTTAATAAAATTTTAAGAGATTTGGAATCCTACCAGTTAAGGGAAGTCCAATCTGTCAAGGGATTACTTTTCCTATCGATAAAAGTTTAAAGAGTTCCTTTCTTATTATGAAACGTCATTCATGTGATGAATATTGCTCTAAGTTAACTGAATATTGAATATCGAGGAGATCTGTCAACCAATCAGACTGCTATCGAGAAGGGTCTGATTGGTGAATACCGAGAGGGTGGGCTATACCTATCCATCTGGGAGATGAATCCCATGCAAATGACATGCTTCGGCGAATTTTAACACTTGTTGTCATTGGGCTTTGGGCTCTCACTTTATGGTAATGGGCTTTTGGACTGTACACCATCACTTGCCCCCGACTCCTGATTTTATTTGAAGGGACGTTAGTGTGTGGCATTAAATGTATGAGTATCTGAAGAGATGTTAGTAATATACAAAGTCGTCGGTTTCCTCATTTATAGTTGGGAAAACGAATAAGTGTGGTTATAATTAGGGCAACCGAAGGGTTATGAAGCATAATGGGTAAGCAGAAAGGTCATGGTGGGAAGTATTATAGATGTGACATACCCATTAAATATGGGGTGTCTTTCCACCTTTGGGGATTCATCTTTTCAGTTTTTCTCTTTTGCCTATATTTATGAAGGTTATTTGGCAGGGGGAGGCTAAGTAAAGGTAATGTTTCCTTTATCAGTCTGAGACTTTGAAAGGAGTTTTCTCTTCTCCGTGGGTTTGGCTTTTTCAAAAGAGTAGAGGCGGCAAAAGTCATGGGTATAAGGTTCCATCAATAAAAGAACAACGAGTATAAGGTACCATTATACCAGTTAGGCAAGTCAAAGGCTTCTGTTATGGCGGTCTTGTCCCAGAGTGTTCTGACTAGGTTCCTATAGCTCATAATTACTCTATCGCTCTTTTTTTATTAGGGCTTGAGTCGATACATCCCTGGGCATACCACTGAGCGTATTTGGTAAGAGCCTTCCCAGTTGGGCGATAGCTTGGCCCCAGTTGGGGTTTTCCCGTAGCTTCCACTTTATGAAGAACCAAATCTCCTACTTTGAACACTCTAACTTTTATCCGGGTGCTGTAATAATGTGCCATTTGTTGTTGATAAGCGGTCATTCAAGCAGACTCGATTTCTCACTACTCAAGGAGGAAATCTAACCGTTCGTGTAATGCGAGCTCATTTTGCCTATGCTCATATTGATCTACTCGAAGTGAATGAATGCCAATTTTCACTGTTATCATAGCTTCGCAGCCATTAGTTAGACTAAACAATATTTCTCCTATTGCCCTTTAGGGTGTCGTTCGGTAGGCTCAGAGAATGCTGTAAAACTCATCCACCCAGCAACCTTTAACTTCATCTAGTGTAACTTTTAGTTCTTGTAGGATCGTTTGGTTAGTTACCTCGACAAGACCGTTGGTTTGCAGATATGCGATGGAGGTGAAATGGTGTTAGATTTTCAACCATTATAGAAGTCTTGGAAACTTTTGTTGTTGAACTGTTTGCCGTTGTCAAAAATAAAACATAGGGCACACCGAATCTGGTGATGATGGATGTCGACATGAAATTCTGCATCTTGTCAGTGGTGATTTGGGCCAATGGTTTAGCTTTTACTCACTTGGTGATGTAGTCGATATCTATGACTACGAATTTTAGCTATCAATGGCTAGCGAGAATGGTCCAAGGATGTCCATTCCTCATTGGGCGAATGGCCATGGGCTTACTACTAGGCAGAGTTCAATGGAGGGTTGGCGTGGTATCAACGAGAAACTTGATATTTGTCGCATAATCTAATGTAATCATCCACATCAGTCTTCATGGTAGGTCAGTAATACCCTTGTCAGAGAGCTTTGTTTGTCAAACTCTGAGTGCCTAAGTGACTACCGCATATCCCTTCATGGATTTCTCTAAGCATGTAATTTCCTTCCTCGGGTGTCAGGCATTTCAAGTATGGATAAGTATATGACTTTTTGTAAAGATTCCCATTAATAATGGTGTAGTAGGTGGTCTTACGCCTTAACTTAGTGACTTTGGAGAGTGAGTTTGGTAGTTGCTTATACTTCAAAAAGGCTTCTATGGGGTCCTTCCAACTTGGTGAATTGTTCGCCGATAAGATCTACTCAGACTCTTCAATACTCGGGTATGGCAGGCTCTCTACATAAATTGTTTGACCAGTTGCTATTGAGCCAAAACTGGCTAGTTTTGAAAGAGTGTCGGGTCACATGTTTTTTGATCGGGGGATCTACTGTATATCCACCTTATCGAATTTGTCCACCGCCTCTCATAACTTGGTTAGATATTTTGCCATCGTCAATTCCTTAGTTTCATAGACTTCTTTAATCTGCTAGATGACCAACTGACTGTCGGTGAAAGCCCGAATGTTTTGGGCCTGCAGTAGTGCTGCGATTCGCAATCCGACCAGAAGGGGTTCATATTTGATTTGATTATTTATTACTTGAAAGTCAAAACGAATGGCGTATTCAGTCTTAAAATTATTCGGTCTCATGAGAATGAGTTTGACTCCGTTTCTTGAGGAGTTTGAAGACCCATGTACATGAAGGGTTCATTCAGGCAACGAGAATTATTCTCGATATCAGTAGGTGTTTATTCGATGAGTGGTGGGAGCGTGCATTCAAAGATAAAGTCAGTTAGAATTTGGTCTTTGATTACTGGTCTCGATTGATATTTGATCTTGAATTTGCCTATAACTCGATACTCCACTTAACAAGTCGACCTAAGGTATCCTCTTATATAGAATTTATTTTAGAAACTGATTGGTCAATACCACAATAGTGTGAGCTTAAAAATAAGGCTGGAGGCGTTTGACGATAATGACTATGGCGAAAGCTATCTTCTCGATAGGTAGTTAATTAATCTCATACTCTTGAAGTATGCAATTGACGTAGTACATCGGCTTTTGTGTGGTGGATTCTTGCCTCACAAGGATATAACAAAGCACTTGATCAGAAATAGAGAGGTAAAGATAAAATTTCCCACCAAGAACAGGTCGGGAAAGGGATGAGAGGTACTCCTTGAGCTACTCAAATGCTATTTAGCATTTCAGCATCTACACAAACTTCTGAGATTTCTTCAAAACATTATAGAAGGGTTTTTACTTGAACCAGTTTAAAGCCACGATCCTCTCTATAAAACGTTGCATTTCCTTCACAGGTCTTGGCGGTGCCATATCTAATATAGTTTGTATTTTCTCCAGATTCATTTTGATCCCCTGGTTGGTAATTAGGAAACCTAGAAACTTTCCAGAAGTGATTTCGAAATTATACTTTGCTGGGTTCGGTCTCATATTATAACGTTCAACGTTTGGAATGTTTCTTCCAGCTCTGCCACATAATTTTCAGTATTGACACTTTTGATGAGCATAACATTGACATAGACCTCCAAATTCCTATCAAGTTGTTCACTAAAAACCTTGTTGACTAACCATGGAAAGTTGTTCGGGCATTCTTGAGGCCAAACGGCATGACCTTGTAGCAGTAAGTGTTGAACTTTATAATAAAACTTGTTTTTTCTTTGTTCTTAGGGGCTATGCGTATTTGGTTATAGTCAGAGTATGCATCCATAAAATTCAAGAACTGATGGTCTGGTGAATTGTCTACCTATTTGTTGATGTTGGGGAGCGGATAGCTGTATTTCAGATTCACCTTGTTGAGGTCAATAAATTTTACACACATCCTCCACTTGCCGTTAGTCTTTTTTATCATGATCACATTGGCCAACCACTTCAGCTACTCTACTTCTTGAATGAACCCTACTGCTAGAACCTTCTAGACTTCCTCTTATATTGTGCATTGATGTTCCGGCTTGAATACCCTTTTCTTCTACTTAACAGGCTTACGATTGGAATCTATAGTTAGCTTTTGTACTATAATTGATGGGTGGATTCTTGACATGTCATTCAAAGACCATGCAAATACTTTGGAATATTGTTGAAGACAATCCACAACTACCTCTCAGACAGATGTTAGTAAATAGGTTCCAACTTGGACCGTCTAACAATATACATGTAACACCGACATTGCGGTGTCCGTACAAGTGTATTAGTTTTGAAATATATATATATATAGAAAAAAAATTTATTTATATTGATTTTTGATTTTAGGATATTTAATTTAAATTTTTGGGTATATTTTAAGTTTCCGTATTTACAATCATAATAAACCTTATTTTTATGAAATTCGCATTCTAGCGAAATATGGGTGTGAAATTATATATATACATATATATATAATTGTTAAAAAAAAGGGGGGAAGCGCTGCGTTTTGGCCCAAAATGCAGCCCCTCCCCCAAATGTGATTAGGGCTTTTAGCCCTAATCTCTCCCTCTCCCGTCTCTTCATTTCCCTCCCGTTGCTCTCTCCTTCCACTGCACACACAGCCGCTCTCCCTCTCCTCCGCCATCCTCTCTACCACTCACCGGTGGTACTATCGTCACCACCACCTAGCCGACCCCATCTGTCTTCTCTCTCTACCTCACTCTCTGTTTTTTTCTCTCTCTCTTCGGCTTCACCCGAACCCACCACCCATCGTCGCCGCTCGCTTCGCCGTCATTGCTCCTTCCTCCCGCAAGCACTGAGCTTCTGCGAGCGCGACTATAACTCCTTCCGCCACCGCGCGATCTACCCAACGCTAGCCGAGTGCACCCCTGCGCGATCCACCAAGCACGAACAAGATCGCGCCACTGCGTAATCCTCCCCGCATGACCCTCTCGTGAGAGCACTCCTCAGCTTGCGAGCGTCGCCTCAGTCCGCGAGTACGCGCTTCAATCCGCGAGCGCGAGCCTATCCGAGAACTCGCGTCTGCTCGTGAACGCGCCAGTGCACAAGCGCGCACCAACCCATTAGCACGCAGCCCGCGAAGCCTACTGTGGCCCGCAAGCCCGGAGCCCACTGCGGCCCGCGAAGCCCACTGCGGCCCGCAAGCCCGCGACGAGCCGTGATGGCCCATGAGCCCTCGACAGCCCACGAACCTCTGCGCAGGTAACTGATTTAGGGTTTTGATTCTGATCTAAGTGTTTATGACATAACTAATAAATCTTGTCTCGATAGGGAGTATTGCAGATTTTGGAGTGATCGATAAAACATTCGGACGAAGGTCTGCGCTCTGAGAAAACCGTAGGTGAGGGATTTCGGACCCATTCGATTTGGTTATTGAATTTAGGGTAAATTTAGGATAAAAATTCTTGTATATGATAGAATGTAAACTAGATTCGAATAGAATGCATTTTCGGATATCGTATGTGGTTCATTAGGTTAAGTGTAGGAATTTATATGAAATGAGACTGTTCAGGATGATAGAATCAAATTAAGTTGATTAGAATAGTTTCCCTTGGAGTTTAAATTGACCAATGCATGAAAATAGTCAGAAATTAGGATTTGGATTCAAGAGTTGATGCAACCTTTATCATTATAAATTGTTCTGCCCATAGGCAATTTAAATACGATCTCTGTATTATGAAAATAGACTCATATACCTTGAAAATGACATATGGTTTGAAACATTTGGATGGAAATCGAAAAATGTATGATTTTTCAAAAATTTTCCATCTTATAGGAAAATTATTTATTTTAAGACTTATTTCCGACCTTGAGTGATTTTAGCGTTGAATTAGACTTGGTTTAAAAGTACGTTAATTGTTTATAAATGAAATGCAACTGATGACATTAGAGTGTACTCATAAATTTAAGAGTTAAGGTCTGTACAAATTTAGGGAAAATGGATAAACCCTATAATACTTGAAAATTTAATATTAAATTGTGATGATCTGATTAGATTGATCTTTTTGGAGACTCGAGAAGTCAGAATGGATTTGTTTTAAAAATAGGGAGTGACCACCCTTCCTAGAAATATGAGTGGAACTTTGACATCTACTATTGATTGACAAATCATGTTTTACTGATTTTCAAACGACTTGATTTCTATACGTGTGAAAACTAAATTTTTGGATTTTTATAAACATATTTTTGTGATCATTGTAGTGTCTCAACTGTTGATTTTATTGATTTGCATCCATGAGTTTGATAACTGGATATTGTGTCATTTTTTTTTACATATTGACATGTTTTTATGCTTCCACTGTATTGGCACGTAATTTTGAATAGATTTACATGTACTATTTGCGTTGTACGCCCAGCTGACGTTATGTTATGATGCATCGGGCTAAATGCCCGGCCGACGTGATGATGTGATGTATGGGGCTATGTGCCCAGCCGACTGGTGATATGGTGATATGGTGATATGGTGATATGTTTCCTATAGCATTCCATAGCTACGAAGGACATTTGGTAGAAGCACCCCTTATGCCCGCATACGATTCTGCCGGAGGTATCCGTCAAATCGTCATGTGTATGGGTGTCCCAGATTGACCCTCATCAGGGAGGACGTGAGTTTACCTCTGTCTAGCACTGGGCGGAATACCATATACGGCCGACTATATATATGTATTATTATTATTTTTTACAGGTTAGTTGGAGTAGCCTGTGGCCAACATTGGGGTAGAGAGCCATTATTTGATATTTACATAGTGAAAACTCCCAATGCGCCCATCCTTGGTCGAGGTAGACCATTGTCGGGGTTGTTTGTTCGGCCGGCTCTACATATGTGACTTGATACATGGATGGATGCGTTTGTTATTTTCTTATATGTGTCTTGAGATATATTTTACTCTGAAATAGCACGTTATTTTTGCACACTCGATATTATGTTACATGTTTTGACACTCCAAGTTCACCCTCGATATTGATAGCACGATATCAATCCCCCCACTTACTGAGTATCCTCCCATAAATTCTCACCCCTCACTTTCTTTCCAACAGGATTAGTTTTGGATTGAAGAAAAATTTTGTGATTTCATACTTGTGACGTGGACTTGATAGCACCGGGTTTGGGTATGGATGTTACCATATCTTCCGCTACAATTATTGAAGATTTTAGTTTGATCAATGTATTCATCTATTTATTTTCTGAGATGACTGTATAATTATGGACATTTATTCGAGAAACTCTCATATTGACTCAGTTCACTTGCATTGAGACATCTATATGTATTTAAAATGTTAACTTGGAAATTTATTATACATGTGTATAAACATTTAGGTTCGCTCGGTATAGCGGCTACTCATGCTTTAGTTTAGCATGACAGTAGAGGTCTGTGGTTAGGACTACTAGAAATTTATATAGTCTTGCATTGTCTTGGTTGTCAACTGTGATTTGGTTAATAGTTGTGAGGCCAGGATGACTCTTTTATTAAATTGAGAGGATGGTTGTGAATATTACAGGGTAAATTGTACATGGGAGACTTCCGAAATATGGGGAGGTTCTGCTCGATTTTCTAAAAAAAATATAGCCGACATCCAGGGCAACAGGCGGCTGCTCATGACCCCGGTTCGGGGCATGACAGTTTGGCTGGTATCAGAGCGTCCAGGTTAGAGAAAGGATAGAAATAAAAGTCTTCCCAAGTACATTTAAAAGTTCTCAATGTATTAGAGAGTTTCGTACAGTCATTTAAAGCTCAGACATGGTCGTCGACCACTAATTTCATTAATTTTAGGAGGTTAGTTACTACATAACTAACCCTAATTTTTAAATCATACCAAACTCTAGAGTTATATCTAATGAAAATTCTCTCTTTGCAGAATTATGCCACCTAAACGCGATAGACCAACGCGACGCGGAGCTAGACTCGCGCTACCTGAGACTCCTCAAGTGCCTGACCCTTTGAGGGAACCTGAGACCCTTGGAGTGCCTGAGGCTGCTTTCTCTTCACGGGCGCCCCTTGCAGCGCCTACTCAGTCGGCTGCTCCAGCAGAGTTTCCACCATCGTCCCTTGAGGCATTTAGGCAGGTGTATGAGTGGTACACCTCCCACGGGGTTCAGATGCCACCCCCACCACCACCACCACCGACGGCAGTACCGATTCCTACAGCTGTGCCACCTCCACCAGTACCGATGGCCACACCGACTCCTACGGTCGTGCCACCTTCTGTTGTACCAGATCAGCCCCCAGTTGTTGGTCCTTCCACTGTTTCATTACCTAGTGACATTACCTCCTCCACCTTGAGCCGTATTCACAAACTCACCTAGTTGGTGAAAGAGGCGAGGCAGTTAGGCTGTACGGAGTTTGCGGGAATGGGTGATTCCATAGCAGCGAAGCACTGGATCAACCGTGCCCGTAGAATTTTGACTGATCTGGGTTTGAGCAAGGATTACCTGTTTCGGATAGCAAAGAAACTCTTGGATGTTGCACCCTCACTTCATGGGAGGCGATTTGTGACGATGTTACCGAGCCGCTGAGATGGGAGGACTTCCTGCGGGAGTTCGATCGCAGGTACTTCTCTGAGTTCCAGCAAGAGTGTAAGAGGGCAGAGTTTCTGCACTTGCGACAGGGAACCAAGACAGTGACAGAGTATGAGATGGAGTTAAGGCGACTAACTACTTTTGTTCCAGACTTCGCGACGCCAAGGCAGCTACAGTTCAAGATTGAGGATGGCCTCAACTTGAACATCATGAGGTACATGACAGTGACTCCTAGCCTCTCCTTTGCGGAGATCGTGGACTCAGTACTTAGAGTAGAGGAGATCGTCCATGCTGAGGGCAGACAGCGGGAGTACAGAGAGCAAAAGAAGAAGAGATTTGGGGCTTCTTCGAACCAGGGCTCGAAGAAGGGCAGGACTTCAGGATATTAGGGAGGCCCTTCTCAGCCGAGACAGACACATACTGGGCAGGAATCGCGACCTCAGGGGTTTAGAGCACCGGCCCCTAGTGCCACTACTCAGACTTCAGATCAGCAGCACCCCTTTTGCCGCCAATGTGGTGGACACCACCCTTTTGGAGAGTGTAGGGTGCCTGTTACATGCTTCCGATGTGGGAAGCCAGGGCATATCAGAAACGTCTGTCCCGAGTTGAGATTGGGAGGTCAGATAGCTTCAGAACACTCGAGTGTTCCCCGAGGAGGATAGCAGGGAGCACCTGTACACTCGAGTCACACCATTCCACGGACAGCAGTCGGGAGCAACACGGTGCCAGGACCATTCCGACAGCAGCAGAGGACACAGGCCCATGTATACTCAATGACGCAGAAGGATGCTCAGGCGAGTCTTGAAGTGATTATTGGTGCTCCTCCCACTGATTCCCATGCTTAGAGATATTTTTTTTTATGTACCTTCTTTTGAGCACCATCACTAGTTAAAGCCTCAGAGGCTTAACTATGTTGATATGTATATACATTTTGATATATATATATATATGTAAGCATATATCTTTCCATATTTATCAACAGATCTTTTTATTTTCTCACAATAGGAGTTATGAACATATGGGGAGTCGACGCTCGTGTCCTCATTGACACCGGGTCGAATTATTCGTATGTGAGAGCATCTTTTGCCCACCAGTTGGGTAAGTCTTTATCGTCACTTGATGAGGAGATATTGGTCATCACTCCTCTCGATGAGCAGATACTTAAAGATTCCGTCTACAGAGGGAGCAAGGTCATGATCGGAGATGCGGTACTTGAGGCAGACCTGATTCCACTTGAGATAACGGATTTCGATGCCATCCTAGGGATGGATTGGCTAAGCATGCATAGAGCCTTAGTAGATTGTTTCACCCAAGAAGTGGAGTTTTGGAGGGCCGAGGGGCCGTTGTTGAGGTTCTTAGGCGAGAGACAAGTGTTACCTCGCTGTGTTGTATCGGTGATGAAGGCCAGGAGATTGATACGCCTAGAGTGCACGGCATACCTGGCTCATGTTATTGACACCACAGTGGAAGGGCCGAGTCTTGAGGAGGTCCCAGTGGTGCAAGAGTTCCCAGATGTATTTCCTGAGGAGCTACCCGAACTACCCCCAGTTCAGGAATTTGATTTCGAGATTGACCTAGCTCCAGGGACCACTCCCATATCTATTCTGCTATACAAAATAGTGTCAGCTGAGCTTAGAGAGCTCAAGGTCCAGTTGCGGGAGTTGCTGGATAAGGGTTTTATCCGTCCGAATACTTCACCTTGGGGTGCTCCGGTGTTATTCGTGAAGAAGAAGAACGGGACTCTACGATTGTGTGTGGACTATAGGCAGCTAAACAAGATTTCCATCAAGAATTGGTACCCTCTGCCACGTATTGATGATTTATTTGATCAGTTCCAGGGTGCGTGGGTTTTCTCAAAGATCGATCTTCGATCTGGATATTATCAGTTGCGGATCAGGGCTGAGGATGTGTCCAAGACCGCATTTTGCACCCGATATGGACATTACGAGTCCGTGGTCATGCCGTTTGGGCTGACCAACGCACCAGCAGCCTTTATAGACATGATGAACCGGGTTTTTCATGATTATTTGGATCGATTCGTCATTGTGTTCATTGACGATATCCTCGTATATTCACAGAGCAACGAGGAACATGCACAACACCTTAGGGTGGTCTTCTTGATTTTCTGCGAACTGCAGTTATATGTCAAATTCACCAAGTGTGAATTTTAGCTTAGACAGATTGGATTTCTTGACCATATTGTTTCTGCGAAGAGTATTTATGTTGACCCGCAAAAGATTTAGGCCATATTAAGGTGGGAGCAGCCATAGACAGTGACCGAGGTACGGAGTTTCCTTGGTCTTGTGGAAGGATTCTCCCGGATCGTTGCTCCGCTTTCCAGATTGATGCGAAAGGACGTCAAATTCTTTTAGGATGATCGTTGTGAGACGAGCTTTCAGGAGCTCAAACAACGACTGACAACGGCACTAGTGCTAGCTTTCCTCACAAGCAGCAAGGAGTACGTGGTATACAGCGATGCCAGCAGACAAGGATTGGGCTGTGTACTAATGCAGGACGGTCGAGTGATTGCTTATGCTTCACGACAGTTGAAGAAGCATGAGCTGAATTATCCGATGCATGATTTGGAGTTAGCGGCCATAGTCTATGCATTGAAGATATGGCGGTATTATCTATATGGAGTGAACTGCAGAGTCTTCACTGACCATCAGAGCTTGAAGTATTTATTCACTCAGAGGGAGCTGAACCTCAGACGGAGACGAAAGATAAAGTTAGGGTCATCCGTAAACGGATGAGAGCTGTCTAGGACAGGCAGAAGGTATACGCCTATCGTAGGCGGTGACCTTTTGAGTTTGCCAATGGAGATATGGTTTTCTTGAAAATATCTCTTTTAAAGGGAGTTATACGGTTTAGGCAGCGGGGCAAGTTGAGCCCTAGATATATTGGACTCTTCCGTATCCTTGAAAGGGTCGGGAGTGTAGCATACAGATTAGAGCTGACAGATGAACGAGGAGGAGAGTTGGGAGCCCGAGGAGGCTATAAGGAGACAGTACTTGTTTAGTTTATCGCTTTCTTTTAGTTTCGAGAACGAAACTTGTTTTTAGGGGGTTAGAAAATGTAACACCGACATTGCGGTGTCCGTATAAGTGTATTAGTTTTGAAATATATAAATATGTAGAAAAAAAAATATTTATATTGATTTTTGATTTTGGGGTATTTAATTTAAATTTTTGGGTATATTTTAAGTTTTCGTGTTCACAATCATAATAAGTCCAATTTTTATGAAATTCGCATTCTAGCGAAATATGGGTGTGAAATTATATATATACACATATATATATATATAATTGTTAAAAAAAATAACGGGGGGAAGTGCTGCGTTTTGGCCCAAAACGCAGCACATCCCCCAAATGTGATTAGGGCTTTTAGCCCTAATCTCTCCCTCTCCCGTCTCTTTATCTCCTTCCCGCTACTCTCTCTTTCCGTTGCACGCACAGCCGCTCTCCCTCTCCTCCGCCATCCTCTCCACCGCTCACCGGTGGTACCATCATCACCACCACCTAGCCGACCCCCTCTATCTTCTCTCTCTACCTCACTCTCTGTTTTTCTCTCTCTCTCTTCCGCTTCGCCCGAACCCACCACCCATTGCCGCCGCTCGCTTCGCCGCCGTTGCTCCTTCCTCCCGCGAGCACCTACCTTCTACGAGCACGACTGCAACTCCTTCCGCCATCGCGCGAGCCGAGTGCGCCCCTACGCGATCCACCCAGCACGAGCACAATCGCGCCACTACGCGATCCTCCCCGCACGAGCACAGCACGCGACCCTCTCGCGAGAGCGCGCCTCAGCTCACGAGGGTCGCCTTAGTCCGCGAGCACGTGCCTCATTCCGCGAGCGCGAGCCAGTCTGCGAGCACGCGCCTGCTCGCTAGTGCGCCTGAACATGACAAGCCTGCTAACCCGCGAGCCCGCGAGCCCACTGCGGCCCGCGAGCCCACTGCGGCCCGCAAGCCCACCAGCCTGCTGACCTGCGAACCCACGAGCTCGCTGTAACTCGCGAGCCCGCGATGGCCCGTGAGCCCTCGACAGCCCACGAACCTCTGCACAGGTAACTGATTTAGGATTTTGATTCTGATCTAAGTGTTTATGACATAACTAATAAATCTTGTCTCGATAGGGAGCATTGCAGATTTTGGAATGATCGAGAAGACATTCGGACAAAGGTCTGCGCTCTGAGAAAACCCTAGGTGAGGGTAAATTTAGGGTAAGAAGTCTTGTATATGCTAGAATATAAACTATATTCAAATAGAATGCATTTTCGGATATCGTATGTGGTTCATTAGGTTAAGTGTAGGAATTTATATGAAAATGGACTGTTCAGGATGATAGAATCAGATTAAGTTGATTAGAATAGTTTCCCTTGAGTTTAAATTGACCTATGCATAAAAATGTCAGAAATTGGGATTTGAGTTCAAGGGTTGATACAGTCTTTCTCATTATAAATTATTTTGTTTATAGGCAATTTAAATACGATTTTCGTATTATGAAAATAGATTCATATACCTTAAAAATAACATATGGCTTGAAACATTTGGATGAGAATCGAAAAATGTATGATTTTTCAAAGATTTTCCATCTTATAGGAAAATTATTTATTTTAAAGCTTATTTCCGACCTTGAGTGGTTTTAGGGTTGAGCTAGATTTGGTTTAAAAGTATGTTAATTGTTTATAAATGAAATACAACTAATTTTATTAGAGTGTATTCATAAATTTAAGAGTTAAGGTTTGTACAAATTTAGAAAAAATAGATAAACCCTATAATACTTGAAAATTTGATATTAAATCGTGATAATCTGATTAGATTGATCTTTTTGGAGACTCGATGAGTCAAAATGGATTTGTTTTAAAAATAGGAAGTGAAAACCCTCCTTAGAAATGTGAGTGGGATTTTGACATTTACTATTGATTGATAAATCATGTTTTACTAATTTTCAAACGACATGATTTCTATATGTGTAAAACTAAATTTTTGGATTTTGATAGACATATTTTTGTGACCATTGGAGTATTCCAACGGTTGATTTTATTGATTTGCATCCATGAGTTTGATAACCGGATACTGTGTTATTTTTTTTAACATATTGACATGTTTTAATGGTTTCACTGTATTAACACGTAGTTTTGAATGAATTTACATGTATTATTTGGGCTGTACGCCCGGCCGACGTTATGTTACGATACATGGGGCTATATGCCCGGCCGACGTGATGATGTGATGCATTGGGTTATGTGCCCGGCCGACTTGGTAATATGGTGATATGTTTCCTATAGCATTTCGTAGTTACGAAAGACATTTGATAGAGCCACCCCTTGTATCCGAATATGCTTCGGCCTGATGTATCCGCCAAATTGTCATGTGTATGGGTGTCCCAGGTTGACTCTCATTGAGAGGATGTGAGTTTACCTCTGTCTAGCACTAGGCGTGACACCATATACGGCTGACTATATATATGTATTATTATTATTATTTATAGGCTAGTTGGAGTAGCTTATGGCCAATATTGAGGTAGAGAACAATTATTTGATATTTGTATAGTGAAAACCCCCAATGTGCCCATCTTTGGTCGAGGTAGACTATTGCCGAGATTGTTTGTTCGGCAGGCTCTACATATGTGACTTGATACATGAATGGATGCATATGTTATTTTCTGATATGTGCCTTGAGATATGTTTTACTCTGAAACAATTCGTTATTTTTACACACTCGATATTATGTTACATGTTTTGACACTCCAAGTTCACCCTCAATATTGATAGCACGATATCAATCCCTCCATTTGCTGAGTATGCTCCCATAGATACTCACCCCTCACTTTCTTTCCTACAGGATTAGTCTTGGACTGAATAAAAATTTTGTGATTTCATGCTTGTAACGTGGACTTGATAGCACCGGGCTTGAGTATGGATATTAGCATATCTTCCGTTACAATTATTGGAGATTTTAGTTTGATCAATATATTTATCTATTTATTTTCTGGGATGACTGTATAATTATGGACATTTATTCAAGAAACTCTCATATTGACTCGGTTCACTTGTATTGAGGCACCTATATATATTTAAAATGTTAACTTGGGAATTTATTGTACATGTGTATAAACATTTAGATTCGCTCGGTGCGGCGGCTGCTCATACTTTAGTTTAGCATGACAGTAGAAGTCTGTGACTAAAATTGCTAAAAATTTCTATAGCCTTGCGTTGGCTTGGTTGTCGGCTGTGGTTTGGTTAATGGTTATGATGTCGGGATGACCTTTTTATTAAATTGACAGGATGATTATGAATATTATAGGGTAAATTGTATATAGGAGACCTCCGAAATATGGGAAAGTTTAGTCCGATTTTCTGAAAAAAATGTAGCCGGCATCCAGGGCAACGGGCGGCTGCTCATGACCCCAGTTCGGGGCGTGATAGTTCATCCGTGATGAAAACTTCAATTACTTCCTCTTCAAGGTGAGGCATAGATTGATGCTTGACATCATCTCTAAATCTCAATGTATCTACTGAAAAAATTTCTTCTTCTCCTCCAACAGTGGAGACAATTGACGGGTCAAGGTCACCATAAAATGTTGCGACACCCAGGGTGTCTTAAATTTGATCTTTATGTATCTTGCGCTTGGTAGTACTTTGAGATCATCCAAATTAGGATGACCTAGGATGGCATTATAGGGAGACGATAGTTTCACCACATAAAAAGTGGTTTTGATAGTAGTATAGTGAGAAGGCATTCCCAAGATTATGACAAGCGAGATGATGTCTTCTGGATGTATACACTCGTCGGCGAATCCCTTTAAAGGTCCGTCAGAAGGTTGAAGATAAGATTGGGTGAAACCCATTTGCTGTAAGACATACCAGAAGAGAAGATCTCGATCTGTTCCTTGGTGAATGAAAGTCCTCTTGAAGAAGTATGACCCTATCGCTATAGTAATAAAATCAGTGGGTTGTTCCGGTCGGTGTCAACTCTTATCAAATCATCATTATCGAAATCGATAATTGGTCTCTTTCTCTTGGTTGATGCCATAATTGTAAAAGGAAGGAGATGGTGATAAGAGCTTGTTTGGTAAAAAAATTAGTCAGATTCTCCCAGACGACGCTAATCTATTGAGTGTTTTGTTCTGCAAATAATGGTTTTATTGACCCAAGCGGGATGGCTGGCCGTTTGACGATTTTGATTGATGAGACCTACAAAAAGTTGTTGAACGATGCTTTGGTGGGGAGATTTTGGTATACAAATTAGATATCGATTTTCGAAAAGAGAAACAAATTAAAAGAAAGTTTTGCTATGTCATTGTGTGTTGAGTGTGAGTTAAGAGAGCGTATTTGATTGATGACCTTATGATGAATATATATAAGCTCCAGGTGTGTCTGGGGTGTTGAAACCACCCTAGTTTCCTTATCGAGGAGTTCCAAGATCATTGATTGCTTAACGAAATCTTAGAAGATTTGGACTCCAACCAGTTGTGGGAAGTCCAGACTGTCAAGGGATTACTTTCCCTATCGATAAGAATTTAAAGATCCCATTCTTTATTACGAAATGTCATTCTCATGACTTATGAAAAGCTGAATATTGTTTCAAATTGATCGAATATTGAATATCGATGAGATTCGTGAGTGGATCAGACTGCCACCTAGAAGGGTCTGATCGGTGAGTATCGAGAGGATAGACTGTGCCTACTCATTTGAGAAATGTATCCTATGCAAACGACACGCTTTGGTGCATTTTAACACTTTTTGTTCATTGGGTTTTGGGCTCTAAGACCAAAAGTTTGAGAGGAGAAGAAGAAAGAAAAAAAAAAAGAAAAAGAAGCAGAAGATAACAATGACAAAGATGATAACTCCATGCGAATGTGAAAAGATAGACGTTCAAGGAGATATAGGCGAGATGATGGGAAAGAAATCAAGGGAAAACTTGGGGTTGGGGATTTGGAGAGAGACCCTTCGGTTTTACCTTTCTTTTTCCTTTTTAATTGAAATGTAAATAGATTTTTTTTTTCTTTTTAAATTCATTGAGTTTCTTTTTTTTCTTTTGTGCCCATTATTGGACCGGCTCCGATTTAATGGTTTAGCCGGTCAGACCATCAAATTGAGCGGTTTTTGATAAGGTCCACAGTTATTCCAAACGCGGCTAAGAGACTTACGGTCAAACCAGTTCAACCTCTCGGTCCGATGAAAATCACTGCTGCCGGTTCTGCTTATGTGACTTAAAAGCCCGTGGGTTTGGGCGTTTGATCAAATTCCGGTCTTCTGTGCTACCGGGACGGATAAGTTATCGGTTCTCAAGTTAAGCGGTTGGACCGGCCAGTCGGTTTGATAGCTGAGGTCCAAAGGATCCGGCGCTAGATTAGCCTGCTCGAATTTCTTTTCTTGCCGTGTTGCTCTTTCTCGCAAATGGCGCTCTAAGTCTAAACATTTCGACTTTCCCTCTCACACGTGACCATCTCTCAATCCATTATCGTCTTTAGGGTTCTTTTTCCTCGGCAACTCTCTTTCTCTCTCTCCCTCCCCATCTACTAGTGCAATGAAGCGATTTTTCGAACACATTGAGATCTCGGACGACGAGTGGGAAAATCACTCGTTCAAGCCTTCTCGAGTCCTCAAAAAGCAAACCCCAAACTCACCACCTCCTCCCCTCGAATCGTTTGCCTACAAGCCCTCCAAATCTCCTTCCAATTCCTCCAATAGCTCCGACGATGTAATCGAAATCAAACCCAATTCATTTCCTGAATCTCTCGAAGATGATGATTTTGAAGAGGTCACTGATGCTCGACCTTCCACCAGTCGAGCTCGAAGGTTTGTAGTCGATGATGATGACGAGGATAGTGATGGTGAATTTCCGGGGGTTCTTGAGGTGAAATCCGACGACGAAGAAGAAGAAGAAGACGACGACGACGAAGAAGAGGAAGAGATTGGGAATGATAGTTTTGAGGTTGCGGAAGATGATTTGATTGGTAAGGCTTTGCACAAGTGTTCAAAGATTTCAGCTGAGCTAAGAAAAGAGTTGTATGGCTCTTCTGTTGCCGCATGTGATAGATATGCTGAAGTTGACGCTTCTTCAGTGAGGGTCGTCACTCAGGTACCTTCGTGCTTTCTTTCATTCTTGTTATGAGCAGTATTTGGTTGTAATGGTGGTGTTCTGTTGGTGTAGGATGATGTTAATGCAGCTTGTGGGGGAGAAGATTCGGTGTTTAAGCCTATACTGAAACCTTACCAGCTTGTTGGGGTCAACTTTCTTCTTTTATTGTATAGAAAGAGTATTGGTGGAGGTACTCCAATCCTATTGTTTTCTTGCAACCATTTTCTCTAGGCTTTCAGGTTATGAAAATCCAATTTATGATTTAACATATCCAACTGCATTTCACTAAAACAACCAGCAAACATGGATTTTATGCATTAGACAAAAAACAAATTTCATCCAAAGCCCAACAATGAAGTCAACATACAAGTTTCCGCTCATGATGGTCATTAGCTCTCTAGGCTATACAAAATCATTCAACAAACTAGGAGTTCAATACATGATTACTATGTAACTCCGCATCCAACGATGTCTATCTGGGTATGCACTCGGACCTCAGACACTTGGTCTGGATTACGAGAGAGACTCACATGGTCTCATTATAGTAACATATGTCTAGGTTCTGGCTTCCCATACCCAGGGATGTTCATGAATCATTATTCTGCAATCCTAGAGAATGCATTCGATTTCAATATTTTGCAGCCTTTTTGTTAATATGGTGCCCACTTTGCAGTTTGCCCATTAGATAGACATTAAGCGTTTGGGTGATTTTCAAGGCCTAAATAGAGATGACATTGGTGATAACCATATATTTGTGATAACTAACATTTTAACCATCCATGGAACATGTGTCAAATTCTTTAAGTAGAGGCTATGAAGTATGCAGACTTTCCTTTCTAGGTGGGTGTATTATTGCCTCTCAATCTAACATTCACATCAATTTATTTTTTATTTTTTATTTTTAAAGAATCTTGTTGTGTTAGCTGAAAAGCTTGCAGCGTTGATGAGAGATTTCTTTGGTTGGGAAGCGGGTTAACTAAAAGGGATCATTTCCGAGCAGATTTCAAAACCTAAATTTGAGAATGGTTTGGGTCTCAGTAATTTCGGTGTCCAAAAACATTTCTCTGGTAAGCAAATGGCTTTAGGGATTTCCTTTAGGACCAAATTTTTAATGACATAAGACCATCAAGAACAAATATGGTTTTCGACAGAATGGATAGGATCCAGTGCTGTGATGAGAGCTTTTCATCGTCGTTTTTGGAAATTCATCTCTTAGTTATACTAAAATTTCTTCCTTTAGTACCTTTCAAAGTGGGTGATGGTTTTCATATTCTTTTGTACGAGAATTCTTGGATTAGAAACTCTTTCTTATTCATTGCTTTCCTTGGGCTAATTCGGTTTTGTATGCTTCATTTGGCTCTTGTAGAAGATTTTTTATTTTTTTCTTTTTTTTTTCAATTGGGAGGGATATTCTATCTGTTGGAATTTCCATTTTGAATATTTTATTGACAGAGAATTGATAGAGTTTTCTTCCCTAATTTTCTTACTATAAGGAAATGAAACTTCTCATAATGTTTCTGATTCTAGAATTTGGAATTTTGATAGTGTGGGTGTTTTATTTTTCCTTGTAAATTTTTGACATGCTGAAGAGTTTGGGGCAAATTTAATTTCAACAATTAGGACTAGAATTTGGTGATTGTGATTGGAACAAAAGTGAATAGTTAGGTTTAGAGAATACCATATAAAATTCTTTTTTAATAGATAAAACAATACCATAATAAGTGACTACTCTTGTCCTTTTATGGTAATATCGAACTAAAAACTTTCTAATTACTTGAAACTTCCTAAATTGTTAAATAAAATAAGAAAAGAAAAACAAAAAGTATAGAAACTTTATCAATAGAAACCTAAATAAAGAAAGAAAACTAATAGAAAAAACTTTTACTTTCTAATTTCTTGGATGTTCAGGGCAGAAAGATACTTTTTCACTTTAAAGATGTGTTTTTGTGGCTCCTTCTTGGTGTAGTTAGAGGAAACACAACACTAAAATTTTTAAGAATGAGAATGTTGGTCTTTCTCCTTTTTCGGGACAATATTTCCTTTTATGTTTCTTTATATGTTTAGGGTAGTTGAGGTGGGACTGGAAAGTGGTTTTTTACTGGTCTATGTCTTGCTCTTTTTTCATTCACTTCAAAGGATTTTTCATCCATAGAGTTTCTGTGTATCTTATTTTTTATTATGTCTAATACAAGTTTTTCAACATAAAAATGAAGAATGGACACTCCAAAATGGAAGTTGTTTCCATGTCTCAATCTATGTCGGATGCAATACTTATTTGACACTAACTGACTCACTAACATGTTTTTCATTATTCTATTAAATATCATAACCTTGACATTTCTCAAACACTTTGGCAAGACTTGAAGACGCAGTAAAGACACTTCTAATAATTATAGTTCTATACCATCTATCATAAGCCATAGTGACCAAGAATTGTTTTTAACTTTCTGTTTCAAAATTGGCCCTTTGCCTTTTATTCTTATTCCAGTTTGATCCTTGATTTGACTCAAACATGTTAACTGATGCCAGAGGTGGTGTGGAAGGCCCCTGTGAACTAGAAGTATATGCTAGTCAGTCACTCATCACAATAATATACAATGCAAAAGTCCCTATAAATTTTTTTATCACCGTTTTCTCAAAAAAAAAAAAAAAAAAATCTTAGTTGCAAACTCCCTTTTAGGTCTTGGTTGCTCTCCCCAATTGAGATTATCTTCACTAAAGGATAGATCTTGTTTGCTTGATCAAGGTTTTGTTCTTTTTCTTATTAGGTTTGTTTTGGGGAGTATCAGAGAATTGGCGATGAGTTTTTACTTGTATTTGTAGATAAAATGAATAATGTGAAGAACCGAAGGAGATAGTAACTGAGCAATTTATGCATTATTTCCTCTTTAATTGTTGCCTTTATGTACAAAAACTCCAAAGCATAATAAATCTTCATAAGTGAGAGAAAGAACAATGTAAAAAACTAATGAACAACTCCTTTCCTGTGCATCCTCAACTCTTCTAAACTATAATTCTTATAAATCCCAGAGGTTTCAGCTCATAGAGAAGTATAAAAAATAATTTTTGTCCTTTACAAGAGAAGATTCAATGGTGTAATCATAAAAAATCTGTAATTCTACTCTCCAAATATACCAAATAGCCTAAAATGCACATTTCCAAAGCAAGTGAACACTTCTAATTTTCTGGAATGACATTGGCATGACATTGGCATTTGTGGCATGAATGTCTTCCTTTGAAGTGTCAATCGCATATAAGATAACAGATGGTAGGTTATTTTTTGGGAGGGTGAAGAAATGGTTGGTGACTTCACTGCAGAGTTGATTTGGCAATTCTTGGCATTAAATATATGATAAAATAAATTTGTGAAAGAAAATATATGAAGTCATGATGAATATTGGTGATCTTTAGGATACCAATGAGGGAAAATTTTTCAAAAACTTTTTCAAGACAAAAATTATGTTTCAATAAATAAATAATCTGAGCCAACTTGTAAGATTTGGGGGAATATATGATTTGATTTTGATACAAGATTGTTCATGGAGAGATAGAGAGAGAGAGTTGACTTCAAACTATGCTAAGCATACATCAATTAACTTCGTCACATCAAATTTTGACATTAAAATAATGCTTGAGTGCCATAATATGCTTTTAATTGTATAACAAGTGTTAAAATATTAGTGTAGGATCCATTTATTTGTGCAAACTCTTATCCATTCAAAATTTTATTAAATATTTATAAATCATTAGACATGGCTTGCGGGTATTAATTTATTTAATGGTGTATGCTAAATGTAGGCATAGACCAATGTCGCTTGCGTGGGTTCAGCCCCTCGTATGGTTAATAAAACTAAATGTTTGATTCTTGGAGTTTGTTGTTTATTCTTCATTTAATCCAATACATAGTTTAGTAGTGTTATTCAAGAGTAACGGTTAAACAGCTTCCATATGGCCATAGAAAGTATTCACCAAGTTTGAAACTTGATTAACAACTCACCTTTATTTTTATATCTATTTTTGGCTTGGTGCAGCAATATTGGCCGATGAGATGGGCCTTGGTAAGACCATTCAGGTCCTTTCTTCTCCTTAATTCTTTTCCATTGCCAATGGCTTAGTATGTGTTTCAACCTTTACGTAATGCTCCTCTTTCTGCAGGCTATAACATATCTAACTTTGCTGAAACACTTGAACAATGACCCTGGTCCTCATTTAGTTGTGTGTCCTGCCTCCATCTTGGAAAACTGGGAAAGAGAGCTTAAGAAATGGTGCCCTTCATTCTCTGTGCTTCAATATCATGGTGCTGCACGATCCACATACTCAAAAGAATTGAACTCTCTGGCTAAAGCTGGCTTGTCACCCCCATTTAATGTGATTCTAGTGTGTTACTCACTTTTTGAACGCCACAGGTTTGTTTCCAGTATTTTTAGTCCTTGTGAGCGATTAAATTTAACTTCGAGACAACTTTTATGTGATGCTCCAATAGTGTGCAGCAGAAAGATGACCGTAAACTTCTAAAACGCTGGCGTTGGAGTTGCGTGCTAATGGATGAGGCCCATGCTTTGAAGGACAAAAACAGCTATAGGTGGAAAAACCTAATGTCAGTTGCACGAAATGCCAATCAGCGACTAATGCTAACAGGGACACCACTACAGAATGATCTGCATGTAGGTGATTTAGTAGTTGTCTATGTTCACTTGCTTTCAGTTATATATGTGATATATTATCTCTATTTTATGGTAGAAGTTATGGGTTTTTTTTTCAGCTTCAGGTAGAACTAGTGTAGACTAAGAAGGAAATGTAGGGAGGGAGACTGATAACTCAAGAGAGAGAAAAGATAATCCTAGATACTATGAGTGTACTGGCATGCATTTGATTAATTTTCTTTTCATATCCATTGGATGATTGATTCTTTGGTTACTTTTCAATGGAGGGTATCATCGACGTGGTAACAGAAATATCTATTTCTCATTGTCGTTTTTTTTTTTTTTTTTTTTTGCTTTGCCCTTTTTGGTGACTGGAGCCTGGATGGAGATGCTAGTGGCAATAAATTCATTTCTTCCTTGATGTGTCATAGGATTGTAATTTCTCTTGGGGAAAAGGTAGGAATGGCTTAGTAGTGGGAAAGGCTATTGCTTGTTCTTCTCCAAAGCAAGAATAGCATGCTGGTGTTCAATGTAACAATAGGGTTCTTAATCACATGTTAGATATTCAAGGTGTAGTGCATGTAGTTATTTTGGTAAAAATAACATAGATCAATCGATCCCTTTCTCAAATGGCTCATCCAAAAAAATTTTTGTTGACTTCAGGAGAATGTCTTGGAGTGTATCCCTGTTTCCCTTAGACTAGCAAATAAAAAATGGCTAGGGCTCTACTTATCCTGTGATTCATCTCGTGCATAAAAGGCCCTTTTCCTTGATCTGCATTCTAAGGACTTCTTATGATGTCGTCATGTGCTCATAACTTGCAGCTTCTGAAATGTTTTAAGAATCTTTTTTTTTGGCACAAAATTCAAGGACTTCATCAAAATCGTAAAGTGCATCCTAAGGGGCCCCTTCAGCTAGCAGTGACCTTTTTCTATATAGAAGAAACTTAATCAAACAAAATGGTAAAGATAGAATGATAGTGCACTAGATTGCAACATTATGGATGGAATAGGTAAAGGTTTGTTCTATGAAGTTGGTTTGAAGAAATGCTTTTCAATTCTTTGGATGACATGGATGGCCTATCCACGTTTGTGTACTTTTCTGGGGTTAGTGCTATATAGAAGAACTTAATCAAACAAAATGGTAAAGTAAAGATGGAATGATAGTGCACTAGACTGCAATATTTTGGATGGAATAGGTAAATGTTTGTTCTATGAAGTTGGTTTGAAGAAATTCTTTTCAATTCTTTGGATGGCATGGATGGCCTATCAAGTCTACATGTTTGTGTACTTTTCTTGGGGTAGCAAAGTAAAAGAATTTCAATAACTAAGTGTATAAGAAACGCTTCAGAGGATGAGATGTCCTCTGGGGAGATCACAAATAGATCAATCAATATAAGATGAGGTGCCAATCTCTGGCGATGTCAGAAAAAGAATATTCTGGAAAGCATCAGTGGCAGCCTAATGTGATGACAAAAAGTACAATTTTATCAAATAACAAATTGGTAGGAAGACTCTGATCTTTGAATATCTGAGCTTCATCTCCTTTTGCCAAATCTGTCCATGAAATCTTTCAGAGTACACTGGAGGACCCAACTCACCTGAAGCATACTAAACTATGTATTTACCCCACATCAATTGCACTACTGAGCATTGAATTTAAACCGCATCATGTTTGTGGTTTAATGTGCATGATGAACATCACCTACTGTTGAGCAATATACATGTGCTCCCTGGAAGAAAAGATATCCATTTATTGCTATGATGTCATCTTCATGAGACTTTTAAACAAATTGAACTGCCTATTTGGCTCATACTGATACCTTAGGAAATCAAAATAATGCCCCAATAATTCTGTACACATTGTGTAAAATTGGAAAAGTAAATCGCAGGATATGGCAATTCAATGGATGCATTTGTATTTATTGAAAGAATGATAGGAGGAATAACTCGAGGTCAGCAAATATGGAAGAAGGATCTCACTTTACTTCCTTCTTGATAGCTCAATTTATCTGTATTTGAAACAGATGGCTGGATCACTCATAAGCATAAGCTGAGTTTTGCAACAAAGACAGATGAATGATCTTGTAATAGTACATCGCACAATGATTTGAAGACATTGTTGCAATTTTTCAACATGGATACAGCTATGATCATAGTGATCTCCTAGTACCTACTGGTATGTCAGATCCAATTGATCATGAACATCGTAAGGCGCTGCTTTTCACGAATCCCGAGATGAAGTGAGGAAACAGTTTTGATGTAGTTGACATGGAAATGTTAATTGATGTTTGGTGCTGGCCATTAAAGCTGAGGAGGGAATACAATTAATTCCATTGTGTCTTGTTATAATGGGCTTTATAGAATATATTTAGAGTGATTAGGGAGTTCCATGGCAGATTAGTTTTGCCCCAGTTGGGGGGAGGTTTCCATAGTTCAATCTGGAATGCAGGGAAATGTTTTCTTTCTTGGAAATGGCTGGGGATGTAGAAACCCTACAAATGGGGGTTGACATTTACTATCAATGGTATGGAGAGTTAGAGAACTGAGTGTTAATACGGTTAATAAAGCATGAGGGTGAAACTTTATTATATGGGAAAAACAAGCCTTGGGGTGGAGAACTTACTTATCTTTTTAACCTAACTGGGCTAACTAGGACATCACTCACTTTTTTTTAAAGATTCCCTCCCATTGTGTAAGTGCTCCAGTAGAATCTCTTTCCTGTACTTGGGCCTTTTTTGTACTTGAGTTTCATGTGTACACTTAGTAGTCTTTGTTTTATGTAAGAAAAAAGGTGATCTTAGAAGTCTGATCCATCTGATGTGTTTTGCTGATTATCTAGCATCCGAGATTAATCAGGTGTTGATGGACACATAAAATTTTCATTTTGACATCCTTTCCTGTTACAGGAGCTCTGGTCATTGCTGGAGTTTATGATGCCTGATCTTTTTGAAACTGGAGATGTGGATCTAAAGAAACTACTAAATGCAGAAGACAGAGACCTTATTACTCGTATAAAGACAATTTTGGGACCATTTATCTTGAGGCGCTTGAAATCTGACGTCATGCAGCAACTTGTCCCAAAGATTCAACGGGTATGCACGACTCTTAATGGCCTATTTCAACTATGATTGTAAGGCTGATGTATCTGACTTCCTTTTACTTTTTTATCTAGCCGTAATTTTTCTGTACTCATTCTTCTAGAGTGCAAAATGATATTTTTGCAGGTTGAATATGTGACTATGGGCACACGACAGAATGACGCTTATAGGGAAGCCATTGCGGAATATCGTGCAGCTTCACAAGCTCGTGTTACAAAGCTTTCAGATAATAATTCTAATAGTGCTGGATCCCTTGCTAAGCGCCAGATTTCCAACTTCTTTGTTCAGTTCCGAAAGGTACTGATCTTTGGATCTGAATTGATACACTTGTCGAAACACATGAATGCTAAGATGTGACATCTACTTTATTGTCATCTCGTTGTGGACATTCTTTTTGTATCTTCAGATTGCAAATCATCCTTTACTTGTCAGACGTATCTACAATGATGTGGATGTTGTTCGATTTGCTAAAAAATTACATCCGAAGGGTGTGTTTGGCTTTGAATGTACTTTGGATAGAGTGATGGAAGAGCTCAAAAGTTATAATGACTTTGCAATTCACCAGGTATGTTCTGATCTAGTTAATTTGCAGTTACTCTATAAACTAAATCCAGGTCTCAAGTTATTTGCTTTTTGTGCATGTATCTTGGCTTGATATATTTTTGCCTTCATTTCGCACTATGGACCTTTAGCCTGTATACTTTTCATTATAAGAATGCAGCCTACATCAATAACTGGAGACTGGGCTGTGGAAGAGATGGCAACTTCCTTGGGTTGGAATACTTGGTTGAATCTTAGGAAGACCCAGTTTATTGCATTGGTATTTTATTTTGGGGGAGTGAGATTATTGCCATGCCAATGCCATCCAAAGGCTCTTTTCAAAGCCAACTTCATAAATTTGTCCGAGATAGGAACATTTCACTGGACTAGGTCCTCTTTGTTTCGAAAACATGTAATTGAAGGAAGAGAGTTTAAAAAGATAATTGAAGGGTGGTGGTGGGAAAGGGTTTTCAACGCTTGCTAGATTTCTATTGGCCTATAACTTAAATTTTATCAAAGATGCTCTAAAGGGAGTTTTGAGTTTTTTTTTTTTTTTTTTCGAAAGGAAAATATTCTTTAGGAATAGTAAACTGATTAGATAGAGACGAAAGGCGGAATCCCCGTGCTAGAGGTGGTCAGAGGAGAGGCTCTGAAGTGAGAGAAGCTTATGTTATAGGCTTAGAGGCATTTTCTCTCACCTGATATCCTGGGTTTTTTTGGTTGGAATCTAAAGACGACACAATCTAGAGGGAAAAAAGGTTCTCTTTATACCTCATGATTTGGCCTGGAATCACTTCACTGTTTAGTGTGATCAAACTTTGTCAAAAATTTCTGCTTGAGATTTACTCCATTATCTCTTTGCCCCTTCATCTACTTTAGGGGCTTAATTTAAAAAATAAATTAACTAAAAAAATCTTGAAAAATTAACAATTGAGTTTGCTCCACCATCACTTTGTATTTTGTTACCTTATTGCTGATTATTGGCAAACTCAAATTTGAAAATAATTTTTCTAAAATGATAAATAAATCATATTGTGCAATATAAGAAGCAAAAATTGTAAAATTCATAAATAAACAGGAATAATTTGATTATTCACTTGTAATTGTGATATTTTGATTGTTAGAACAAGGGAGAGCAAGCCCAATTTTTTTAAATAATTTTTGTTTATTTTTCATCTATTTAAGTATTCTTTGTGAAACTTAATCCCCTAAACTAAATGGTGTGGGTGGGGCTAGGAGAATGACGAGAGAAAACCTCATGGGTGCATTTTAACAAGATAACGAACCGCGGGCTTATGGTATATTTTCTCTCACCTGATATTGTTCGTTTTTGGTTGGAATCTAAAGAAAAAATTATATTTTTATTGGGAAAAAATTCACTTTATCCCCCCTTGATTTGGACTGGAATCACTTCACTGTTTGCACCCAGTGTGATTCAAACTTTTTCACTATTTCCTCATGATATTTACTTGATTATCACTTTGCCCCTTTATCTACTCTAAGTGGCTAAATGTTTCAAAAGAGAATTAAATTAAAATTAAAATCTAAAAAAAAAATTAACAATTGAGTTTGCTCCAGCATCAGTATGTATTTTCCCACCAAATTGCTTGTTGTTGACAAACTCAAAATTGAAAACAATTTAACCAACAAAAAAATCATAGTGGGCAATATAAGAACCAAAAAGTGTAAAATTCTTAAATAAATAGAAATAATTTATTACTGATTTGTAATTGTGATATTTTGATAGTTAGAACAAGGGAGGCTTTTGTAGGGGATCAACTGCTGGGAGTGAACAAGCCGACCTTTTAAAATAATTTTTGTTTTTTATCTATTTTTAAAATTATCTATTTAAATTTTCCTTGTGATGCTTAATCCCCAAAACTAAATGGTGTGGTTGCCGCTGGGCGAGTGATAAGAGAGCAAACCTCATGGGGGCATTTTTGACAAGTTAATGAACCACAGGCATAAAGTCATTCTGGGTGTGCCTTTTTATTCTAAACATGGCAAACTTACATTCCTAAACAAATTGTATTAGTAGCATTCAGATTAATGAGGCTTGTGTTTGGGAGTCAAGGTATGGAGGAGGCCCTTTATTGTGAACTCTAATATAAAGGGACAGGTGGGATGGTGTTCCAGATTAGATGAAATGGTTTCCACAGTTGGGAAAGAGATGACTTCATCACTAGAAATATCTTTTGTCAAGGAAGGTTTGAGGCTTTAAAAGATTATGCTGGGAGTACTAGGATCAGATGGTTCTTATGTCACTCAAAAAGAATTGGGAAGTGATTTAAAATTATGGAATTTTTTGAGAAGTTTTTAGAAGCAAGAGATTTTGTAGGAAGCAGTAATAATTTATGTCGTGGTTCAATTGAGTGAAGAACTACCAATGTACAGGATTCCTCCTATTAGTTTGGTTGGAAATGTGTATACTATCATGCAAAGTTTTAGCTAGAAGGTCGAGTATTGATATTTGGAAGGTGGTTGGTAAGCACAAACACAGTTTTGTGGAAGGGACTGGAATTCCAAATGCATTTTTAATGGTGAATGAAATGGTTGAGTCAAAGTTGATAGAAGAGGTTAATATTGTTTTAGCAGATTGGATATGGGAGAAGCCTGTGATTTTACCTGTTGAGGTTGCCTTTAGTATGTGAGGGAGAGGATAAGCTTTAGAGGACATTGGATGGCTTGATGTTGATTATGATGGCTTCAGCTCTTGGGTCTAAGGTAGGAAGCTTTCCATCTCTGGCATCTAGGTTTGGCGCCTGAAGCAGAGAACAAAGATAAGGCTATTTGGGAAGGTCCTGCACTATTTGAGATGAGATTGGCAGGTAGAAAGAAGTGTTATTTAACAAGGGTAGAGGCTAATGCTCATTACAGCACTTCTTAAACCTCTTAGACTAACTCATCGTCCTCTTTCCTTGTTACCCAACTTTACTTCAATGTCCAAGAGGCTTAAATACATCCGAAGGAGATAATTATGAAGGAACAATGTGTATGGAAGGAAACCGTTTTGTGTCAGTGAGTGGGAAGTGGTCAATCTAATCTAGTTAGGGGATTCAAGGATACTGCTGGTTCACTTGAACTGAAGCTGCTATAGACGATGGTTGTCGAGGATTATTATAACATAGCAGTTTCTGGAGAAAATTGATTGTCGCGAAATATTGTGAAGGTCACAAGGTGGGGGTGACCATTCAAATATTTGGGGGGTTTGTAGTTTCGCAGTTTGGAAAGAAATTAGAAGGGATTGGGAGGTGTTTTGCAACTGTTTAGGGCTGAAGCGACGGTCTCTTTTTGGCATAACAAGTGTGATCTTGGCCCTCTATGTTTTTTGATCTCTTTGCCATTGCCATGTGGGTGTAGGGGGGTCTACTAAGAGGGTGTTTTTTTCCCCCTCTTCAAATGTGATGTTTGTTGGGTTAGTGATGTAGGATGGCTTTAGAGGAGTTTATGTCAAGGAAATTTGCGCCTCTTAAAAGCTTAATATGACAAACTAATTGTAAATATTCAAAGAGTTCCATTAGAACAAATTGCAGCGAGTAAATTGAAAAGAAAATAACAATAGATGACAAGAAGGAGGATACGCTTACTAGTTACACACTAGTAGATTCTTAGGTATCAAACCTTGGGCAAGAAAGCAGCACACCTGCTCTCCTCTGCATATCCACCGTCTCACACACCATTTCTCGTCTATATTCATGAGGCTCCTTTATTTAAGTTGTGTACACAACAGAAGTCCTTTTTTGTTTTTCTTTTCTTAAAAGTTTTGGAATCTTTCCATATCTTTTCCCCACTTCTTTACCCTTTTGGAGAAAAAAAAAACTTGATTCTGTTCTTTTATTTTATTTTATTTTATCTTTTTCTTTCAAAGAAGTCATGTACAAATATAACAGTGTGCCTTCTGTTTTCTTACCAAAAATAGTATGTCTTGTTTTAAAATGATAGATTCGTAATATATACATATGTAATATACTATTTTCTAATGAAAAATACATACATCAATATATGCGGGGGCATGCACAAATTACGGAGATTTTCTTTTAGTTCTTAGCAAAGAATTTTTAAACTTTTTAATAGATAAGTTTTAATAAATAATCATAGTAAAATGAAATGACAGTTTAAATCTTAGGATTATTTAAAATAATTTGAATGATAAATATTTTGAATAGAGTAAGTAAAAGGTGTCTAAATGCAATATTATTTCATATAAGTATGACTGGGTGTTACATATATAGGTGCAATAATGCTAGTTATTGCCCAATATTTCTTAACAATTTCAATGTGTTCTGTGGGCTGAGTTCTTTTTCTAGTGAAATATATTAAGAATACTATGTGAACTTCATATATAAGCTTCAATATGTTATCTAGCCTAAATTTAACTGAAAGTAGTGAATACGATCATTTTGTTTTTCATTTGATGTGAAAAAATTTTTCTTGCATGATATGCTAATTTTCATTAAGTTACACTCTTAATTACCGACACCATTGTGGCTGCAACTGATATGTACGTTGCGATTTAAATCCATGGACAATTCTCTTCCTATCCTTTTTTGTTTCTCTTTCACCCTTTTTGTCATATTTCACTACAAAATAGAACATCCATCCTTTCATTGTGCCAAGCAAAGCAAAACAAAAAAAGAAAAGAAAAGGCACAGTAATTAAGAGTGAGAGAGAGAGAGAGAGAGAGAGTTTATATACAAATGTTATTTCATGCATGTTTTAGGAGTTGCACAAGCATAACGTCTACTAAGGAGACTAGTATTTTTAAAATCAAACCTGGTGGTGTAAACTCTAATTTTCGAAAATACAAGTTTCAAGTGTAAGGAGGTAAAATGCATAGTGATTTTTGTAATTGAAGGGACTTTGAATTAGATATGCTTTTAATTTGCTTCAAAAAGTTTTACAGGAATTTTGCTTGACGCACACCATTTATTTTCTTTTTTCCTTCATTAACGAATTTTAGCATATTCTCATGCTAATTAACATGAGAATGGGCTTGGTTGCCGTGTCGAGTGGCAAAAAGTTATATAACAAAAGATTTACCAAATGACTCCTGGTGAAAATTACTTCGGAACAAATAACAAAAGATGTCACATAACACTGTTAAATAATTCTGTAAGGTTGCAAAATTTATTCAAGTGGGGAAGATTCCGGTGAAGAAATGGGATAGCTGAAAGATCAAGTGGCATTTAATGCACGGTAAAGAAGTGCAGCATAAGCACTTCTCAAATGTGTAGTGTTTTGTAACCCAAAAAAAAAAATGCTCCATATGAAACTGTATGTTATTTTTATAGCAATTCATTTTTCTCTATGCTCTTATATACATTATCCAAACACTTTTCTTCTATAAAATTAAGGATTTGTTGAAAAAATATATATATTTCTTAAAGGATAAAAAGTCTGGATAAATCTTCAGATAAACTTATTCAAGTGTTAGAAAATCCAAGGTTTAATAATTGAACCCAAAAGTAAAGAAATTTAAGACTGGGGAACAAAAGGTAAAAGTAATAAACTCAAAGGAGAAGTTGTAAAATCCAAGTCTTAGCCATAATTTTGTCCCCTTTGTGGACGTAATGCTAATGATAAAGATGTAGCATCACTCTTTAACAATAAACCAAGTACCTAACTACAGGAAATTAATTATTGGTTTGACCTCAAGATTCTTTCAATATTCAGTAAGGGCAACCTTATACACTATATCTCTCAAATACGACAATATGGAATCCAAAAACTTCCCAGAATTTCAATTGGGGGGCAGGTGACCCCATTGTTAATCTGTCTATCCATATCTTGCTGGTATTGCTTTGTACTGAGGGTTATGATCCAAGGATATGTATTTTAGTTTGAATGCTTTACCTCTCAGAGTAGCTGCAGTTATAATTGCTTTTTTTTTTCTTTCTTTTTTTTTTTTTGGGGGGGCGGGTGGGAGATATGTTAAGTGAAGTCTATTGGCCTATAGTTATTTTGATCTTGGAGAGATACAAGAAAGCAAAAGTGGCTCAGTTGGTGTTATTTGCTATCCATAATAGATATTACAGCTGATCTGGAGATGCCAGAATGCTGAATCATTCTCGAGTGTAACTGTGGGTTGCAAGTAGTGGAAAGGCTGTGGCCTACCATAAGCCAAACTCTGCACAATAAAGCTAGTATTTTGGATAGGCATAGTGGTGGTTGTTATCAGCTAGTGAAAGGAGGAGCACATCTCTCCTCTCTAAGTCAAATAAAAAGCATTTCACCACAAGGTAGTTGACATTAATCATTATTGTCCATGAAGTGCAATAACTTTTTTGCTCATGTCACCAGAATCATGCTAAATATTGACCAATTAACCTTTGCTAATTGCAACAAATCATGTTGAGAAGCTTACTCTGGCTTGATATATAAGATGGGGAATATCAAAATAAACAGAAAGTAAAGGCTCAGCACCATTCCTTTCGGAGGGTGACCCCTTGGCGTCACTTTTTATACTTTCAGTTCAGATAAAGTTCATACAAACGCCATCTCGCCTCCCACCTTGGATCACGTCCATTTGTTGGGTCATCCCTTTTTCCAGGTTTCAGTGCTTGCTTATCATCTAGCCTATTGAGTGAGACTTTGGCTCATTGTTGTCAATCTCTGGGTTTTTGCACCTAGATTGTTGGTAGTACGAGGACCTTTGTGCCCCCCAGGCCCTGATCAGATAAAGCTGTGCTCTTATAATGCACACAACTAAAAATAAGCCTTAGACAAGATGCGGGTATTTTCTATGCCGTGGCTCCCTCCAATCCATTCTTGGGTTGGGTTAGGGGAACATCCAAGCAATTGCCTTAGCAGATCCAAGCACACTTACATAGTGTTCAAACTGAGGGATAGACTTCTGTAGTTTGTGCCTTTTCTTCTAGCATTTTTATTTCTTGCTATAATTTTGCAATTGTGCACCCATAAGTCCTGTTATATAAGTTTTCTGACTGAACTTCCATTCTGCAGCTTTTACTCTATTATGGCATCAATGATGAGAAAGGCACCCTCTCTGACAAAGATGTAATGATTTCAGCTAAGTGTCGGGTATGTCTACATCATATCCATTGATTCTCATTTCTTCTGCCAGACCGGAAAGAAAAATACATAAACAAACATTGTAAACAATGAGGCACTTGAGACAAAAAGACAAAACTCAAGGCACTTCTGTCCTACTTCTTAGGTCAGGGGTGTTGTGGGTACTGCTTGCATACTAAATCAGCTCTCTTGTGGTGCAGGCTTTAGCTGAGCTTCTTCCTTCATTGAAGAGAGCTGGGCATAGAGTTTTGATTTTCAGTCAGTGGACGTCAATGCTTGATATTTTGGAATGGACATTGGAAGTAATTGGAGTCACATATAGACGACTTGATGGCAGGTATTTTCATTTTATTCTATTTGAAAACTAAGTAGGTCCTTTTTTATTATAACATGGGAATAGCTGTTTTGAGTTGATTTCTTATGACCTATGACATACGAACATGGACATGGGACATGACATGGCATGGGAATTAATTATAGTGGGCCAAAACCTTAAAAAACCACACCTTCTCTATTGAGTCCTTCGTTTTTTATATTTTCAGTTTAGTTATAAACTTTAGCTGTTGTTTGTAATTAAGAATCAGAACCATCAAAGATGTTCCATTCATCTTCCTCTTTACGTGATGGGTTGCAATCGTTCTTTAACTGCTCATGATTAAATAATGAAATGTGGTCATTCCTTCTCTTGAACGGGTGTTGTTGATAGAGTTTGGGGTCTTGCAGTTGGGGAAGCTTTAGGTTGGACATTGGTGCATCGTCCAGGAAGAGGCTGTAACTTTCAGTTTCATATTTCAATGCCATGTTATAGGAGTAGAAGACTAGTATATTTGTTTTCCCTAGTGTTCTTCTTGGTCGAAATTTGTGTCTGATAAGTGATTGCTTTTTTGTATTTCAGCACTCAAGTTGCAGACAGACAATCCATAGTCGACGCATTCAACAACGACACCTCCATATTTGCGTGTCTACTGTCAACAAGAGCAGGGGGCCAGGGCCTGAACTTGACTGGGGCTGATACGGTTGTCATACATGACATGGACTTCAATCCACAGATTGATAGACAAGCAGAGGATCGCTGTCATCGAATTGGCCAAACAAAACCTGTAACTATCTACAGGTTCGTCTCTTGAAACTCATGTCTTTGCTCCTCATTGATAATGAAGATTTGTCTTAATTTCTGGAGGTGTCTGCAGGTTGGTGACTAAGGATACAGTTGATGAGAATATTTATGAGATTGCAAAACGGAAGCTAGTGTTGGATGCTGCAGTGCTGGAGTCGGGGTTAGAGGTGGATGATGAAGGAGATTTACCTGAAAAGACCATGGGTGAGATATTATCTTCTTTGCTGTTGGGATAGGGAACTGAAACTAGCATGGGACATTTAGCATTTAGGTATTCGAATTCCATATTTGTTGTATGCTCTCTCTGTTTGTATGATATGGGTTTAACCAGCAAAGGAAACACACAAAAAAGGATCAAATTTAAGATGAGGGAGGGCTTAAAACAGACCTCAGAAATTAATTGTAGGGCGATGGAAGCCAATGGTAAATAAATTTTAAGATAGGGAAGTTTTTTGCTTTCCTAGGTTTGCAATTTGACACATCCATGGAGGCATGGCATTTTTATTTTTATCGAGTGAAGTTGCATGTTTCCATGTTTATTTTTATTAAACTAGTGCGATTTACAGGAGGTAATACAGGGAAGCTATTATTAGGAATGTTAGGATAATGTTGGTTTGTGTCTGCGTCTTGGATTAGTGCTTTTGTTATTTGATGTTTACCAAACTTGATAGCAAAGTGGATTGGATTTGGCAGCTTAAACGTAATTACTTTTTCATGTTATTTTCTTGAGGGGTTCCTTTGTTATCTAATATTTCTCGTTTTTGCTTCGGAAAGGTAATTTCACCCAGCAAAGCACACTTCACTTTACAAATTTTTTGCTGCTGCTTTTGCATCATCTTAACGTGGTCATTCTTAAATTACATGGTAGCGACGTTGCCTAATCTTTCGTGCTAGTCTCTGTTTCCTTTTTCTTTACCCAAAGGACCCTCGGCCTCGGTCGGGGTTTTGGCTATTAGAAGGCTTTCCTGCCGGCTTTGTACTCTTTCAATAGATAATTCTTCCGTATGCTTGTCTTTATTATTTTTCTCTCCAAAAGTTTCGAACTCTACTGTTGAAGGAAAGAACGACTTTGGGAGTGAAATTTCTTAAGTGGGATAAAATGAAAACTGAGGGGAGCATGTGTTACATCTCATTTTGGTGTTTTGTTGAGGGGAAAAAGAAAGGATCAATGTATTGAATGTGCAGTTTTTAGTATAATAACAATTTTCACAACAAAAATTAGTATTACGATAGGTTTTAAAACCATTATCAGGTAAGGTGTGGCAAATCAAAGTCCTTTTCATTTGAAATACAAACTTCTTTTCATTTGAAATATTTTACGATAGGGTTCAAAATATGAACAAAATATCAGACTGGCTTCATACCTTTTTTGCCATTAAATTAGTTAGTTAAATAGGAGGGTTGTAATAATGTTCTTATGTGATTTGTGGTGAAATTATTAGATCTCCAATGTGCTTATTTTTGGCACCTTATGGTTTCCAGAAATCGAAAAGGCCATAAGATAAAATTCTCTCATCGATACCTGTGGTAGGAGCCTAGAATGTGCATGTATATTGATCTTGGCCCATGTGCAAGATTAGGTGAGGCAAGAGTGTTCCCCGTCTCGGGCAATAGCTTCATGTGCGTGAGAAATTATTTGGACAAAGATTAAATTCAGAGCATACTATAAAAAATTGAACAAAATTACGTTGGGAGGGTAGTTTCTTTAAATCAGTCATTACAAGTCTCGAACCGAATTAATTGAAATATAGTTCTGAATACAGATCTATATAGTATCAAAAAATAATAATAATAAATTGAACAAACGATATTAAGAATTCTTGGGGAGGGGGCGTTTGCATTCTTTCTGGGCCCACCTAAGAAGTGTGTGATGGTGATTCACATATAAGAGGATATCCCAAGTTGACCAAACCCAGGGACCAGTGGAAATCCTACTCATCAACACTTGATCCTTGCCTAAAGATTGAGAAAGGTATGTGTGAATCCTACTCATTGACGAAGTTGACACTTGAACAAGTTTCCTTACCTTCTCTATTTCACCTTATTTCACCCTTTCCCGGGGTGTGCTTATAGACAGCCTAAAGTAAAAAGGAAGAGATGTTGGTTAGAAGATGAGTTTTTCTAAGGGCTTTCAATTGTACTTTGGAGCCTACGTATAGTGTTCCTCATTGGAACCGATGTAGGTTTAAGAGTTTACATTGGTACGTACGCGTACATACATGAACGTATGTACGCATATGTATGTTATGTATGTAATTTGGTCCACAATCATCCCCCCTCGTTTCTTTTTCACAAGGTATTGTTCTTCACTAGTGATTTCACTGTAAATTCTGTCTCTGAGACAGAGAGAGAGAGAGAGGACGTGATGGTGGCCCACAAAGGGTTGAGAAGAGAAGAAATAAAGTGTTTGGGACAGAGAGAACATCAGTCATCACGTCCAAAATGGCTGGGCCATGCAGAAGGCAGAATCTCCCCTTGTATTTTGTGAGGGTGGGCCTATCCCTACAAAAACATGTATTTTTTTTGCCTCTCAATTTTGTCTACGATCTGTTTTTGTATGTTGGCCCACGCCCCAGCTGCCTTCATCCATCCCTTCATTTTTTTATTCTCTAGGGATACCCCATAGATTACCCACTTGTTAAAATAATTATATTTATATTCTTTAGAAATTTCCAAGCAACTCAACATTCACAAGAAACTCCCCTCCTTTCCTATGTGAGCCCTTTGGCATATATTTCTGATCAATGAGAAAGGGCTAAACATTAAATAAGAGTTCACTTTTATTTTCTTATCTTTTTCCAAGGGTGAGAGGAGGACATATAATTACCTTCTTTCTCAAGGGTATATTATCAATTTCTGTGAAACATTACCCAGTTGTAATTTTTGTATATCAAATAAGGGAAATAGGATAAAAATCGGTGGAAATAAGTTTTGAACTCTTTTATATAATATTTAATAATAGAGTTAGATTCAAATCTCACTCTAAAAGCTATATACATCTATATATATATATATATATATATTTATATATATAGAGAGAGAGAGAGGCTCAAAAACTTTTAAATTTGTATATTACGTGCCAACGATAGGGTTATGTTACAATTTCTGATTCAAAAAGGCTATATTAGAGAAAGCGGGTGTAGGTGTACTCTCTCTCTCTCTATTGTAGACTAGAGAGAGAAAAAGTAGGCAAGGGCATGATTGAATTGGATGTAACCATATATTGATTAGAAGGATAACAGGGCCAGCTGTATGTTTCATGGAATGTGTCAGTTACCCAAATTGATCACTCCTTTATTTTTTGTTGTCCTTGTACGAAAAGCCATAACTGTTTTCTTTTATGGAATTGTCTTTTTCTATGCCTAATATACGTTGTCAAAGTAAATTCTCGGAAGTGATTTTTGACTTCGCCAATATCGATTTCTTTGATTTGAGTGTGAGTTTTGACGGTTTCTTCGACCGATGAGATAAAATTGACAAAAGACTATTAGAAAGTATGAGATTCCGATGCTCAATTAAAAAAAATGATTTTTACAATTGATAGAAATAAAATGAGTAAATAGAAGAATTGAGAATGAAAGTCTTGTATAATCTTATATGTAAAATATATGATTCTAAGAAAGTGTACCCAGATGTTCTTATGTATAATATATTTATAAGCATGTGTCTCATAAGCTGCATGTATTAGGGACGTGATAACTCTTATTTCCTAGTGGGAATGTTCCGAGATCTTAAAACTATATTCAAATATTTTCAGGAGATTTGAGATACTTATCATTTGGAAAAGTCCCATAAAATGAGGAGATTTTCTTCCTTATCAATTAGATTTTGAAAATTCCCTTCATGATTTTGAAAGTTTATTGTATAGTCAGTTAGGTAAGTAAATATTAAGGAGAATCTTAGGTGAATATTGCCTTTGACCAATAGAGATCTTAACGATGGATAGAGATCAAACTGTGTCCAACCGAGACTATCGGTCACAAATTGATGGGAGAGATATTGTCCGAAATTTACCAAATAGTGGATAGCGATTAGAATTATGAACCGATCGGGCTGCTATTGAAGAGGGTCAATCAACCGGTTGCAGAAGAATGGACTGTATTTGCCCTCCTGAGAGGTAAATCTCTTATTTTTGTCATGTTTCGGCATGGAATCCTCATAGGGTTGTTGGTTTGGAGAATTTTGGGCTTGATGGCAGTAGACCTTTGGATTATATTCTATCATTTGTCCCCCACTTTTGAGATCATCCAAACAAATGATGCATGGAATAAGAGAATTCACTCGTCAGTACGCAAGGTCATTAATTTACAATGAATTTCCAAGTAAATACGCTTTTACCTGATACGACATGGAAAGTTGAAAAACCTCCACTTTTTACTTATTGTGCACATCTTCCACTAAAATGCGTACGTCTTTCATTGAAACACTTCAATTTCTAAGATTCACATTAATCACATCTCCTTCCTTTATAAATTGGGAGGGCTTTTCTAGCATTGTGCCATATAAAATGATCTTAGTAGCATGTGTTCTCTCCTTTTATAGCTTAAAATTTTTGAAATCAAGTGTCCTTTTGAAGAGATAGCGTAAGATTGAGATTTTGGTCACCGAATCTGAGACCTAGAGAATGTTTACCGATGTGAGATTCCATCTTGTTTAGAGCTCCCGATATGAGGTTCCTTTACGCCATGGTGGAATCTATCGGGGCACACGAGTTCTCCTTTTGGGTAGAGAGAGTTCTTTACTCGCATGGAATCTCTCTTCTTAAGGTCAGAACCATAGTCCAATCGTTAGGTGTAGCAGAGGTTGTTGGAAGTGCGGCCTCGGCATCCTCTCGAGTTGAGCGATAAGAAGAGTAAGAGGGGTGGAGATGATAAAGGGTTTGAAACTTTTAATGTTTTTTCCTTTTTGGCCATCTCTTACCCTCCTCAACTCCTTTTGCTATCTTCTAGTCCCATCTTGTGTGATGAGAAGTCTAGATTTGAAGACGTGCGAGGGGGTCTTGATGATGAGTTATTCCGTTTTAGCAAACTCCCACCTTATCAAAATCCTTTTCAGCTTCTGCTTGCCGTTTTTGTACTTTCCGACTGCATTGTACACCCCTTGACATTTCTTTTCAATGGCTTTAATGCAAGTCTTTCCATGGGATTCAGTTCGACTTAGGAATTTGTAAATTTTCTCACAGTGTATCCAATTATATATTCGCTTTATACCGAGATGTAAAACATAAAGAAATCGTTCGATGCATTTGAATCATTCAACAAAGACTTACCTTTACCATTCTTTGAATTCCATATTTGGGGTACCTTCGATCCATCTAGGTTATTGAGATGGTAAGTCCCTGGACAAATGATCGACCCTTTTTGATAAGGACTTCCCAGTTCAGTCTAACTTGCCCCCGCTGGAGCTGACCGGTAGCTTCCACTTTCCTTAGGACTATGTCGTCTGTCTTGAAGACTCTATCTCTGACCCGTTTATTGTAGTCTCTAACCATCTATTGTTGATTATCATTTGGGCAGACACGGTTTCCTATAGCTCGAGGAGTAGCTCGAGGAGTAGATCCAATCGCTCTCGCAAAGTAGGTTCGTTCTGTGTGGTATCATACTGGTCTATCCGTAGAGAATGGACTCCTATTTCCATTGGTATGACAACTTCACATCTATACGTTAAGTTAAATGGTGTCTCCCCAGTTGCCTGTTAGGGTGTGGTACAATAGGCCCAAAGGATGCCATGCAATTCATCTGTCCAATGTCCTTTAGTCTCGTTAAGCATTATTTTCAGTTCCTATAGAATTGTTCTGTTGTTATTTTTGCAAGACCGTTGGTTTGTGGATGGGTTACAGACAAGAAAAAATGTTAAATCTTGAGCTTGTCGCAGAATTCTTGGAAGCTTTTACTATCAAACTATTTTCCATTGTTGGTAATGAGGACATGAGGTATGTCGAATCGGGTGACGATATGAGTCTATACGAACGTTCGGATCTTCGTAGCCGTTATCTGAGCCAACAGTTTGGCTTCTACCCACTTAGTGTTGTAGTAGATTGCTACGACTAGGAACTTCCGTTGTCCTGTGGCTGGGGGAAAATGTTTGAGAATTTTCATCCCCCATTGAGCAAATGGCCAAGGACTCATCATTGGACTCAGCTCGGTTGAGGATAATCAGGGCACCAAGGAGAAGCATTTGCATTTGTCACATCTCTTGACGTACTTATCAGAGTTAATCTTCATGGTTAGCCAGTAGTACCCTTGACGTAAAGTTTTATTGACTAAATTTCGAGTGTCCAGGTAATTGCCGCATAGGTAATTGCCGCATATCTCTTCATGGATTTCTCCAATGACATATTCTCCTTCCTTAGGGGTTAAACACCTCAGTTATGCGTGAGTGAAGGATTTCTTATACAGATCTCCATTAATGATTGCGTAATGAGCAACCTTTCATTTCATCTTTGCCGGTTCGATTAGTGAGTCTGGCAATCAATCATGTTTCAAGTAAGCCTCAATGGGATCCTTTCAGCTCGGTGAATGATTTGCTAGGAGAATGTGTTCAGACTCATTGATACTAGGGCACAGCAGATTCTTGATATATAGCATTCGACTAGTAGCAACTGAATCTGAGTTGGCCAGCTTAGAGAGCATGTTCGCTCTTGCGTTCTCTGATTGAGGGATCTGCTTAATGACTACCTTACCTAGCCTACTCATCATTTCGCATAATTTGCTTAGGTACCTGGCCATGGTTGGATCTCTAGTCTCGTAGGTCCCTTCGATTTGCTTGATGACTAATTGATTATCGGTGAACACTCGAATGCTCTAAACTCCCATAGACATTGTAATTCGTAGTCCTATTAATAGGGTTTCGTGGAGATGACAAGAGCATAGGATACCTTTTTGATCAACCGGTAGTTGACTTCTGATTCTTGGAGCACTTAGCTAATGTAGTAGATTGGTTTTTGAACCATGGATTCTTGTCTCACAAGAACGAAGCAAAGCGCTCGGTCAGAGATGGAGAGATATAAGAAGAGTTTCTTACCAAGAGCGGGACGGGAGAGTAACAAGGGTGACATGAGATAGTCCTTGAGTTGTTTGAAAGCTGTCAGGTATTAAGGCGTCCAAGAAAACTTCTAAGATCTTTTCATATCATCGAAAAAAGACTTATACTTCTCTCACACCTTTGACATGAACTTGCTCAAGACTGCTATCCTGCCTCTGAGGCATTGCACCTCCTTTAGTGTCCAGAGTGGTGTCATATCCAGTATGACCTCTATCTTTTTAGGATTCGCTTCAATCCCTCGGCTAGTAATCATGAAGCCCAAGAACTTTACTGATGCAATTCCAAAGGTACACATTGTCAGGTTCAGTCGCATGTTATAGCCCTCCAACGTCTGAAAAGTTTCTTTAAGGTCAGTGGCATGAGCCTCTAGGTTGGTACTCTTGACAAGCATGTCATCAACGTACGCTTCAACGTTCTTGCCATGCTGTTCGTCAAAGACTTTATTGACAAGTTGTTGGAAGGTTGTTCTATCATTCTTCAAGCTAAATGGCATGAGCTTGTAGCAATATGTGTCGAATTCGGTAATGAACTTGTTTTTTCTTCCTCTTTGGGTGCCATATATATTTGGTTGTAGCCGGAATAGGCATCTATGAAACTCAGGAGCTGATAACCCCAGAAATTGTCTACCAACTTATCAATGTTAGGGAGTAGGTAGCTATCCTTTGAGAATGCGTTGTTGAGGTCCGTAAAGTCTACACACATTCTTTATTGGCCGTTAGCTTTTCACCAAAGCTACATTGGCTAGCCAACCATTTAGGGTATTTTGCTTTGCAGATGAACCTTACCGTCAAGAGTTTCTGAACCTCTTCTTGTATGGCACACTGGTGCTCAAGAGCAGACACCCTCTTTTTTTGTTTTACCGACTTATGATTGTCATTAACTGTCAACTTGAGAACTATAATTGACAGGTGGATCCCAGGCATGTCTTTGGGAGACCAAGCAAAGATTCAGAGTGTCAGTGTAGACACTCGACAATCGCTTCGTGCAGATGAGTTAGCAGGGTAGCACCGATTTGAACATTCTAGCCAGGGACATTAGTGAGGGGGATTTCGATCACTTCTTCAGTAGGCTTCAGTTTAGACGCTTGCTTGGTATCATCTCTGAATTCCAGGGTGTCAATTGAGAAATCTCTCTTGCTGACCCCCAGCTATAAAGAAAATGTGGGGATCGGGGCCACTGCAAAGAGTAGCAATTCCTAGCGATGTCCTAAATTTGATCTTCCTATGTTTCGTGATGGGTAGCGTCTTTAATTTGTCCAAACTTGGACTGCCCAAAATAGTGTTGTAGAGAGAGAGTAGTTTACCACATGAAAAACAACTTTGACAGAAGCATGATTGGGGGTTCTCCCAAAGTTACGGTGAGAGGGACGATGCCTTCTGGGTATATACATTCCTTTGAAAAACCCTTGAGAAATCTAGTGGAGGGTTGAAGATAAGACAAATTGAAACCCATTTGTTGGAAGGAATCCCAAAAGAAAAGGTCACAATATGCTCCGTAATCAATGAAAACCCTCTTGATGAGATAAGATTCTATCTTGACAGTAATAATTAGAGTCACTACAATGATTAAATCGTCATCATCGAAACTAATAATTGGTCTTTTTCTTTTTGTCGTTGTTATAACTAAGGATGAAGAACACGTTCGGGCTGAGAATTGGTCTGTTCCCATAGACAGCACCAGTCTATTGGAAATGGGTTTTGGCTCCATGAATACCGACTTTCTTGACTCAAGTGGGAGTTTTGATAGCTGCTCCAACCAATGAGATAAAACCTACAAAAGAATCATCAGAGTGTGCTTTGATGGGAGGGATTCCGACGCTCAAGTAAAAAAAGAGCGGTTTTTGAAAGTGATAGAAACTGTCTGAGCAGAGAGAAAGGCTAAAAGTGAGAGCCCTATATAGTTTTATTTGTAAAGTGTATGTTTCTGAGAGAGCGTATCTCGATGTTCTTGTGCATGATATATTTATAGGCATGTGTTTCGTGCTTAGGGGTATGATAACTCTAATTTCTTTATAGGAATGTTTCAAGATCTTATGACTATATTTAAATATTCTCAAGAGATTTGAAATTCTTATCATTCGGGAAAGTCCGATGAATGAGGAGATTCTTTTCCTTATCAATTAGATTTTGAAAATTTCCTTCATAATCTGAAAAGCTTATTGCATGGTCGGTGAGACAAGTAAACATTAAGGAGAATCTTAGATAAATATTGTCTTTGATCGATGGAGGTCTTAATAATGGGTATGAGATTGAATTGTGTCCAGTCGAGACTTGCTCACAAATTGACGAGAGAAATATTGTTCAAGATTTACCAAATAAAAGATACCCGTTAGGACCATTAACCAATCAAACTGCTATCGAGGAGGGTCAACCGACTGAATACAGAAGAATGGGTTGTATCCATGGTAAATCTCTTATTATTGTCATGCTTCGACAAGGAATCCTCATGGGATTATGGGCTTGGAGAATTTTGAGATTGATGGTAGTGGACTTTGGACTATGTTTCATCAAAAATAATATTTTTATTAGTAATATATAACAAATTGGTACCGAAATTCTATATTATTCCCAAGTTGAATCTTCCTATAGCTATAATCTTTGCGTGAGAGCTATGGATTAAGATTTCATTTTGAAAAGCTTGTTAATGGTAAATACAGTTCATCAAAGAGAGAGAGAGAGAGAGAGGTGATGTTGTAAAATATCTTTCGGTGTAGCTCTCTCTGATAATGTATCTGCAACCATTACAACTAACAACTATGGGTGACCACGGTTCCGAAACTGCCGGTTTCGATTCATCATCCAATGGAATCAGAATTGAACCGGTTATCAATGGTTCCGGTTTTGGTTCCTCACGGTTTGATCTCGGTTCTAGAATCGACGGTTCTGATTCATCATCCATCGAACCATTTGGAACCGAAAATTAAATTATTTAATTTTAATTCTCTCATTTTTTATTAGATTGACTTAACTATTTTGTTTTCAATTCATGAAGTTGGTCGGTTTATTTTAATTTAAATTGTTTTGTATTTAAATTATATTTAAACTCAAGTTTTTTATATGGAGATTTGATTTAAATCGATTTATTTGTTTTATGTAACTTTTTAAATTAAACATTTATCATAAAAATATTTTTATCGAAATATATTTGAATAACAAATTTATATCACCAAACAAAAAAAATACATATATTATCATTTTTATAATTACAATATATCATATTTAATTATTTGGTTTTACAATTAAAAAAAAAGAAAAAAAAAAGAAAAAAAAAAGGAGTTGCGCCTAATTTATATAAATTAAACTACCTACGTATATTTTGGGGCCTAAGGAATATCACACAATAAGGAATATTGTTATGATTTTGGTATAATAATGAAAATTTTAATTTTAAATAAGTTTAGTATTTATTCAAAAATAAAAATTAATTATTTTCAAAAATTCAATTCTGATTTCAATAAAAGATTTAGTTTTAGTTTCGGTTTGGTTCTGAATTTTAAAAATTAGAAACCAGAATTAAACTATATATCTCCGGTTTGGTTTTTGAAACGAAACAAAAAAGACGATTCCGATTTAGTTTTTGAGTCTTTAATTCCGATTCGATTCGGGGTTCGGTTAGAACAGAACCGTGATCACCTCACCTAACAACATTTTCGTACCCCTTGTTTTTATTTTTATTTTTATATCATAGCGTGTTATCAGTGAGAGGAATTGAAGTTTGTTTGCCTATGCACCGTCTCTCTCTCTCTCTCTCTCTCTCTCTCTCTCTCTCTCTCTCTCTCGTATGGTAGGGGAATCTTTCTATTCGAATCTTGCAGCCTTCTCTTGGGCCAGCAACTCCGTGACCGGGAGCTCTCTCTCTCTCTCTCTCTCTACGTTTTCTCCCAAGTTATCTTACCAACGAAACACCGTAGCAAGGTAATTGAAGAGAAAATACATATGACACTAGTAGCAATGCAATTGAACCATCGTTACAATTCACAATGAAAGTGGACCTCACCCACACCACGTGTCAATCGTGTGTCACCATCACTCACATGCCTCCCATCAGGCATCATTAATTTAGCTCTTTTAAAATCTTTGTCGTTTAATATCAACACCTCTTTACTTGGGATTTTTACTATGCCATAATGCATCTCCTCTCTATGATAACAAAACCATCTCCACATGATTTTTACTTTGTTGGGATTTTTCTATTCTTGGGGGAGAGGGGAGGCTGTCATGGACCACATCACTGCCACCCAGAATTCAACTTGGGTTGGAATTGGATATATTGGGACGAGTGATGAAGGGTACTCTAAATCACTTAAAGGGATTTTCACTGCCCACGAGGCAGACCTCTAATGCTTTCCTGCGACTCAAGCCCTTTCCTGTTCGCTCTTTCTTGCTCAAGGTGTTAGTCCAGTTCTACCTCTATAAGTAGGTGCTCTAAAAATTCATTCGAGAGGAGCGCGTAGGACCGGTATGAAATTGATCGGCTAAGCTCCGAGCATGGGTAACCTGGGCCCATTTTGATTAGCCTACAGCCTGCCTACACAGTCGATTCTCAGGCTAGGTTTATTTAGACTTTGATAGTTTTTGAGTTAAAAATAGATTGATTAAAGAATTTAACATTTTAAAAGGTAAGACTTTTCGAAGAGAAATTTTTTGATTTTTTAGAGTTGTAAAGTTTGTAGTTTGAAAATTGATTGGATTTTCTAACTTTTAGGTTCATTGTTTCGTCCATTAAGTCTTGTCTTTATTTTCTAACATAAGTTTCGAGGAGATGAAGACGTTTAAGGTTGGTTGAAGGCCGCCTTTTTTGTCTGCCAACCAAGAGAATTAGGGAAAAACCTTAAATTTTATTAAAATTCAAATAACAACAAAAAATAGTTGCTTTTTTTTTTATTAAAAAAAGTTGCTTAGTCAACGTAAAACCAGCTGTTAGGTGGCCCATGTTGAGATTGGGCTGAGTCAAAAGGGTCACTCCTAGTTACTTCAAGCATGGGCTTCAAAACAAATCCAAAAGCCTCATTGGTCCTTCATTTTTTTTTTTGCATATACATAAGGGGTTCAAACTCGAATATATTACATAGGAAGAGAGAAAACATGTCATTTGAGTTGAATGTCATTGATTTTTTTATCTGACCAACCCAACCCCAAAGATAACCCTTCTTTTTTTTTTTAAAAAAAAAAGATCTACTTGTGTTTTCCTATTTACTGTTGGTGGGGAGGGATAAAAAGTCACCCACCAATTTTTTATCATAAAAAATAGACAACCTAAAGGAGAAGTGCATGTGTTATTATTATTATTATTATTTTTTAACCATGAGGGAGCAATTTTGGGATTTTGATGTTTTTTGTGAGCGGGCAACACCAGATAATTTCTCCTACGTTTTCTCTTTACAAGGTTGAAGAAGCTAAATTTGTAACATGTGTACTACCTTTTACTAATTATAATTATGGATGACAAGTCAATGAATGTGATTGTACATTTGATGTTGGAGTTTTTTACCGATTGATAGCGAAATGGGGGCTGCCGATGACAAGAAAGAAGGAAATATCCGTAAGGAAGAGACCCAATAAATTCCATAAAATATTAAAAGATGTGCTTGAGATGGGTAGATTGCTACCCCCAAAAAAAGTTAATTAATTAATTATTTATTTATTTTTTTAGGAGGGAATAACAGTTGTTATATGTGGAGTGTATACTGACCTTTATTTATAACCAAATGAAAATGAAATTCAATTCATTTACAATAATTGATTTATGATTTATGATTTCTAATTTTCATTTATCACCATTCTAATTTTAAATTATCATTAAAAGGAAAAAGAAGATTTGTTTTGATAGCCTAATAATATGATGTTTTGAAGCATGCAAAGATACCATAGCTGAAAAAGAAAGCTTTTAGGAAGTGATTATGGAGCATATGACAAGAAGAGAGATTTACGATACCAGGTGAATTTAGTAGTTAGATATTGATATTTTTTTAATAAAATCTTAGATGTGAGTATATTATATATAAAGAAAATAAATGACGGGAGAATTTTATCTCTCAAAAATAAATTTAATTTGAATTAGATTTAGTTAAATTTATCATGATAATTTATATTAAAGAGAGAGAGAGAGATTCACTCGTTTTCCCTTCAAACGAAGTTAGATATCTCCAAAAAGGTGAAGCTTTGCCTCTCCATCGAATTAGAATGATATAATACATAATTGCCAAATACACAACACTATAAACAACTTGAGATAAATTCTTTCATAAAACAATAAATATAAAAATTAAACGGATTGCTTATTTTTTCTCTTTTCTTGTATAAAGTTAATAATTTTTTTCTTCAAAAGAAAAATATGACCCATTTGAAAATGTTGTGATACATTGAACACAAAAAAAAAAAAAAAAAATCCCACACTTGAGACTTTTTGTGTAGATTTTAGGCCAACCTAATCCTCAGATTCAATCTTCTCTTTTCTCTGTCTTTTCCCAAGATGCACCAGCAGAAATGGGTATCCATTTTTAATTCAAAAGTTGCTTTCAAAGCTACTAAATCTTATTTGACTATATTTGATAAATTCCTTATAAAAAAACATATCTTTGGTTAGAATTTATGATAAAGACACTTTTAATTATCAAGTAATAATGTATTAGGTAATGCAAAATAAAAATTTTACACAGAGAGAGAATGAGAAATGTGAATATAAAACTTAAAGAAAAGGAAGGGAATAATGAGGTAAAATGACAGGTGAGAGATGAGAATTGTCTTTATATGTATGGCATCGCTTTAATGGCTGGTGCCCTGCCGGCAAGGATTCTTCCAATGGGTACGAGCGGGGCCGACTCCTCTTTCCTCGAAATGAAAAGGTCTCTGTTAGTCTTCTCTATTTTATATATGTCACCCCGCAATCCTCGTGAGCAATTCGTGCATCCCTTTTACTCTTTAAGATAAGATCAACGTACCCCACATCCGCTTCCCTTTTAATACTTTGCTTTACCCAAATTATTAAGAAAACCTACTTTTTACTTATATATTTGAAAATTATACTTAGTAATATCGGATTACTAAAATCAAAAATTATTTAACAGTCTATTAAGTAGTCCTCTATTGTAGGGTTTCTGATAGCAATTTATACAAGCATTGATAGTGTCTCTGGTAGGATTTAGATGGTAACACTAATACTCATGTGAAACAGAAATGCAGATCGAGTTTGATTAGCTCAAATTCTATAGCTCTACATAGAAATTGTTAGAAAATGGGTAAGAATCCGCTCATGACAGTTGACCCGACCCAAAACCTTTTCATTTGAATTTGAGCGAGGGAGTGAAAATAGTTTGATTAGTAAAATCAAAACTATTTAAAATTCTATTAAGTCGTCATCTATTCTTGGGTTTAAGATAACCTAGGATTTTGATGGTAACACTAATATTGATGTGAAATAGAAATGTAGATCGAGTTTGATTAGCTTAAATTCTATAGCTCTACATAGAAATCCAACTCAATAGATTAAAAAAATATATATACATATACGAATAATCAAAGTCTACAAATCTATGTTACAACGAGAGTAAGGTATTTAAACAGCCTAGAATACAGGGACAAAAATGAAAATAAGTTTAATAAAACCGTAAGTAACTTCAAAGGAAAGAAAATAACAATTAAAAAATAATAATTCTTGTGTTCTTTTGCGTCACGACGTAGATCTCAAAAGTTGTCGAGCCACGGCACCAAGCAAAGTGTGCTACCATGTGAGTCTCTGTATGTTAACATTATCTTCTAGACTAATATTTGTTTTGTATAAATTTCAATTGTCAATGACAATAAACTTTCACTTTAAATAGAATTAGGTTTTCGAAACATGTTTTATTATTTAAATTTTATATAATCTTAAAAGAATGATGAGATATTCATATTCAACGGTCGAAAATATTAGAGAAATCATTTTACACAAACTCTAAAGAGGATATTCATGACCCATGGCTCACCGGGTAAACATTAGTCCAAAAAATCATCATTTTGCTATTTTCTATGATTATATATCATATACTAATAAGGATGGAGTAATTAGTGTCATGATGTGAGCAAGAGGGCACTGTTTAGTTGAGTAAACTGAACATAATAATGGACGATTACTGAGTGGTGTTAACGAAGGTTTTAAAACAAATCAACAAACATTTTTCTCATGCAAAAATTCCAGAATCCAAGTAGAGTTAGTGTTAGATTTTTAATACACACATATCCGCAAATATAAGTATGATGAAATTTTTGGGAATAATAAAAAGAATAAAATTTAGGGTTACCTCGATAAATTAAAACGCAGTAATTTGGGAAACCACGATACTTTCTTCAAACGCTCTCGCAGTCAGAATGATAATCATGTTACGAATTATCACCACAATATCATGATGCTGCAACCCTTAAATCCAGTGGCGAAAGTGAGTAAAAATTCTCTGTTCGAAATTTTCTTTAACTCTCTATAAATCTCTCTCTAGAGATTTTTGTCTTTCAATCAAAGTGTGCAAAACCTTTCAAATAAGTTCTCTGTTTTTCTCCAAAATCAATTCATGAATCATTATCATCAATCCCAACCACGTAGGGTTGTTTTGGAGTAAGTTAAGGGAGAGAGAGGGATAATGGGGTTTAACCACCCATTATCCCCTAGTAAAAAATTTAAATTTTTACTATGTGGTAAATGCCCTATATGGGCACTATTTACCATCTCTCACTTGTACATGAGAGCATTTTACATCCGTCATGAGATCAAAATTCATGCGATCTATTACATCACCATACTGGATTTTCATATGGGATTGGGCATCTGCAACTGGTAAGTACACCTGCAAGTAAAGATTTTTTAATACACCTATTAAAATGATCAAGCAGTCACCGTTAGTATAAAAAAAAACTCGTTATACTCCAAATTTAATGCAATTACATCTATCAAGCCACTTTCTTTATCGAAAATTATCCCCAATCAATACTCAACTGTGTATTCACTATGTTGAATTCCAATATGGATAAACATAATAGACCGATTGGTGAATACTACACAATGATATAATACCTATTGGTCTTCTTTTTCTCAAATTCAAATCTATCAATCTCATTTCGGCTGCTTTCCTACACTGTCCCTTAGAGCTCAATTTGTCTTCCGGGCCGTAAGTAAATAGACTAAAACAGCAACACTGAACAAAAACTTCTAAAAACAGCCGAAAGTAATAAGGGTACAAGAAATCCCACCGAATGGGTCTCGAGTCTCACACAGTGAGAATAGGGATCACGATCATACTATCGTTTCGAATAATAGTTTCCACTATCCCATAGTCATCTCATCACACGTGATATAAATGCGTACCACAGTGTTAATCCTTCATTTCTCAAAAAGGCATATGTCAGATTTCTCTAACACTGTGCAGAACGGGACTCAGTTTACACATAAAACTCTATCCAGAAATCTTAGAAAGAGTGTCTCAGAGACAATATCGTTATTGTAGGTAATATCTGAGATATCAAATCTGGCTACTTATAAGATACATGGATGTGGGTATTTCTATATCGGTCATATCCTAGATGATCTCATCCTGAACACATATAAGGGCGATTTGTGTTCTAGCAGGGTCACTCTCAATACCTCTTACGATTAGAAACCGTCTCATCTCCGTTCACTTAGAGTTGGAGGTGATCACTCGTGTGAGAGAGTCGATTTCGTCTGCCTAACATATCTATTATCACATCAAAGCATATATGATTTAAAACAAGTGTATTATTTAAGAAAAATAATAAAGCAAGTTTGACTGAATAATATATAAAAATCATATGTATAAAAGTAATAAGTATCATACGTCAATTCGGTACAAAATGGGCCTGTTAACTCAGATCGAGTTGCCCCTATGTGAGTTTTGCCTAACCTACAAAGTGACGAGGAAACCACTTGGAAAGGGAATGAGAGCTAGGACTCTATTGTAACTAATTCATTCCGATATTTGTAGTTCTATGAATGTGAGAGTCCGAAACGAAGTCACGTATTTCATTACATTTATGGACGATTACATATGTTTCGGTTACATTTATCTGATCTCGCACAAATCTGAGGCATTAGATTGCTTCAGGAGGTTTATCATCGAGGTGAAAAATCAGATAGACTAGAGATTTAAGACTCCGATATTTGAGAATGGCATTACGAGACAGTTGACTGTTCCTGTTATTCCCCAGCAGAATGGAGTAGTCGAGAGAAGGAACATGACTCTATTAGAGATGGTGAGATCGATAATGGCGCATGCCAATTTGGCTATCTCTGATTGGGGAGATGTATTGTTGATTGCTGTCTACGTTCTCAACCATGTTCCAACTAAATCCGTAATTAGTACCCTATAAGAGCTTTGAATAGAGAGATAGCCTGACCTTAGTTATTTGAGGCCATGGGGTTGTGCCACATACATTCACGATTTCTTGCACCCACACTGCAAGTTAGGCCCGCGAGGAAAGAAATGTATCTTTATAAAATACTCTAAACATTCCAAGGAACATGTATTCTTTGGTGAACGTACGGACGACCTGGTCTTTGAGATCGAATCTCGTAATACTACATTTCTGAAAAATGATTTCCCTAATAAAGGTAAAATTGATCAGGATTTCACATTTTATGAGATGGGTGAGTCTAACGGCGCAGAGCGGAGAGACTCAATAATCTGTTATGGATCTTAGTTCTAGTGGGAGTAGCCCATCTAGAGATGAGGAGGCTCCCCCTTCTTGTAGAAGTAGTCAGGAAAATATACCCAGACGTCGTTTTCCGATTGAGAATGAGATCCTCATCGTGACTCACGAGGATAATGAGGAGCCTCGGACTTTTCAGAAAGCTCTCGAGAGTCTTATGAAAGACCAATGGTTAAAGGCCATACATGAGAAGATAGAATCTATAAGAGTCAACGGGGTCTAGGACCTAGTTGACTTACTTGAGGCCACTCGCTGTCAACCGATTCATTCTCTCTTGCCCTATATGGCCAAGTCTACTATGCCAAACAGAAACATCATCAACTATGCTATCAGATATATAAACAATAGAAAATAAATCAGAAGTATTATTATATGAAACCATGTCCAACACATAAAGTCCATCATGGACCAAACCAATACATAATAAAGAATTATCGAACGAAATGGAAACACTCGAGTTTCTAAAAATAACAGAAAATTCTAAGTGATATAAACAAAAAACAGATACGAGATTCCGTCAAATCTCGGGAGCATATATAACACATTATGTAGATATAAAACTTGGCAACTTCGCAACATCAACTTGCAGTACCAATCCCCCACACAGCTACAAATGCTCCATTCCCCATATATAGCCTCCTCACATGGGGACTCAATCGGCGGAACTACACGTACGTGCATTTGTCACAGCTACATGGTTGATGGCTCCTGAGTCTACAATCCGCAAAGGAGATGAGTCAATGAGTATCACAATGGATGAAATATAACTCAAACCATGTAAAGAAAAAGAACTTACCTTCCGTTCACCACACTCGCGAGAGAAATACTCAAACTTATCACAAACATAGCATTTCACTTTACTCTTATCAAGCTCCTTCTTCCTGTACTTTTGCCCTTTGTTGTCAGTCTTTACTAATGACTTTTTCTTGCTTTGGCTCTTAGCTTTTCTGTCATGTTTGCGCCACTTGTACTTGAAGCCCCAGGAGCCCTTGCTTGACTCCGCCACATAGGCATGACCGGAAACAGACCTAGCCACCTCCCAGTGCTCCTCCTCGAGATCACAATGCCTACTCATGTCCATGAAAGTATGAATACTCTCAATATGCGTGAGATAAGTCTTAACCACATTTCAGGAGTCAGGTAAAGAGTGGATCACCCCCAGCACCTGAAACTTATCAGATATCGGCTCCCCTATGTTTTTTAGAGAAGCGATCATACTCGACAAGTGCATCAAATGTTGCTTTATAGTATGATTTAGCTTCTTCTTATAGGTAATGAACCTATAGGTTAGCATTCTCAACTTAGGAGCTAACCAGGAGTCAAGGTGCTCTCTCAGAGCAACCCAAACCGATATCGTAGTAGGATACGGCTCATATATTGGGATCATGTCGTCGTGCATGCTGCTTAGAAGGATTACCCTAACTTGGCCATTCTTTTTTTTTCCACACACGGTACGCCTCTTGATCCCGTCTAGCTTAAGGCATAGTACCCTTCCTGGGGTCCGACATCTCATTTGTTAGAATCGCCGCTAGGTTCTGTTCCTCGAAAACAAACTGAACCTTCCAGTGTCAAATCTTGTAGTTGTCACATTCAGTTTGTTTCCCTTCATGAAATCAAGTACGATACTCTTTGTTGCAGCCATTTGTCACTGTCACACAAAAAAAGAGACGTTAGTGACTAATAATACTTATTATCACATAATTTCGCGTACCCACGAATCAACAAATCCAAAATAATTCAAATATTGACCCTAAAGTGAGCGTATGGGTCAACGGACACTATTCACCACAACTCGAGATTGCATCTCATCATCCGGACTTGGATTCAGCGAACAAAATCCCACAAACCCTTAAAAATTGAAAAGAATTCAATTTCAGATGACGTGCACCTCCACGAGCCGGCGGTGCGTCTACTGGCACTGCTACGCGCTGGTAGCAACCTGGCTCACGCGCCAGACGCGTGGTGCACCTCATACGCACTTGGCGTGACTCGACCCATGCGCAGCGCGCTGCTCACACGCCTTTACGTGCTGAACCGTATCACCTAGGTTTGTGACTGGGTCGGTCAACGGGTCGACCCGATCTGACATCTCACAGCTTCATGCACTTGGCTCGCGCTTGAAGGACACATGCCTGCTTGTTGCTCCAGGATGCTCCTCTCAGCGCGTGTGTTGCACGCGCCCACGAGTTTGGATCGGATCTTTTTCACTCAATGGGTCTGCAATTGGGTCTTTCGACTCAATTTCCTGAAAACTCATTTTCGACACTTTTCCGACAGTAATTTCAACCGGAAAATAATCTTAGACTTCCCAAAAAATATCCTAGATTCAAGTTTTGGGAGATTTACGCCCTAAACTCGGTGAAATAAATATCCAAAATTTTTTACCTTTTGCGGCATGCCAGAAAACCCAGTTTCCGGCAACGACAATTCACAAAATTCATGCCAAAATGTAGATCAGCACACTAGAACATAAATATGTCATTTTTATAAATCAACCATCCCTTTATATGGATAAATATATGGTTTTAAGTTCTGGGCACCATTAGGAATGAAAACTTTGCCTTTAATTTAAATGGCCAAAACATACTCCAAAGATTCTGAAAAAAATATATTTGTGATCTACATAACGTGGGTAATATCATGGTATAATTGGATTCACGAAACTCATTCATGATACGAGCCCCAAATTTTTATAATAAAAAAATTCTAAAAATTATTTAATAAAACCAACATGCGCTCTAATACCAATGTTGGATTTTTAATACACACGTACACGCAAGCGGAAGTATGGTAGAATATTTTGAAATAATAAAAAGCTTAAAATTTAGCGTTATCTCGGTGAATTAAAACGCAGTAATTTGACCACGATACTTTTTTCGAACACTCTCGTAGTCAAGATAATAATCACGTTACGAACTATCACCATAATATCATGACGCCGCAACCCTCAAATCCGGTGATAAAAGTAACGTAAAAATTCTCTTCTCGGAATTTTCTTTAACTCTTTATAAATCTCTCTCTAAAGATTTTTGTCTCTCAATCAAAATGTACAAAACCTATCAAGTAAGTTCTCTGTTTTTCTCCAAAATCAATTCATGAATCATTATCATCAATCCCATTCACGTAGGGTTGTTTTGGAGTAAGTTAAGGGAGAGAGAGGGATAATGGGGTTTAACCACCCATTATCCTCCGAAAAAAAATTTAAAAGTTTTTTATGTGGTAAATGCCCCACGTGGGCACTATTTACCAATAGATAGAATCATTTATCTCTTTTTGATAATTAAATATTTTAGGTTAAAAAAATATCACCAAAATCAGATCACCTTATATATTTTACAATTCAAATGCCTTTGGTGGAATGATCAACCTCTCAAGCCCTTTCACAAGCATCCTTTTCTTTCTCTTATTTTTTTGTTTGTCTCACCAATTTCTCAAAAACAATACCAATTCATTGTTGTCTATTCCCATTCTACATTCATGTGCATTTTTTTTCCCTTCATTCACGGGTATGTTCAAAGAAGAATTGGAAGTTAACCTAGAGAGAGGGGAGTTATGGGGTTGAGAGGGTGGTTACCAAAAAAAATCCCCTCCTTTCTCTCCTCATTTTTCAAAATTCAAAATGGAGGGTTTGTGGGTCTGCCCTCGTGGGCGAACCATACTCATTTCCAAAAGAATTATATCCTAAAACTGTCTTTATCTTGTATAAATTAATATTACTATTAATAATATAAGTATTTTTCTTCAAATTAAAATATTTCTTGGAAACATATTTTATTGTTTTAATCGAATATTCTTTTAAAAGATTGATAGTGTGTTATATTCTCGATAGTTGATAATATAAAGGTGGAATTATATTGCACAAACTTTTAAAAGAAAATTTGTGATAAAAAACTCTTGATGGGGCAAATATTAGTAAAAAAAAATCATCATCTTCCTTTAGTCATGAGATACTAAGGATGATGAAGTAAAGAGTCTCATACTACGAGTAAGTAGACATTGATTGGATGAGTAAGCTGAACATGGCGATGGATGATGATTTTATGGTCATTTACATGAATTCAATATAATTAATTATCCAATTCACAATGGTACATAAAATCCATTGACCTGAGGTGGCACAGCTATGTTATGCATATGTAACTAGGGTGGACTGATGTCTACACATTTATACTAGCTATGTGTTAATGTTCAGTATCCAATCAACCTAATTGATTATGTATAGATATAGGTGATCACAAATATAGAATTTATCGTTTTAGGTAAAACATAAACAATTTTCTATGATTATATAAGTTAAGACTTGCTAAATTTTTTTTAATAAATGTGAACTAATTTAACTAAAAAAGAGTTTTTATATTAAGTTAACCCAACATGTTAATTAATAATTGGATAAGAATATATGATTCGAGCATGAAGAGTTTAACTAAAATCCATGACTCTATCTAAAATTGAGATTTTGGGACAAGGTGTTTGTCCATGGTAAAGGTTTAGTTAAATTTGTTAACTCTGCTCAAAAACATTTATTACTAACTTGCTAGTATGATATAGTATGCGAAGTGTCAATCATAATTGTGAGAAATGTAAGGGTAATTTGATGATATTACCATAGGATTTGGAATACGATTCTTGAATATCGTCATGGTCTGATGATATTCTTCTCATTGTCATTTTAGTGATAAACATGGTAAGTCATGCACAATAGAATGACACTCAGCCAAAGAGGTAATAAAATTTTCAATCTTGATTTGTGATTAATTAAATAACAAGATTGGTAACATAACCTAAAATTGAATTAAAAAACCAAACTCTATACCTAATTCAGATAAGAATTGAGAGATCTAATTAAATTATGAGAGTTTCAAGATAACAAAACTTATTCTTTAAAAAAAAATCAAAATTAGAAAGCTTTGAATGCATATTTTAGGAATATACCCTAAAACGGTACTTACATTGTAGAAACATATATTACCAATGGGAATAATAATATTCTTTTCATATAGAAATTTCTCTTCGTGTCATACGTCGGTGTTTAATTAGGATTCACTTAAAAGATTGATTGCACGTTCCATTATCAGAAATTGAAAATATGAAAACTAAAATCATTTTTCACAATCTTTTCAAAGATGTTCCTAATCAAGGATTTATTTTGAATGGACAACTATTAGTTCAGAAAATCATCTTTTTATTCAAACATGTGATTAATTTGTGATTCTGATTATAATGGAGTGTTGAGTCTCATGTTTCGAGCAAGAAGGAAATCATTATTGGATAATAACTACAGAGGTCATTTACCTGAAATAAAAAACACCAGCATCTACATCAAAAGAGTGTATATAATCCCATACATGAGGTGACACATTTATCTCCATTATATATAGGTTTTGTTGATTCTTATCTATTCATACTAACCATATGTGAATACTCAATATCTGATAGTTTTAATCGGTTATGTATGTAGATATGTGATAAAGCAAAGAGAGAGAGAGAGAGAGAGGGAGAGAGAGAGATTTATATCACTCAAGTTAAAATAGGGATATATTTTTCTAACTATCCAACTTGACACTTGAAATTTTTTTGTCATGATAATCTGCCTTATTTAGGAAAGAGTTTGTATATTAAGTTTATTGAGTTAAAGATGGTAACAAAATATATCATTTGGAATGAACAAAGAGAGAAAAGACAAAGAAAACATAAATAAAGCTATCTTTAATTAAACATAAGTTGCTTATTTTTTTTAATAGTCATTTATAATACTTGCATAATCCAAATAATAAATTAAAGCTTAGAACTTTAATAAGAAACAAGTTACTAAATTATTATCTCTTGAATGGATCATAATTTGATGAAAAAGCCTCGTATTTTCAATAAAAATATAAATTTTTATATCTTAGGAGCCATTTGATATTTTCAAATAGTTATAGTATCAAAATTTACAAGTTTGTATTAATATCGTTATCAATTCGCAAATTGGCTACTATTATTTTGAAAAGCCGCATTCAAGCATTTCAAAACTTGAAAATAATCTCAAAAGTGACCTTAGGATATGTTTACACATAAAAGGGAGAGTTTTGAAAAAATGATCCTTAAAATTTTGACGTATTATGGTTTAACCATGATGTTTTATGAAATTGCATTTTGGCCCCACAAACTTTGATTTTGTAACAACCATGTCCCCCAAAAGGAACTTCTAATATTTTCAAACAGGCCCTTGGCATCTAGGGCTTGAATCGGTTACGGAAAATGGAGTTTTAGGTTACATTGTCTTCAATTGCCGAATGTCATAGGATGGAAGGCCACAAACAGCATCGGTAGTTAGAGTTCGTCACACGAGAAAGAAATCAAAGAGAGTGGTTAAAATTGAGAAATATTTGGGATAGAATTTGATTAGATACCATCATTAATCAAACTTAGAAACGAAAAGAAGACAATTTCAAGCTTCAATTTAAAGGATTACCACTCACCATCATTGGAGAGAGTTTGAAATTGAGATCAAAAGAGGAGTTTTTATGGTTGTATGATAATGTTGATGAGGTTTAGGTATATGACAGAAATTAAACAAAAAATCAAAAGAAAGCTAGAGAGAGGAAGGGTAGAGAGATAGAGAGTGATCTTTTGTCTTTCCAGGACGAGTTGGCATAGCAAGAAGGTGAATTTGATTTGGATGAGGTGGATAAGTTTGGCACCTCATATTTGGACGGTGTTTGAGGTAGATTTTTCTTCATAAATCAACTCCTTTGCTGACCTAACCCAAGTGGGGAACTAATATTGATGTGCCTTCTAGGCTTTCATGAGAAGAAAGATCTACAAATGTTTTTGGCCCAACAAATGCTCCAGATGCCCCCACGACCCTAGTCTTCTTCAACATCTAGAATTTAGTCAAAATAATAGCCTGCACAAAACATATTAGTTAGCTCACCATAATCAATAACTTAAACCAAACATACCTCCAAGAGACCTCCAAGAGAAAAATCCCACCTGGATACCAACGGCCATGATGATTTTGTTGCCTGGCTCCATATTTAAATCATTCAACTCCAACTCAAAGCATTGGTAATCCAGTCGGTCGGCAGACTTTCTCACCTCAATAATGTCAATGTAACTGAAGCAATTATTTCCCGCACTAATTATAACAATGCCTCTCTCCCTTAGCTACTTCCTAGCATCAAAGGACCTAACAAAAAAAGGAGGGGGAGGAGTTGTTTGGCCTAGCATGACTCATTTGCGCTTCTATACGTATAAATTCTCAAGAAAGGCACAAAATGATTCAACTTTAAACTCTTAAGCCACATGCTTGGGAAACACATGTTCATGTTCACCAAAAGCCCCACTCTCAGTATCCTCTCTCTCTACACCCTCGTCGAGAGCCAATCTTGGTGTTTGAGCAAAGGCCTCTTCAACCTTGCCTTCTCCTCGCCTTGGTTCTTCCGCTGTCTCTAGACGCATAATAGATACCCCCACCAAGCCTCCTTCCCTATCCTCCTCCACTTCCTTACTTCCTAAACTTAGTATCCCCACATTCCTTCTCTTCCACCTTGAAGTAAAAGTGGGGAGAACATCTATTGATGGAGCACTTTGTTCCAACGCACTCTCCCCCTCCTCAGTACTCCTTTTAGACTTGGCCCTTATTAACTTATCAATCATTTTTTCCCTAAGATCGTCCCCCTCAGTAAAAACAATGACATCAAAAAGTTTTACTACTCCCTTTCTCACCAGAAGGGGTCTCTCGATTTGCATCTTCTTACTCACCAATAAGTTGGCTAGTTTCAACATTTCACCGTCAAGCAGCGCTTCCACACAGATGGCCTTATCTTTTGCAAAACAATAATTTTCGATAGAGTGCACAAAACTCAAGTACCGAGGAGGACGTGGAGGCCTCAACCCCGCAAAGGGCTCTGCCCAGCCTCCAACAACACAAGTATCAAATTCTTGTTTTCAAACTCAACAAAAAAGAATTTCTCTATCCACTTCTTATCAATAGTCTCTTTATAAAAGAACTTCCATGTTGATTTTGGTCTTATTTGAAGGCAAAACCAGCTTCCGTCGGACCCTAGAAACAAACCTCTTCAAATAAAAATCAATGACAAAATTTTGAAATCAAAACTTAAACGCTAATAGCTTAGCAAGCTATCTAGTACCACAATCAAATACCAAGCGCTGGGAATCAACAAAGTTTCAAATATATTCCAATCTTTCAAAACCTTGACCAAAGGATCCAAATAGGGTACTCGAAATCTGTACCTCACATATTCCCTATACATGAGGATACACCCCTTTGGCGCTTCGTTCACCCTTTCATACTCCGTTGGTAATTTCGACTAATAACCATCACCTAATCCCATCTCATTCACCATTCCTTGTAATTCCTTCCTTGTCATTGTACTCCTAATATTGCCGATGTCATGGTGAACTTGTGATTCTTTACCCTTCACCATCTCTGCTTTTTCACAAATTTCGTAAACTTTAAATCCCCAAATTCTCTTTCAACAAGCAAACCAACAAAATTGTATCAAGCACGCTCCATTATTTATCATAATAAAAAGCGCATCGAATACGATTTGCAAAAATCAAAATGACACGTTTCGTGTTTAATACTCCACTTTCGCGCCTTCCCCAATTTCCCAACTCCTACATTCTCAAATTTACTCTGAATGCTATTTCTCTGAAACGACATTAGAAGTGGGGGTAAATGATGGTATAAGACCCAACTATCTATAATCTCAAAGTTCAAAGACTATCGAGTCCACTAAACCATAACCTTAAGACCCATAGATCACCCAAGTGACTACTCGATAAGTACGAACTCTCTTGATTAAACCTCTTAGCCACTGCTTGATCGAACACTCTCAATTAAACCTCTCAGCCATTGCTTGGTCAAATTCTCTCAGTTAAATCTCATGGCCACTGTTTGGTCGAACTCTCTAAGTTAAATTTCTCGACTACTACCTAGTGATCTTCCTCTGAATAACAACTCCGCCAAGTGAATCAAGATCATAATCACATGAGATATGAATCTCCTATAATTTCATCCAATACTGAAGGAAAATTCTATGATAACTCGAACTTTTTCGAATTCCATAAAATTTTAAATCTCTTTAAAAAAATTTTTATTACAACTTTTATAATTTTGGAAGATCTTTAGCAATCTCTGCATAAGATAAATAGCATTTTTATATCCTAAAATAGGAGACTTTTCATGCGTATATGTGCTATATATACTACCCAAAGGTAACTCACCAAAGGGGGACTTGCGACACACATTACATAGAGATAGCACAAGACAGAAATTATGACTCTTCTCAGTCTGTTCTCTCTTATTATTACACTTTCTGACTTGAGCGATAGAGTTTCTTTTGTCGGGATATGTTGCATGTCCTTCCATTGACGAAGATCTAGTGAATACATCAGCACTATTTCCCTGCTTGAGTCGATAGAGAAATTTATCTATGGAGTAAATCCACCTCTAACAATTAGTTAGGTATACTTTTTTTTTTTAAATTTCATTGTACCTCCTCAATCTCTCACTACTAGAAAATGGATTTTCAGCAACGGAAAAATCCGTCGCTGAAAGTCCATTTTCCGTTGCTGAAGGCTATCGGTGATGGATTTTTCGTCGTTAAATCCGTTACTGATAGTGATCCTGCTAAATATCAGCGACGGATTTTTTTTATCGCTAATATTAGCGACAGAAAAAATCTGTCGCTAATATTAGTGACTGAAAAAAATCTGTCACTGAAAAAAAAATTCAATGGCGGACCCCAGTCCGTCGTGACTTTTGAGTTATGAAAAAAGAAGCTTGCAGTTCCAGAACCCACAACCCAGCCCGACCCACCCCCTACACCCACACAGCCCAACCCGCCCCTCGCACCCACATAGCCCCACCTTTAATTTGTGAAAATTGCATCCGATTTGTCTCCCGGGAGCCTCGAACCCACGCACAAGGAAAAGAATTAGAGCAAGATAGCCACCAGACCAATTTACTTACCTATTTATACTCTTTTTTTACTTATTATCTTTATCTCATATTTTTTAATAATAATAAAATAATATAAAATTATAATTTATTATAAAATAATAAAATAATTTTATTTTAGCTTAAAATAAATTTATTTTATCTTAAAATAAAATAATAAAAATTTTGAAAAAATGAAATAAATTTAAAAGAATTATTAAATAAAATTTTAAAAAAATTTAAAAAATAAAAATAAAATCCGTTGTTAATTTTCCGTCGGTAATCCATCATTAATGATAGTATATATATATATATATATATATATATTTTTTTTTTCTTCACTAATTCACCGATGGAAATATTCCGTCACTAAAAATTCCGTCAAAAATTTATCGCTGATAATTTTACAATTGTTTTTTTTATTTTTTTTATTTTTTTAATTTTTGAAGGTTTAGCGACGGAAATATTTCCATCGCTAATCCATTGGTATTCAGTCTGACGTTAATCTGTCACTATTACTAACGGATTTTTTCCATCGATATTAATTCGTCGTTTGTACTGTTTTTTCTAGTAGTGCCCTCATCTCTCTCTCTCTCTCTCACCCTCTTTTCACTTTTCTAATCCCATTAATTTTTTTTTTTGGCTTATAAGTTAGCATTAAAAAAAAAACGTAAAATTTAAGTAATAAGTTATTTTTCAATTTTACTAGAAAAACTATTTCTTAAATAGATTTTTTTAGAGAAACAAACTTATATAAGGTCTAATACTTAATGAAATTACAAGAAATGACAATTGATATTTAAATTTCATAAATAATAAATAAAATAAATAGTTTATAAATAATTCTTCATAAACTAAAAATAAATGTTTCAAGTTCATAAATATTTAAAATTCATACATTTGCAGAGTCAATTAGTAAATAGTTAAATTAAACATATATGCGATAAAAATATTTTTTGTCTTTATTTAAATATTTTTGAATATTCATTCAAAATACTCATAAATATTTAAATATTTAAATATTTTTTTAAGTTTATATATATATGATAAAATTATAATATTTGAAATAGTTAGAGATAATGTTATCGACCTATATTTTCATTTAAAAAGTTAGATAAACAAAAGCTTCTCTAAGAAGTTCCTCAATTTTCACATTTTTATTTAAAAAGTTAGATAATGTTATACATACATACATTTATACATACATACATTCACCTCAATTTCTAAAGTCACGACTTCCTCTTACCATAAACTTCATTGTTGTCGGTATCGATGCACATACATACATACATACATACATACATACATATACATGAACATGCATGCATACATGCAGAGGCAGAGCTAGAAAATTTTTCTTAAGGGGCCATAAAATAATAATTAATAAAAATTATAAAATAAAAATATATTAAAATTTCTAATTAAAAATATAAAAATATTAAACAAAATAAATTATTTTTGAAAATAGTTTTTTTCATTGATTCAAATTTATTTATAATCAATTATAAATTAAAAATACTAATAATTTCTATTTCAATATAAAAAATTATACTATTTACAAGATAGTCATCTTTCATCTTCATTGCTTATAAATTCCATTCACTAGTTGTTGTTGAAATTGGGAGAGTCAAAATAAAATGAATCAATCTACCATCTTGTTCCACCTCGTAGCCTTTTTCTTAAAAAAAGAATTGATTGTGTTTTCTCTCATAACTGATTCTTTTTGTGTCTCTTTGACTTTCTAAACGAGAAAATAAAGAAAACCAAAAGCCACGGAAAAAAAAGGTCAAGAGAAAATTTTGAGCTTTTATTAAGTTAGAGTTAAATTTTTATAGAAAATAGCATTACAATATATAAATTTCAAATCCTAACTCTAAAGATAGATAATATTCTCTTACTATTGGGTTTACCAAAAATATGAAATATTATATTTATCAATATTTTTTTGGGTGCATTATATTTATCAATATAATTGATAGAATATGTGACATATTTAAATCATAAAAATAAAATATTGATAGTTCAATATTGTATAGATATAATACTAATCATATAAAAAATACAATAATAGAATTATAAAAAAAATATTCACTAAATATAAGACAACTAATTATTATACAATAGATAAAAGATTTGATAAGAACGTGTAGAAATAGTAACAATGTAATATATAATAGGCAAAAACTTTGATAAAAACGTCAGTCATTATCATGAAATATAAGAGTGTGTTGATATAGATTTTCAAGAGACATCTAAAAAATATTTGTTTCCTCTTACTAGTTATTGTTAGTTATGTTATTATAACAACCAACCTTTTTTTTCCTTAAGAACAATTGATAAATAGGCATAGAAAATAAAAATATCATTTTTAGAAAGATAAAAAAATAATAATATATTCTTTAAAATTTTAAATTTTACAGTATCTTGGTTAGACTTCACAAAACCCGAATATCAAATATAATATTATTTTAAAATTTTAAAATATAAAAGTTTTATTATTTTAGATATTTGGAGGTGTTATTCAACTAGACGAGAGTGATAAATAGTTGAATATAGACTTTCGACACTTTTTTTAAGTTTTAAAACTTTATGACAGTAAAGGAAAATAAGTAAAGAATACACAAATAATTTTTATAATGGTTCCATCAAACCCAATATACATCTACTCCCACACTCCCCTTGGATTTTTCACTAAATGTGTAGTTTACAAATTTGATTCCAGGTTCAAATTAAACCTCATACAGTGTTACTTCTGAACACAATAATTCAATCTCTCTCAAACTGAATTTGGACTTCTCTAAACTTAAGACAGTGTCGCACACTTCTTAATTTTTGATACTCAAATTAATCTATAAAAGAATTTCAAGAATTGAGACTTACTTTTCTCATATTTGACAGAATGAAAAACTCAAAAAGACACTTAATACAATTAAACATTCAAGTGCACAGAGACGAGATTTTTCAGTATTCAATGGAGCTTTAATTCAATTCGTTGTATGTCATTGTCTCTCGTTATCTCATTTATATCCCTCTTTATTTTCTACTCTCAGTATTTATTGAAGTATTGAATAGAGCTGTTAAGGGTTGGTGAAAGTTGTTGCATTCGAACGTTGGGCATTAAATTTCTGCCATTACTGTTTCTTCAACTGTTCCTTCCTTCGCACTGAAGTTTCATTCTTTTACTGGCGCCTCTTTTAAATAGGCCAATCAGACTTTGTTTTCATTGCATTCAAACGTTAACTTTGATATAAAAGGAAATATTTCAGAAATCGAAAAAAGTATGGGTCAGATTCAAAAATGTTTCCCAGATCTGGTTTCTGACACACGCAGGTCGACAAGTCTATTGTAGACATCGACCTGACTTTGAATTATTTATAGTGTATTTCTATGCAAACAGGTTGATAAGAAACTATTTTACGTTGACAAGGAATTGTACCAAATGAAATTGATGGACACGAGATTTTTAATTAGTCCATGTGTTCTTCTGTGTCGGCAACATTTCAACCGTGTCAATGTCTGATCTTTCTGACTTTGTGAGAGGTAGGTTGACAAGTCTAATTTGGTGCTCGACATGTTACTATTCATGTAACAAATTGGTCAATGTCTGCAATTTAATTGGTTGATGTGCATATATTATGTCGACATGAAACTAATAGGTCGATATGTATTTTAATGAGCAATTAAATATCAGGTCGATAAAACTCACTATATACATCGACATCTTACTATACAAATAAAATTGATAAATCTGAGTAATTCAATTGGTCGATATGCCTCAACAGGTCGATAAGACTTTTACTGTGTCGATGTGTGTTTATTTATGAAACATAATGATGAGTTGGCATGTGCTCATCAAAGGTTGATGCGTCACTATTCATTTGTCAAATTAGTCGATATGATGAAATGAATTGGTTGATGTGTTTAGGCTAGGTCGATAGGCATGACTCTGGGTTGATGAGTGTATTTCACAATCAATGACTAACAGGTTGATATGTCAAACCATCATGTTGATGTGTTACTATTTGATCTTTAAATTGGTCGACACAGTGTATGAGATTGGTGGATATGACACTGTTCAGGTTAATGTGTTGAAAAACATGTTAATGTATTTTTGCAAAACAGGTTGATGTGTGTAGAGAACAGGTTCATATGTCACTGTTCACAAAAACAATTGGTTGATATGTTGAGATAAATTGGTCGACATGCTAGTGTTCCTATTGCTTTGTGTTGACAAGGTTTGTACAGACATCGATATCCTAACGTATTCTCTTTTCTTAGTATCAATGCCTAATGTGTTCAGGTCGATGTGTTTGAGCAATTTATCGATTTATAATTTTAAATTGGTCCACCTAACTACCTAGATCTATGTGCGCTTGTGTGGGTCGAAGTGTTCAGACTTAAGTTTCTAATAGAAAACATTTGGTTCAGGTTGACAAAAATATCAAACGGGTCAATGTGTATATGTGAATGTCATAGGTCGATATGTTTTCTATGTAGGTCGACCTGTATTGAAGGATTCTGAATTTTCTTAACTGTTTTCTTATATTCTTGAACTATTTTCCTTACAGCCACTCATCATCAAAACTTTACTAGGTCAACATTCTCCCCCTTTTTGATAATGACAAAACTTATAGCGTCCAATCTATGATACCTAGTCATTTTAAATCCTAATTTCAAGACATTTGTACTTTGATGGACTTCATTTGAGCATGCCATTTTTCTAAGCACATTTCTAACTTAGTATGCAAACCCTAGACATGCAAACATTACACATTTTATCACTCTCAGTACATAGTCATGGCATTTTAGTTCAGCATACAGCGTTCAGCAGCACACACATGCTTACTCAGCACACACACTTGGATATCGCAACATGCTTATAGCACGCTTGTCTACTACAGCACTTTGCACATTGATCAGTACACTTACTCATTGCAGCACATTGATACCAGTACATTCACAGCACATAACTCTTACTATTCATGTATCAGTACACTCACTCACTGCAGCACATTGATACCAACACATTCACAGCACACAACTCTCACTATTCATGTTCACAATCACAATATCATAGTTACAATAGTCTTAATAATCTCCCGATTTTTGTCCTCAGCAAAACAGAAGTATGGATTAAAATCAACATCTCAACATATGTACTTAGCATACACATTGATATTCACATAATAATCATTTTTCATTCTCTAACACTTATATGCATTAACCAAATTCAGATTCAACAAGGTCCTTCAGTAGCCTAATCAAACTCAGCATGTAATTTTCAAAATCAGAACTATACTTCAGCCCCTTCAACATTAGTAAAACAAGACTCAAGCATGCTTATAAGTAGTCATTTCTCAAATTCAGATTAGAAAACATATGTCACTGTATCTATTTCAGAAACAACAATCAGAGTTTGAAAAGAAAATCAGAAAACAAATGGACTCTGAGACTCCTAGATTAAATAGACTTCGATGTTTTGAGATCTTTCTCAGGCTTTCCCTTCTCCTTTATCAAAGCATCCAATTTTTCTTGGATGTTGGAAAGATCCATTCTGTTAAAACAACACATTTGACCAATCATAGTTTGTTTCCTAGCCATATGTTCCAACTTGTCCCAAATCATCTGAAGTGTAATTGGTTGAATACTAGAAGATTCTCCTTTTTCAGTCCTTCTCTTTTTGGGTTCATATTCAATTTCTTCATCTGGTTCAGCCTTGGTCTCCTTAACCTGTCTCTTTCCTGTCTCTCTTTCTTTCTGACCCATATTCTTTCATCATTGTTCATCCATCTTGCCCTTAACAGTAAGGATGCATTGATGGCATTTTTATCACTCAATTCAACAATTGAGTCATTGTCCAATTCTACTCTATTCTTAGACAGAATATCAGTTATCATACTAGCATAGGGCAGGAGAGAGCTTTCGGATCTATGTGTGGAGACAATAAAATGGGAAACTATATAATAAAAGTCATGATTCTTTCCACAAATAATGTAAGCCATTAACCAGAAGTTTTCCTTAGAAATTGTAGTATAGTTATCTACTCTAGGTCGTAACACATGACTTACTACTCTAGGTCGTAACACATGACTTTCTTAGGGTTTTGGATTCGAAGGTCAGGGTTTCAGAGGGAAGAGGAAGAGTTTGAAAAATTTAGGTTTTATGGTTAATTCGGTTGATATGCCAACTATTGATATTCCATTAGGTGTTATTCAGGTTGATAAGTTTAAGCATACAACGACCTATTCGGTACAACCAGGTCGACATATTAAGAAAGGCATCGACCTACCTTCACGTTATTACTCAGGTCGACATCATTAGATACGGGTCGATGTGTCAGTCTTAGAGTTTTGTTCTAATTATTGGTTTGCTATCAGGTCGACATGGTTTATACCTCCAACGTCTATCAGGTCGACATACCTCTGTACATTTTCAAATTTGTCGACATATTATTATAAATAGGTCGACCTGTAATCTATTTTTCAGAAAACTAATACTCTATTTTTCGATTCATCTTCTCTATCTTTTTATTTCTATCATTCCCAAATTCCCTTTTAATTCATTAAATCTATTTTTATCTTATGGTTTAATGAGAATATCAGTGATTTGATCTTGAGTGTCAATATACTAAAAAGCAATCTCATTCTTTAGAATATGATCATGGATAAAATGATACCTTACTTCTATATGTTTGGTTCGTGAGTAATGCACTAGATTCTTTGTGAGATTTATTACACTTATGTTATCATATTTGATTGGTATATAATCAAAGTCAAGCCCGTAATCTTTCATTTGGTATTTAATCCAAAGTATCTGTGTTGTGCACTATCCGACTGAGACATATTCACCTTCTGTAGTTGACAAAACCACACTACTTCTTTGGAAACCATGATACCAACATACTTCCAAAAAATTGACAAATGTCATTTATGCTTTTTCTATCCACTTTGCATCCAGCAAAATCAGCATTATAAAACCCATACAGTTAAAAACTTGAATTTCTGTAATACCAAAACCCCAAATGAGTTGTTTCTAAGTATTTAAAGATTCTTTTGACTGCAACCAAGTGAGATTCTTTAGGATCTGACTGAAATCTTGTATAAAGACATATACTGAATTGTATGTCAGGTCTTGAAGCAATAAAATAGAGCAATGACCCAATCATGCTTCTATAAAATTTTTGACAAATTGACTTACTATTTTCATCTTTGTCCAACTTGATATTTATGCTCATTGGTGTTGCATTTTCCTTGTAGTTACTAAATCCAAATCTTTTAATTAAATCACTTGCATATTTTGATTGATTTATAAAGATTCTATCTTCTGATTGTTTGATTTGCAGACCAAAAAGTAGTTCAGCTCACCCATCATACTCATTTCAAATTCTCCTTCAATTTTGGCTGCAAATTCCTTACACATTCTCATGCTAATTTCTCCAAATATTATGTCATATACGTATATTTG